>CAUYUJ010018994.1:110000-190037 GCA_963575745.1 Prorocentrum cordatum | reverse complement strand
GCGGCGCGGCCTTGTCCCAGGCCAGCAGCCACGACACGCACGCGAGGTAGTTCGCGTGCTGGTTCACCTGCGTGTACTTCGAGCAGGACCCGTGCCTGGGCGAGGGGCTAATGAGCAGAATGTGGATTGGGGCAGTTCAGTCAGACAAGCACCGTGCTGCATGTGCAAAGTGTGACGCGGCATTCAAGCATATAAATGTACTACACACGTTCGCGTGCGTTGCAGATCGAAGCACTCGACATGTTTATGTTGCGCACTGACCCTTGAAGGTTCACCCGTTTCTAGCGATCGAAAACATGCGATTGACGACGGCAGTTGCGATGCTCAGAGCAGTAAAGAAACACAGATGCAACACGAGACATATGGCAAATGTGATCGAGAGGGCTGGCCGGGTCGCCTGCCAGGATGGTCAGCGTCCTTCGGCCCGCGGCAGCAGCACGAGATCCACGCGCGCTGGACGCCTGCAAGACGCGGGGCTATGCAGGAGGCACGGGCGAGATTGGCGGCCGGGGGGCGACGGAGGAAGAAGGGTGCGGGGTGACTGCGGCCGTCGGCATCTCTGCACTATGCACGTGGATGTGAGCGCGCGCCAGCGGCGCGATGCAATGGGCGGCGCTGATCGTTTGCGCGAGCACGAGGGCAGAAGAAACACAATCACGCACTGTCGGTTCTGTGGGAGAGCGAGCGTCAAGGAGGGGGGACAAGGGGTTCGAAGTGAGGCGGGAGCTGGAACTGGAGAGACGCTAGACAGTGAGAAGTCAGGCGGAAGGGGCGAGATGATAGGGGGGATTGGTAGTGGAATAGGGAGGGGGAGGAGGAGTCAGCGCAAGAGAACAACGCGGAAAAAAAAAAAAAAAAAAAAAAAAAAAAGAAACCGCTTGAATGACTGCAGTTGTCGAAATTGACTCGGCGCTCCGTCACGCGGATGGTGAAACCTTGCTTGAGGTGATCGGGGATGTCTTCGGGTGGGCCGCGAAGGACATCAAGACTCGGCAACGCAGGCGGGGGCTCCAACTCCTCGAACACATCGCCCCCTTCCCCGCCACCCGCGGGGAGGGCTAATAACACATCTTCGGGGTCCCCAGGGGCATCTCCTATAGCAAGCGGCGGCAAATCAAGGTACTTCAGACCATGTCGCAACATTTTAATGAAGTCCATGCGCGACAACTCAGGGAACCGCGGGTGCGCGTGTAAAATGTCAAGGCCACCGTCCTTTTCCTTTAACTCAACCTAGCACCGATAATAACCTGAGGGGCGGCCCGCGAGAATACAAGGGGCCCCGCGGCTCCTCACCAACTCCTCATTCAACAAGGCTACGAAATATGAGGCAGGCATCGACTGAACATTGCAATCGAAGATGCGTGAGCCGAACTGGTGATCATCGAGGACATTTGGCTGCGCCACCCAACCTTGGCAAGAAAGGCGGAGACATAGCTCCAGCTTCGACGAGCCCGTTCCAGTCTCAGCGCACGCGGCAAGCGCAGTGCAGCTACCTCCGAGAACGCAAGACTGGCTGCACTGCAGACTGGAAGGCCTGACCTGCAACTCAGGCTCGAGAAAGTGCGAGTCATAAGACGTGGATACCACGCCTGCGTCTTCCAAGAACGGAATGATCGACATCCTGAGCCCTGACATCGTGAGGTCGTACCAGCCGCGTGAGATGGTAGACCCCACCCAAGCCCCCTCCTTAACAAGATGGTCGACAATGGCAACCGCATCATTCACGCTAAGTGGATACCCTGATACTTCCGCGGCGATAGCACCGACGTCCTGAGCTAAGAGGGATCAAAGAGACAAGTAGCTAGCTCATAACAATGCTTTGTTATCTATATTTTTTAGAGGGTATGGGGTGGGGGACTAGTGGCTGGGCGATACATTCAAACGCCAGCGCCCCTCCTGCATTTCAATGTACACCTAGACTGCCCCATATCACATCCCTTTTCTACATCACCCCCTCACCCAACCGAAGTCCTGCGACTCATACGAGATGGAGGCGAGGGCATCCGATATGCGCGCCTTCACAGGCTCGGGGATGCTGTGGACAAGGCTCGTGGCAGTTGGGGGGCTCCATGAAACGAGGGTCCCCACGCGATGAGGCTCCGAAAACACATTGAAATTAACGACACGCAGGGAAGCCACAGGCGATGGGCGAACAATGGGACCTGCAGGGCCAGCTTCGACTTCCAAACGAATGACGCCGAAGTCTCCAGGGGACCACTCCACGTGCGTGGGCCTCAGTACCTTACGTCTCTCCCTGCGAGATGACAACACTTTGAAGAAAACGTGGGTTCGCACAGCGTCAGCAACATCTGGCGGTCGGCGCACGTTCGTGCACAATGCGACGACTGACCCAAGCAACCCAAGATGTGCGGGCACTATATCACCTGCAAGTGCAGGCGCAACAATGGCCCCAACCCCGCCGCCAGCCCGGGATGCCCCGGGCGCCACGGCCTGCTCGAAGAGCTCCTGCGGCTACCCAGCCCGCGGCGCCAGCGGCAGTTGGCTGCAGCGGCGGCCTGCGCAAAGAAGCGAAACGCACGCAGCACTTACAGCAGGTGGACTGCGTGCAAATAGCAAGACGTTCGGGGCACTGGAAAAAAGAGCGAGCGAGAAGGATGGGGCGGGGAGGGGATGGAAGGGAAGGTGAGGCGAAATGAGGAGGAGCAAGGGGGAGAGCAAGGGAGAGAGGGGGGCCCCTAGGGGGGCGGACACGGGGAGGAGATAACGAGTGATATAGTGAGGGCGGGCAAGAGCATGGGATGAGTAAGCTCAGCGGCAGCAGCATCAGCATGAACATGAGTCGTCGGCGACGTCGGCGTCGCCTCAAAGTCAGTAACCATTTCGGCTCAACCATAACGCCTCAAAACTAGCATGGCGGGTGGTGATGACTCCGATTCAGACGAGCAATGGGGGGATTGGAGGCCAGTCGTTCGGGGTCAAGGGCAGCAAGAGCAAGGACAAGAGCAGGGCAGTGCATCAGGGCGCGAGCAAGGAGATTTGCAAGCACCTGGCGAGGGCGAAGGCGACGGCGACAAGGGCGACGCCAAGGGCAAAGGCACTGGCAAGATGGTCGCGAACAAGGGCAAGGGTCACGACGCAAGCAGCAATGACACCAGCGTCAACGCCAGCAGAACCCAGGCGAAGAAACGCCCGCGGCCGCGAGAGGCGATCGAGCCAAAGAAGCGGCCACAGCGGCGGTGGCAGTGGTGGGAGCAGCGGTAGCAGCAGCCCAAGCACTGATGCACGAGCGCCAGCAACGACAGCAGCAGGGGCAGCAGTGCAGTTGCGGCGCCTTCGATGCCCAAACGGAGCCCTTCGTCATCTGTCATCGTTGTCGCACGGATCGCCGTTGCATGTTGCGCGATTGTCGTCGCCACGCGCCCGATCGCCATCACCGACGTCACGCGTCTTGGAGATGCACTGGCACATGTGGCCTCTCTCTCTCTCTCTCTCTCTCTCTCTCTCTCTCTCTCTCTCTCTCTCTTTTTTTTTTTCTCTTCTTCTCTCTCTCTCCTCTCTCTCTCTCTCTCTCTCTCTCTCTCTCTCTCTCTCTCTCTCTCTCTTTTTTTCTCCTTCTCCCTTGCCCCCGCCATCCTCCGCCCATCCTCTTTCGGTCCGATCTTCGCCCCAGTTCACCTCTCTACGTTGTCCCTGCGCGCCCGCCCCCCATGACCCCTACATCCCTTCATCGCTCCTCCTCCTCCCTCCCTCCATCCCTCCGTCGCCCACTCTTGACCCGCGCGACTCGTGCTCCTGCTTCCTCCCTCCCCGGCCCCAGCCCCGTCGGCGTCCCGAGGGGCGCTCCAAATGCGGGTGCTGTCGTTCATGATGGATTTGAGCATCCCCATGATCGCGTGAGAGGTATGATCTAACACCAATGCTTTGCATATCACCGCCTTCTCATTCTTGGACCATTGTTCCCTGGCCTTGTTAGCGGAGGACATTTTTCGGAACTGCCCACGGACATGATAGAGGAATATGAGGCCCTTCTTCTCTGCCTGATCCATCTGCCTTATCTGCCACCTGTCCTCGCGTGGATAGATAGGTGACAATATCGCAGACGCCAAGTCTCGCCTGCGCCAGTTCGCCACAGCGAAGGTCCAGAAAGCATCATGCTTGAGGACGGCTGCGCATTCATGCACCTTCAGCTTGCAATGTATAGTTTGAGGGCTGTGGTGTTTCATCTTGCGCTGGAGGGCACCGATGTGCGCGTGGGTCCCCTCGACCCTCCGAGTGTGAATGACAGCCATGGAATATTGTTTGAGTTCCCACGCGACTCGATCTGGGAGGGGGGCTTCGGGGTCCTGGACGAAGACGTTCAAATCTGCCCTGAGGGGGTTCGCGTCGCCAACTGCCAAGTACACGGTGACGCGGTGCAAAGATTGCAACTTGCCCCCAGCAACGGCATCATCCACTTCCGTCAAACATTCGCGGATCGCAGTTTTGCACTGGCCGAGGGTCCAGGTTCCCAAGATGTTACCCAGTGCCGCCAGGAACTTAAAAGGTGTGAAACTCAGGTGGACGAATTTGAGCCTCCAGTTGTCGCATATGGCATGTTTCAATTGATCCTGGATCCCCACCAATCGAACGGCCTCGTCCTGAGGCGACTGGGAGATAAAATTGAGGAAATCCTTGTGCCGGGATGCCACCAGATTCGCACATAGCTTATCGACGCCACCACACACCAGCTCCACGAGGCGTCGGCCTCTCCAAAAGCACCCCTCCGACGCCTTCCTATACGCTGCCAATCTTGCCTTCCGCGAGCGGGTCACATCGTTCAGAATGTGTTCGTGGCAACGACACCCCTCGGCCCAGGTCCCCGAAATGCCGACCGAAGAGCACGCCGATAACAGAGCCCAGGTAAGTCCTAAGAGAGGCTTGAACTGAACTGCTTCTGCGACCCGCTTAATCAAGCCAGAGTCAATTTCGGATGCCTCTGCAACGCCTTCGCAGAACTTCTGAACGCTGAAATGTTGTAACAGCAGGGGGAGAACGTCGACAAGATACCTACAGAAACGTTCGACGTACTGCCATTTCCAGTCGAAGGTGGCCCCCTGCTTACTCCCCTCCCCCATCGGATGGCCTGACACGCCAGGGGGGAGGCAGGTTGCCTTGAAGCGGAGAACCACGTCGCGCCTGCCGAAGAAAGTCGACAGCGCCTGGGCCCCATCATTGGGGGGCGGATGCGCGCGACGGCCCGGGGAGAGGCGGCTGGGGATTGGAGTGGGAGGGAGGAAGGGGGGGGAAAGGCACGCGGGGACAGGGGTGGGGCCAGGGTCCACGGGCCAAGGGCAGGCTAGGGAACGACGGCTATGCAGCCAGGCGGTCAGCAAGAGAAGGAAGCTGAATGCGAGGGAGTGGGGCGGCGCGCAGCCACGGCGCGCAACTGGGCGAAGAGTGGCAGAATACACAGTAGTGAAGAGGAGAAGCTAGTAGAGAGCGGATGAGTGAGAGGTGAGAGGACAGCGGGAGGAGCAAGCAACGAGCACCCAATGCGAGCATGGGCGATCCTCAACGACCATCACCTCTTCCAAAGCTCCCCCGGGCTTCCTGTCGCGACCCGCCCTCACCTGCCCCCTCCATCCCCTTCCCCTTCCCCGCCCTCTCCACCCTCGCCAAGTATCCCCATCAACGACCTCGGATCATCAGGGAGGGGTGATATGAGAGGCTGACAACGATCGCAGTTGCCCCCAAGATGGCCTTAAAGTGGACTCCAAGCCGCTCCCATTCAGGAAGCTTTTCAACTGCTTCCTCCAACGGATTGTAAAGCACATGGTAACAGTCTGGCAACCGCAGCGCAAGCGGGAGGAAATACTTGTCGTTTACATCGGGGCTGAACAATTGCAACTCGCCTTTCTGGATGGCATCCAATATGCTGCGTACATCGCCAGACCACTGATGTAACAGTAACGGCGAATCCCCAACCTCCGAATCCACCCCCTGGTCTGTAGTCCAGCTCCTGACCTGGTAGCGAGCCCCCCCTCCCACGCCCTCGTCGGCTTGCCGCCGATGCGAGCAAAGGCCCGAGAAACTGACTAAGCTCAGAAACATCGCATTGCTGACAGATGGAATGGAGGCCGGGAGGGAGAGGGCAGGCGGGGGGCGGGCGAGAGGGTGAGAATGCCAAAGAGAATGGTGAATCACTGGTCTCCTCTCTCGCCTTCCCCCCCCCCCCATCCTCCCCCCCCTCCTCCTCAATCCCCTACCTCCCCCCCCCTCCTCTCCCTCTCCTATGCCCAACCAAATCGCATTCAGTCAGTCACCCTCCCCTCAGACTCCCCTCCCCCCTCGCCCTCCCTCCTCTGTTTTTTTCCACGCGTGGTAGCGGGTCAACGAATGCCCGCGGAGGCGTTGCTACATAATGCAATCAAGGATGCTCCCGAGCGGAAACAACATTGCAATGAATACGCACTCCGCGCCCCCCCCCCCCCCCCCCCCCCCCCCCCCCCCCCCCCCCCCCCCCCCCCCCCCCCCCCCCCCCCCCCACCCCCCCCCCCCCCCCCCCCCCCCACCCCCCCCCCCCCCCACCCCCCCCCCCCCCCCCCCCCCCCCCCCGAAGAGAGCCTGATTGAATGCAGGTACTGACCCCGCTTCAAGCATAAGAGCGTGTTGCGTATTTGCAGACTTGTACAGCACGCTCCCAGCCCCCTGACCCAAGGTTGACAGAGGTAACATTCGGAACTCATGGGCGGACCCAACATTCATGGACATGAGCTCAGTACACGAGCACGCCTCTTGCCATTGCACCCTGTCCTCTAATATGGGGTAGAAGTTGCACGGCGCCTGCGGCGAGGAATCCGCTTGCCAATGGCGGCTGAACCTCGCGGTCTTCAACTCCCGCTGAAATAAAATTTCAATGAGTCCCAGCCGCGGCAACGCAGTTTCCCTCACGAACTTCGGCATGGCCGACGCGAGATGGGAAGCAACGGCGTTCGCTTCGCCCTCGGGCAACACCATTCTGAAGCACAACTCTGCAATCTCGTGCAAGGACGTCCGCTGGGGGTCGTGCAACAATCGCCCGAGCTGCCACGCCCGCAATAACGTCTCGGGCTGGGGGACATGCGATTTATACGCGCTGGCAACGCGGCCCCCTCAATCAAACGACCAACGATGCAAAGCAATGCAGGTGCGAATGACACGCCGAGAATATTGGCACTTTCTGGCTGCGCATCAAGTGGGGGGGAGGATTGGAGGCGAGGGGGAAGGGGGGGGGAGGGGGGGAAGAGGTCTCAGGGGGAAGAGGAGGAGGGGGAGGAGGAGGAGGAGGCGGAGGAGGAGGCGGAGGAGGAGGATGAGGAGGAGGACGAGTGGGCCCTCAAACAGCGGCCGATGACCTCGGCCTGGGCCCGAATCTCGCGGAACGCCGTCGCCCTCGCGCACAATGATCGAAAGGCAAGCACTGTCTGACGAACATTCGAGGACAAAGGAGGGAGGGAGAAGGGAAACCGTGGGCCTTCCAAATGCGGTCTACGATGCCGCCAGGCCGCCGCGGGGGGGCCTGCGAGCCCGGGCCGGCGGGTCGCAGCGTGGTCTCATCCTTTTGCGGCGGTTGCGCCGCGGCGAAACAGCGGCCTCTCTCACGTCCTCGTTCGCCGTCCTCCTCCACATTCTCCTCCTCTCTCCTCCTCCGCCATCCGACCCCCGTCCGATCCCTCCCCGTCCCACTTCTCGCCCTCCTCCCTCCTCGCTATCCCCCCATATCCTTCTCCTCATCATCCGCCTCGTCCTTCTCCTCCTCCTGCTTCCTGTTTTCCTGCTGCTGCTGGCCGCTGCTGGCACTCTCTGGGCTGGCCCCCTGACCATTGCGGGCCCGCCAGCAGCCCTCAACCTTGCCCCTTCACCCTCATCTCCTCTCCCCTCTCAAGCCTCCTCATCCCCCTCTCCTCATCCTCATCTCCTCTCCCCTATCACCCTGCCCCATCCGCGCCCCTCATCCCCTCCCTTCTCACCCCGCTCGCCTCTGCCTGATCATTGTCATCATCTTCAAGTCCTTCACCCTTCCCCCCTCCCCCCTCTCCCATCGCCATGCCCCCCTCCCCCTCGCACTCGCCACTCCTCCTCGCCCCCTCGCCCGCTGCGTCGTCGCGGGTGGCGGCGCAAACTGTCCTGTGGCAACTGGGACTCCCCCTCGGGCACCACGCCCGATCTGTGGGCGAAGGACGCGGGCGTTACCACGAACCCCACCGACCCCGAGTGGATCAATTCCGCCACGCTCTCCGGGACGCAGAATCCCTCAGCGACGGGCGGACGGGGGGGGGCGGCTGAAGCCCCGCTTGCCTCCGCTCCCCCTCCACGACGCCGACGCCGCGATCATCTCGCTGATATCCTCGCGCTCTCGCCGCGCAGCCCGCTCTACTGGGCCGAGGCTAACGGCCTTCGAAGTGCGATGATCTTCGCGAAGCCAGAGCCCCCGAAGCGCGATTTTCTTCGCGGCCGACCGCGGTGGAGCGCGGGGTCAACGACTGCCCCTGCTGCTGCCAGCCAGGCTGCCGCTGCTGCTCGCATTTATGTTGCCCTCTCCCCTGTCGCTGTCAACCATCCTGTCGTCGCTGATGATACCCCTTGCAATTGCTCTCGTCACTTTCCCACCGTGCCCTCCTCATGCGGATGATGCAATGCCGCTGCTGCCCCACCACCCCGTTGCCGTCGTTCCTCCTCCGCCTTGTCCTCCCCCCACTTCCTGACCACCCCTTTCACCCTGGCCCTTCCGATCCTCCCCCCCGACCCTTGTACTCCTTTTGTTGTGTTTCAAATTGCCCGCTGCCCGAATGCCTTCGGGCTGGGATCCTGCACGCCAAGGTCGACGAGCTCTTGAACGATCAAACTCCCGTCAAACGACGGAATGGGCCCCCACGACTTGTTGCGCTGATCTGGGCACGGCCACGGAGCCTGCCCAGTAGCAGGGCGGTACGATGATATAGTCCATACCAACATACTCGAGGCGGCAGCCTCGAAGTTCCCGAACTGTCGAGCCTGCCAAAGGACACCAGGCCGCGTGGCGTCCGCATGAGACATCCGAGACAACTTTGAAAACTCCACGGCCCCCCACACGTCTGCGACGTTCCTCCGCGCAACCTTCCGAGGAAGAGGAGGAGGATACTCGAGAAAAGGGACCTGAGGAGGATGAGGAGGACATTGAAGACAATGAGGAGGGGGAGGGGGAGGGGGAGGAGGACGAGGATGAAGACAAGGAGGAAGAGGACAAATATTAGGCGAGGAGGGCACGGATAAAGTAAGACGTAAGACCTTCCTCGCACTCACTAGAAAGAAAGTCCGTGGAAGCGCGTTGCGGCGGCGACGCTTGGCGCCACCGTGAGGCTGGGGCGGCGCCGCGATGTCCTCGACGTCCGCGACGACGAGGTCCATCGCGGCGGCGCCTGGCCCGAACCCAGGGGACAGGGGAAGGGGGGCGACAACGACGACGACGCTGAGCAGCAGCAGGAGCAGGAACGCGAAGAGGAGGAGGAGCAGGAGCGCGAAGAAGATAACGAAACAAAGGCGAAAACGGATTACGAAAAGGATCGGACACCGCGGGGGGGGGAGGAGGGAGGGCCTGCGGATGAGACGAAAAAATGAACGAACGAAAATTGGAAGAATGGAAACCCACCCCTCTTTGTCCTCCTCCTGCTCGGAGTGTCCTCCTTCTCTTCCCCCTCTCCTTCTCCTCGGTCCTCCTCCTCCTCCTCCTCCTCCTCCTCCTCCTCCTCGTTGACCTCCTACCCTAACCCTGCAATCCCAAACAACAAGTCCCCCAACCAGCCCCGCCAGCAGCCGCGGCAGCAGGCCGCGCGCGCAGGCGCGCGGCGCCGCCCCGCGGGGGCGGCGACCAGGCCCGGGCCGAGGCCGAGGGCCGGCGCCAGCACAGAGCCCGCTGCGGCAGCAGCGGGCAGAAGAGAGGGGCGCAGGAGGTGGAGTAGGATGACGTCGTCGGCAGTGGCTGTCGCGTGCTACCGCTGCCGTCGCCCGGTCACCTCCTGCTCCTCCTCCTCCTCCGCCTCCTTCCCCCTCCTGTTGTTTCTTCGTCCTGATGTTGTGCCTCCTTCTCCTTCCTCCTCCTTCCCCCCCTTCTCCTCTATTATGTTCCCCCTGCTGCGGCCGCCCCCCGGGCCCCGGGCCCCCCCCCCCTCGCCCCTTAGGCAGTGATCCTGGTGATGGCGCCCGCGAGCCGCGACGCGAACGCGAGTTTGCAACGCATTGCTCAACGTGGCACGACGCGGCATTGCACGCATGCAAGGGGGCTGAGGCCCCGGCATTGGGAGAAGCAAAAGGAGCTGGATGATGATAGATGGAAGCGGGACGGTTAGCGCGATAATTATGGGAGGTAGGACAGGGTAGGTTGAAGGTTGGTGGACTGTGCGCATAGCGTGGCATAGCATGGCATAACATGGAACAGCACCAGGGAAAGGGCATAGCATGGCATAACATGGCATATCATAGCATCGTGGCATAGCATAGCATAGCATAGCGTGGCATAGCGTGGCATAGCATGGCATAACATGCCGCCCCGCGAGACGCGGACCGTGACCTACTTCGTGTAGGACAGGAACATAACGATTGGTGGCATAGCCTGGTGCCGAGCCCGACGCCCGACACGCTGAACACGCATCGAAATCCATCAAGCAATAGGTGCAAACATAGGTCTGCTAGTTGGTTCGGCACTTACATCGCTTTCGTTTCTTTTAAGGTAGGGTCCGTGGGCTCGCTTAGTCTGCTTACCATGTTCCTACCAGTGGTTGCGTTCGCATGCGCCCGCCGCGCCCATGTCGGCACACCCCCACGCGGTTTGTGGCCCCATGGGGAGCTCGACCGAAGGCCCCAGTGGCTGCGTTCGCATGCGCCTGCCGCGCCCATGTCGGCACACCCCTCACACGGTTTGTGGCCCCATAGGGAGCTCCACCGAAGGCCCCAGCGGCTGCGTTCGCATGCGCCCGCCGCACCCATTTCGGTACACCCCTCACACGGCTCGCGGCCCTAGGGAGCTCCACCGAAGGCCCCAGTGGCTGCGTTCGCGCGCGCCCGCCGAACCAATGCCGGCACGCCGCTCACGGTTCGTGGTCCCATAGGGAGCTCCAGGCCCCAGCGGCTGCGCTCGCATGCGTCCGCCGCGCCCACGTCCGCACACCCCACAGGGGTCAGCTCGCGCGCCCCGAGGGGCGCGCGATGGCTGGTGGGGGGGAAAGCGCGGGAGTGGGTGGAAATTCGTTGAGAGTTTTCGAGTGCGTAGAAGGACAAGACCATTGCGAATTGCTTGACATTGTTTTCCGGGGCTCGTTGGGGTGTTCGCCTTGCGCATGCGCCATCGGACGGTCGCACGTGGGTCGGTGGCTCAGAAGGACAAGGCCATCGCGAATGTGTTGAAATTGTGTTTTGCGCTCGTTGGAGCGCTCGCTTTGCGCGCGCGTGCTCTGAAGGTCGCACGTTGGCCGGTGGGGAGGAAAGCGCCGGAGTGGGTGGAAATTCGTCGAGAGTTTTCGAGTGCGTACAAGGACAAGACCATCGCGAATGTGCGAAATTGTTGTCGGGGGCTCGTCGGGATTAGCTTGCGCATGCGCTGCCGGGCGGTCGCCACTAGGTCGGCGGCTTAGAGGGGCAGGGCCATCGCAACATCAGGACCACCGACGTCCTGAAGAAGCCCCTCTTCCTCGCGCAGGCCGCCGACAGGTCTGCACCGACGATGGGCATCAAGGGCGCCGCCAATATGATGAACTGTGCCAACCCGAAGAACACTGAACACCGGTGGCGTGCACGGGCTGCCCCCAGTGCACGCGGGCATGCGGATCCGGCTCCTGGAGGCGCTCGACCTCAAGAACGGCCTCGTCAGGGACGCCGAGGGGCAGATCGCGCACATCGTCGTGGACCCTCGGGATCGGGACGACGCCGAGAAAGCCCAGAGAGACGGGGAGAAGAGGATCTACCTGAAGCGCTTGCCGCTGGGGTTCTGGGTGCGCATGGAGAAGTACGCGAGCGCGCCCTTCGCGGACGACCTGAAGCGCCACGACGACAGCCTCACGGGGGACCTCGCGGGCCCGCTGGTGTTCATCGAGCCCCGCACGTCGGAACCGTTCACCTCCCGCACCTCCGAGGCCACCCGGACGGGCTTCCCGCTCTCGCACGGCAGGGCCATCACCACGGTGGCGCGCCAGGGGCGCACCGTGCGAGAAGGCGACGGGGCGGGGGAACGGCGCTCCGAGGACGGCCAGACCTCGGGGGCGCGAGCAGTCCGCAGCCAGACCTCGGTCCTGTGGACTCTCGCCGCCCTAGGCCGTCGGCTGCCCGGCGCGCCGCCCCCTCGGCCGACGTCGCCCAGGCGTGATCCTGGACTGCGGCCGCCACGAGGTCGGGAACGGCAAGAGGGGTGACGACGACTGGTGGCTGGAGCTCTACGCGCTGCTCTCGCGCGCCACGCGACACGAGGACCTCCTTTTAGTGCGGGCGCCGCGCACCGAGCTCTTCCTGGCCGGGCCGCCGGCGGGCTTGCGGAAGCAGCTGGGGCAGTTTGCGGCGCGCGCGAAGCGGTGCAGGAGGGGGGCCGCGGCCCTCGCCAGGGAGCTCGGTTTCACCGAGTTAATCCGCGAGGCCTGACCTGAAGAGCGGCCCGCCCCAGCCGCTGCTTCTCTTGGTTGTCCGATTCGGCCTCGCGCCGCGGACGCCGCGCGCGTCGCTGGGGCCCTCTCGGGGCGATCAGCGCGCGTCGCGCGAACTCCGCGCTGCGCTCTGCCCAGCGCCTCACTCGCCCCTCGTCGCTCTGCCCAGCAGCCAGAGCCACGCGCGCTATGAGTTAGCCTGCAATCACTTTCTGATCCGCACAGCGGACGAACCGCGCGAGTCACTGCGCCCCCTTCGGGGCAGCCTGCGCGCGCCGCGGGGGTTGACTGACGCCCGCCGCTGGCGCGTCGGGCGCGAAAGAAAGGTCGTCGTCGTCGTCGTCGTCGTCCGTCGTCGTCGTCGTCGCCGTCGCCGCCGCCGCAGCCGCAGCCGCCGCCGCCGTCGCCGCCGCCGCCGCCGTCGCCCGTCGCCGCCGCCGTCTCCGCCGTCGCCGCCGCCCCCCCCCTCCCCCCCCCTCCTTCCTCCTTCCTTTCTCCGCGCGCTTCCTCCGGACCTCCCCCGGGCCTTTTCTGGGCCTCGCACGTTCTGTGGACCCATGGGGGGGCTTCACCCCCCTCGCGCGTTCCCTGGCTCTATAGGGGGCTTCACCGAAGACCCCGGTGGCAGCGCACGCACTGCGCCACTTCCCTATGTCGGCACGCCCTCAACGCGCTTCGCGACCCCGTAGACAGATCCACCGAAGGCGATATTAACAGCGACGGCATTGACAACTGCATATGGTTGGGCCCTTCGTCAGGCTAATTTTTTGCAGAGGATGGCGGGGGGGAGTGATGCCGGTTTGGCTGGGATAATATGAATCCCACCATCCCTCTGGGCGTAGGTGGTTTAGGTCGTTTCCTCTTCCACCCCTCCCTCTTTCCCACGGGTTCGCCCCTCCCCCTACCCCCTCCCCGTGGACTTGGGCGGGGGGGGCGGGGAGTTGTCACGGCGTCCAAAACGGCCTCGGCGAGGAAGCCACAAGCGGTTTTGGCCTCATTTTGGCCACCTGAAGGGGAGAGGGGGGGGGGGCGCAAATTAGCGCCCCCCCCCCCCCCCCGTGGTCGATCTCCTGCAAGATGGCCCCCAGTTGCGCCCAGGAGGCCCCAAAAATGCCCCAAGATGGCCCCGAGAGTCCCCCAAGAGGCCCCAGGAGGCCCCCAAGAGGATCCCAGGCGGCCCAAAGAGGCCACCCCGAGGCACCCAAGACGCCGGAAAGCCCCTCAGGACGGCCCCCTACTCGCCTGGGCGCCGTGTCTGGATGGCCTGGCGGGGATGCGCGAAGCGCCTAGAATTTGCATTTGGGATGGACGGGTGTGTAGAACTAAGCATATGGAATCGCAATACCCCAGAGGGCATCGTTAACTCTGGGGGGGTCTATTCTTCTTTTAGAAAGAAGAACATACATGGTGCCACGTTGCGCAATCTACAATGCGCAACCTCCGATGTGCAATTCACTTGCCGAACTTGGCGACGTCAACCCCACTGCTCGCACAATCGCCCCGCCCGCCCACCCGCAACTTGGTCTGCAAAACCCATGCGGGAGCGATTGCGATGAGTGCTGGGCTGTGGCTGGCGCATCTCTGCGGCCGCGCTAGCCCGCGAATGCTCGCGCGCGCAGCGGCGTAATAGCTTGGCGCGACCGACGCGAACGCGGTGGCGCTGACCGCTCGGCACATCCCAGCGGGCACTTCAGTGCGAGTCGGCGACTTGGGCGGGCGCGGCATCATGGCAACGTCGGCAAAGGTAGGCGCGACGATGATAGTTGCAATGCTGGCGACGATGCTGGCCGCGACGACGGGGCAGCCAGTGACGGCGCCGATGCTGAACACGGCGGCGACGATGACTGCGTCTTCGCGTCGGCGATGAAGGTTTTGGAAGGAACTCGAAATGCGCGCGTGGCAGACGCGCCAGAGTGGCCCGCATGGAATCATTTGACACGGATCGCGACACCCCCAGCACGCACGCAAGGGCGCTCGAACGATGTCGACGTGTGCACGCGAAGCCCGCTTTGCATCATTTTGCGAAAATGCATTCTTAAAACTTTTAACAGCAAAACGCCTTGATACTTATCATAATTCGCAAGGTCGCGCGCGCGCTTTTGCTGAAAATCCGCGCTGCGATACCTTGTATTCTTTCATTACCAAATGTTTGTGGGACACTCGATTTCGAAATCCTTCCGAAAACAAATGTTATTGAAGGATTTCGGCGTGCGCGCGTGGCGACGCGTGCGTGCATGTCGTCCTTTTTGGGGGGCTTGTGAAAACTCACGATTTGTGCTGAACGAGCACGCGGGCACACATACTATCTTTTGCCAGGGAACCGAAGGGGGGCCAATGCCAGCCTGGCTGGGATAGTACGAAATGACTGGTAGGATGGACATTGGGTCAGAATCACACGCGTTCTGCATAGGTGCCCGGGGAATCGATAAGTCCAGGGGGGGTAGAACCTATCTCCTTTCTAGGATGGGGTACGTTGTATACTAGAATTGGACCAATGAGTGCGGTGCAATCTCTGTGATGCAGCCGATGTTGTGCAATCCAGGTTGTGCAATCTGTGCATGCATATATACATACATACATATATATATATGTGTATATATGTATATAGATGTTGCAATCTGCGCGGTGCACGAAATTCCTGTTCGCAGTGGGCCACCCACTCCACTGCTCGCGCAAACACCCCACCCACCCGCCCACAACTTGGTTCACAAACCCCACGTGGAAGCGATTGCGATAAGTGCTTGGCGCTGGCTGGTGCACCTCGGCGGCCGCGCTAGCCCGCGCATGCTCGCGCGCGCAACGGCCAAATAGTTTGGCGCGACCGACGCGGCCGCGGCGGCGCTGACCGCTCGGCGCACCCAGGCGGGCACTTCAGTGCGAGTCGGCGACTTGGGCGGGCGCGGTACCATGGCAACGTCGACAATTCTAGACACGATGATGATGATGATGATGATGATGATGGTGATGATGATAACAGCGATATTGGCGACGATGCTGACAGCGACGACGGCGCGGCCAGCGATGGCGCCGATGCCGATCACGCCGGCGACGATGGCGGCGTCTTCGCGTCGGCGATGAAGGTTTTGAAAAGAATTCGAATTGCGCGCGCGGCAGACGCGCGAAAGCGGCTCGCATGGTATTAGCGGGCACGGAGCGTGTCACCCGCGCGCGCAAGGACGTTCGAACGATTTCGACATGCGCGCGCGAAGCCCGCTTGACCGCACTTGATCAACATTTCGAAACAAAGAGTTATCCCAGTGCGACCCTACCTTGGCGTTGGAGCAGCAATAGTGGATGCTGTGCTGCGCTATGCTATGCTATGCTATGCTATGCTATGCTGCGCAATGCTATGCTTGGCTAGGCTAGGCTAGGCTATGCTATGCTGTGCTATGCTGCGCTATGCTATGCTGCGCTACGCTATGCTACGCTATGCTACGCTATGCTATGCTATGCTGTGCTATGTGTTTTCTTTGCCTTCGCTTTTGCCTTCACGTTTGCCTTTCTTTGCTTTTGCTTGGCACCCAGGGAGTGCAACTGGGGGAACCGCGCGTTTGCTTCTACCATTGCTGTTGCTTTTGCTTGGCTCCTAGGGGGCCGCGGAAACCGCCCAGGGCGGGTTCCACTGCCCGGCACTTTAAGCGAACCGAGTTAGGACCTTCCTAGGCAGAGCCTGGGTAGGGAATAAGTACATATGTATATATATATATATATACATAGCAGCAGCAAGAGTGAATGCTGTGCTGCGCTATGCTATGCTGTGCTTTGCTATGCACTGTTGTGTTAAGCTATGCTGTGCTATGCTATGCTGCGAAATGCTATGCTATGCTATGCTATGCCATGCTATGCTATGCTGCGCTATGATTTGCTGCGCTATGCTATGCTATGCTATGCTACGCTATGCTATGCTATGATTTTGCTTTGCCTTCGCTTTTGCCTTCACTTTTGCCTTTGCTTTTGCTTTTGCTTGACGCCCAGGGGGCGCAACTGAGGGAACCGCCCGGGGCGGGGAGCACTGCCCGGCCCCTTAAGCCAACCGAGTAAGAACCCTGTCCAGGCAGAACCTAGGTAGGGAAAAATATTCGTTGCTTTTAAGGCTTCGTAAAGGCGCGCGCACGCTTCTGTTTAAAATCCGCGTTGCGGCACCGTGTGTTGTCGCATGATTTGTTGACGCTCGACGTTGAAACCCTTCCGGCACCAAAGGTTTTGAAGGATTTCGACGCGCGCGCGCGACGACGCGCGCGCGCAATTCGCCCCATTTGTTGCAGAGGGTTCTCGCGACGGCACGCGCGCAAGGGCGCTCGAACGATTTCGACGCGCGCGCGCGAAGCCCGTTTGGTAGAATTGTTTGGAAATCTTGAAAACCCAATGCTTCTCGGAAGAATTCGCAAGAGCGCGCGCGCATGATTTCTTGTGGAAATCCGCTTTGCGGAACCATCTGTTCTTATATATATATATATAATATATATATATATTATATATATATATATAATATATACATGTCTGGGACACACAATTTTGACATGCTTTAGACACAGAAGGGTTTTGGAGGATTTCGGCATGCGCGCGCGACGACGCTCGCGCGTGCACTTCCTTACATTTGTTGCAAGGGTTCTTGAGACCTTACAAATTTCGATAATCAAGCGCGCGATTTTCTGTTGCAGAGGATGGCGAAGGGGGCCAATACGGGCCTGGCTGGGATAATATGAACTCACTGGTAGGATGGACATTGTGTCTGAACCCCATGCCTTTTCCATCGGTTCCCGGGGGGTCATTAACCCGGGGGGGGGGGGGGGGGGAGATGTATCTTTTCAATAGAAAGAACCTTGCCGAACTCGAAGTTGCCAACGCTGCCCGCGCAAACACTCCGCCCACCCACCCACAACTTGGTTTGCAAAACCCACGCGGTGGCGATTGCGATGCGTGCACGGCGTTGGCCGGTGAATCCCCGCGGCCGCGCTAGCCCGCGCATGCTCGTGCCCTGGCAAGCGCGCGACCGATGTTCGAGGAGTTCGACGCGCGCGCAAAAGCGCTTCACATGATCGAAATATTGAGACACCATTGGTTTTGTAGGATTCGGAAAGCGCGCGGGCATAATGTTTGATTTGTTTGCAAATGTTTGTTCGAGGATGCCCTGTGCGATTCGTGTGATTTCATGAAGCTCGACCTTGACATGGTTGAAAAACGCATGGCGCTTGAAGGGCTTCGACATGCGCGCGCGGCGGCCGCGCGCGCGCGCCCCACATCGCAGTGCTTCTCATTTACACCAGAAGCCCTGGCAGGCGCGCGACCGACGTTGAAGGCGTTCGACGCGCGCGCATAAGTAGCTCGCGCGACAGTGATGCTGAAAACCTTTGGTTCGTTAGGATTCGGAAAGCGCGCGGGTGGAATCGTTGCTGTTTTTTCATGGTTTAAAATGTATGGTACGAAACCACAATGCGCTTGGATAGCTGTCGACCTGCGCGCGCGGCGGCCGCGCGCACGTGCCCAGCATTGTATTTTCTGAGCAAGGGATCGTGGCCCTGGCATGCGCGCGGCCGCTGTTGAATTGGATCGACGCGAGCGCAAAAAGTATCCAAAGAGCCACATGTCACGGTAATGTTGTTGATAGAAAATGGTTTTTGAAGGATTCGGCAGAAGCGCGCGGGCAGATTTTTCAAAAATTCTGGGTGGGAAAATCGCATGTGCTCATTGGTTTTCTTGAAGCGGGATGTTGAAATTGTTGAGAACACAATGTGATTGTAAGGATTTCGACATGCGCGCGCAGCGGCCGCGCGCGCTCGCCCCGCATGGTACATTGCACCAGGGATTCACGAAAGATGTGCGATGCTAGAACAAAAATGCGACCGCAGACTACGATTTGCAAGGGAACCGAAGGGGGTCCGATACCGGCCTGGCTGGGACAATATGAATTCACGAGTAGGATGGACATTAGGTCAGAAACATACGCGTTTTGCATCGGTGCACGGTGAATCGATGAGTCCGGGGGGGGGGGGGGGGGGGGGTAGAACCTATCTTTTCAATATATAGGATTATATATATGTATATATATATATACATATAAGGTCATATACGTAACGCGCTCTGCGATGTGCAATCTGTGTTGTGCAATGAATGTGGTGCACTGAAATATGTATATATACGACATAAACGTGCATGGTGCAATCCATGGTATGCAAGCTGCGTGCTGCCATCTATGTGGAGCACTCTATGTGGCACGATCTATGTGGTGCAATATATGTTGCGACATTCACGCGGACCAAGCGCACGCGGTGCAATCTACGTGCTGCAACGAACCGATGCTCAACTCAAAACTGCCCGCTCCACTGCCCGCGCAAACATCCCACCCGCCCACCCGCAACTTGGTCTGCAAAACCCATGCGGGAGCGATTGCGATGAGTGCTGGGCGCTGGCTGGTGCATCTCCGCGGCCGCGCTAGCCCGCGCATGCTCGCGCGCGCAGCGGCCAGCTAGTTTGACGCGACCGACGCGTACGCGGCGGCGCTGACCGCTCGGCGCATCCCGGCGGGCGCTTCAGTGCGAGTCGGCGACTTGGGCGGGGGCGGTATCATGGCAGCGTCGACAATGGTAGACGCGAAGAGGATAATAGCGATGCCGGCGACGATGCTGACAGCGACGACGGGGCAGCCAGGGGCGGCGCCGATGCTGATCACGCCGACGACGATGACGGCGTCTTCGCGTCGGCGATAAAGGTTGTTGGAAGGAATTCGAAATGCGCGCGCGGCAGACGCGCGGGAGTGGCCCGCACGAAGTGATTTGACACGGATCGCGCCACCCCCGCACGCGCGCAAGGGCGTTCGAACGATGTCGACACGCGCGCGAGCGAAGCCCGAGCGGCAAAATTTCGTGGACACTGTTGAAACAAAAAAACCTACGGCTTTCTTGAAAAATCGCCAGAACGCGCGCAAACTGTCGTTGAAGATCCGCACTGCGAGACCATGCTTCTGCCATGCTTTCTGGAAGCTCGATTTCGAAATTCTTCCGAAACCTCCGGGTGTTGACGGATTCCGGCATGCGCGCGCGACGACGCGCGCGCGCACTTCGTCTAGCTGTAGCAAGGGATTCTTGAAAACTTATGAGCGTTGATAAACGAGGGCGCGCGTGATATTTGTGCAAGGGGACCGAGGGGGGTCCGATACCGGCTTAGCTGGGATAATATGAACTCACAAGTAGGATGGACATTGGGCCAGAACCATACGCGCTCTGCATCGGCCCCCGGTGAATCGACAAGTCCGGGGGGGGGGGGGGGCGGTAAAACCTATCTCTTTTCAGAAAAGAGAATCTATGTAGTGCAATCAGTCACTTGCTCAACTTGACGCTGCCCTCTCCACCGCTCGCGCGAACATCCCACCCCCCCACCCGCAACTTGGTCACGAGACCTCTTAAGACCGCGGCGGCGGGTACCAAATGGCACTTGCCAGCGACAACGACGCCGACGACGACAGCGTCAACGGCGACGACGACGACGACGACGACGCCGCCGACAACGACTACGACGACACCAACGACGTCTCCAACGACTTCGACGACGACGACGACGACTTCGACGACGACGACAACGACGACGACGACGCCGACACTGACGACGACGACGACGATGACAACGCCGACGACGACGACAACGCCGCCGACGACGACCACGACGACGACGCCGACGACGACGACGGCGACGACGACGACGACGACGGCGACGATGAAGACGACGATCACGACGACGACGTCGCCAACGAAGACGATGAGGGAGGAGGGAGGACGACGACGGCGACGACGACAACGACGAGGGAGGATGGAAGACGACGACGACGACGGCGACGGAATAAGGACAACGACGAAACGCCGACGAAGACGACGAGGAGGAAGGACGACCACGGCGACGACGAAGGCAGAAACGACGACGACGACAAGACGACGACGACGACGACAACGACGAGGAAACACAGAGGACGACGACGGCGACGACCACGACGACGAGGGAGGAAGGAGGACGGCGACGACGACGACGACGACGACGCAAGAGCGCGCGCGCACGCTTTTGTTGAAAATCCGCGCTGCGAGACTTTGTGTTTTCTGTATGTTTTTCGGACGCGCGATTTTGAAATCCTTCCGAAACCAAGAGTTCCGTGGATTTCGGCACGCGCGCGCGACGACGCGCGCGCCTGCACTCCGCCCCATGTTTCGCAGGGGATTCGCACGATGGCACGCGTGCAAGGGCGTTCGAAAGATTTCGGCGCGTGCGCCCGCGAAGCCCGTCTGGTAGTTTGTTTCGAAAAGATTGAAAAACCAATTGTTTTCTCCAGATTTCGCAAGAGCGCGCGGAAGCTGTTTTAGCAAATCCGCGGTGCGAAACCTTGTGTGTTTGTATTTTCTTATGCAACTCAAGTTCGAAATCCTTCCAATACCGAAGGTTCGTGAAGGATTTCTGCATGCGCGCGCGACGACGCGCGCGCACTTCGCCCCACCTGTTTGCAAGGTACTCCTGAACACTTATGATTTTTTACAAACGGGAGCGCGCGCATAGTATTGATTGCAGAGGATGGTGGGATAATATGAAATCATATCTGGGGTGGACGAGTGCGTAGAATCAGATGCGAATTGCAACGCGAAAAGGTGCGTCGTTAACTCCAGGGGGGAGGGGGGGGGGGGGGGTAGAGTCCATTCTTCCCTTAGGAAGGAGAACCGGTGCGGAACAGGGCCACGTGCACAACGCATCTGGCGCAAACTATGCGGCGCAACTCACTTGCCGAACTTGAAGTGGCCAACTCCACTGCTCGCGCAATCATCCCACCCACCCGCCCACCCGCAACTTGGCACGCAAAACCCATGCGGAGGCGATTGCGACGAGTGCTGGGCGTTGGCTGGTGCACCTCTGCGACCGCGCTAGCCCGCGCACGCGCCCGCGCGCGGCGGCCAGCTAGTTTGGCGCGACCGACGCGAACGCGGTGGCGCTGACCGCTCGGCACGTCCCAGCGGGCCCTTCAGTGCGGGTCGGCGACTTGGGCGGGCGCGGTGCCATGGCAACGTCGACAACGGTAGACGCGACGAGGATTGTAGCGACGCTGGCAACGATGCTGACAGCGACGGCGAGCCAGTGACGGCGCCGATGCTGGTCGCGCCGACGACGACGACGGCGCCTTCGCGTCGGCGATGAAGGTTTTGGAAGGACATCGAAATGCGCGCGCGGCAGGCGCGCGAGAGTGGCCCGCGTGAAATTATTCGGCGCGGATCGCGCCATCCCCGCACGCGCGCAAGGGCGTTCGAACGATTTCGACATACGCGCGCGCGAAGCCCGTCTGGTAACACGCCATGGAGATGCCGGCATGCGCGCGCTCACGCCCCTGTAGAAAACCCACGTTGCGAAGCCGTGTGGTTTGAAGGGAACGTTTGACACTTGATTTCGAAATCCTTCCGACACCGACGTTTTTGTTGTTGAAGGGTGGCGGCGCGCGCGCGCGACGACGCGCGCGCTTCGCCCCCTAGGGGTTCTTGGAAACCTATAAGTTTTGATACACGAACGCGCGCGCAGAACATCTGCGGCAAGGGGGCCGAAGGGGGGCCGACGCAGGCTTGGCTGGGATAGTATGAACTCACAAGTAGGATGGGCAATGGGTCAGAACCATACGTTTTGCATCGGTTCCCGCTGGGCCGACAAGTCCAGGGGGGGGGGGGGGGGGGGGGGCAGTGGAATCGATGTCCACTTCGAAAAGCAGGTCTGATTTAAACGAACGGGTTCACGCATCCCCTGCCCATGCAAACGCCCCGCCCACCCACCCGCAACCTGGTTTGCAAAACCCGCGCTTTGGCGATTGGGATGCATGCTTGGCGTCGGCAGGCGCATCTCCACGGCCGCGCCAATACATGCTCGCGCGCGCGGCGGCCAGCTAGTTTGGCGCGACCGACACGGCCGCGGCGGCGCTGGCCGCTAGGCACATCCCAGCGGGCACTCCAATGCCAGTCGGCGACGCGGGCGGGCGCGGCGCCATGGCAACGTCGACGACGGTAGACACGACGATAATAGTAGCGATGCGGGTGGCGATGTTGACAACGACGAAAGCGCGACCAGCTCGGGCGCCGATGCTGACCGCGCCGACGACGATGACGGCGTCTTCGCGTCGGCGATGAAGGCTTTGGAAAGAGTTCGACGCGCGCGCGCGGCCGACGCGCGAGAGCGGCCCGCGCGGCACCATTGGTCACGGATCCTGCCCCCCCCCCCCCCCCCCCCCTGGCACGCGCGCAAGGGCGCGCGAATGATGTCGACATGCGGCGCCAAAGGCCCGTTTGACCGAGTTCCATGAAATTGTCGAAAATCAATGGAACCCCATGGATTTCTCAAGAATTCGCAAGAGCGCGAGCGCACGTTTGTTTGAAAATTGCTGTTGCGAACCCATGTGCTGCTAGATGTGTCGTTGGGCGCTCGGTTTGGAAATCGCTGCGACGCCCGCAGTGTTTGATGGATTTTGGCACGCGCGCGCAACGACGCGCGCGCACTTCATTCCATTGTTTGCAGAGAATTCTCGCGACGGCACGCGCACGAGGGCGCTCGAAATTATGTCAACACGCGCGCGCAGATCCCGCGTGGTTGCACGTTCTGACAAGGTTGGGAAACCTACGGCTGTCTTGAGAATTCGCAAGAACACGCGCGCAAGCTTTGTTTGAACAAATGCGTTGCGAGACCCCGTGTTTTGATATGCTGTTGACACTCGATGTTGAATGCCTTGCGAACCCTAAAAAGTTTTTGGAGGATTATGGCATGCGCGCGCGGGGGCGCGCGCGTGCGCACTTCTCATTTATTGCAAGGAGTTCTTGAAAAAACTTGTGAATTCTGATAGACGAATGTGCGGGCATAATCCTTATGCGGGGGATAGCGGGGGGGGGGCGACACCGGCTCGGCTGCGACGGTATGAACTCAGATTTACGATTGACGACGAGGCAGAGCCACAAGCAAATTGCAATACGAACAAAGGGAAGGGATAATCCCAGGGGGTGGGTATAGTCTATTCTCTTTTTAGAAAAGGGAGTATATGTGGTGCAGATCCGCCGCTGCGCCGCTGGACACGGAGCGGGCGCGTCCATTCCCTCATCCCCTGGGCCTCACCCCATCGATCCTGAGGGTTCTGAAGGGGCCCGAACCCGAATTCACAAGTCTCCTTGGGCTTGCCGCGTGCCCCCTGGGCCTTGGATCGCACTTGTTCCGGCCCAAGAGGGCCCCAAGACGTGCCAAGAGGGCCTCAACAGGCGCCTAAGACAGTCCAATAAGGCCTAGGGTCGCCGAAAGATCGCTCCAAGATGCCCAAGATGACCGCAAAACGGCCTGAGAGGCTCCCAGGACGGCCCAAGAGGCCTCCAAGAGGCCTCCCACAAGCATCCCACAAGGCCAAAATCATAGACGTTGCTGAGATTTTGAAATTCTGTTGGTCTTTTCGCCGGTTCGGCTTTCCAGCGCTCCGAGACGGCCCAAGACGCCGCGAAGATCGCCCCAAGACGGCCCGATAGGCTCCCAAGCGACCCGAAGGCGGCCGAAAAGGGCCCCAAGACGGCCCAAGAGGCGCTCAAGACAGCCCAAAGAGAGACCAAGACGGCCCCAACAGGGGACCCAGAAAAGGACCACAAACAAAAAACTCGAGCCTGACGCCCCGAGAGGGCTCGAGGAGGCCCCAAAAGGGCCCCAAAGAGACCTCAAGGCACCCAGCAGGCCCCTGAGAGGTTCCCAAGAGGCCCCAAAACTGCCGTCAAGAGGCCCCCGAGAACGCCCCGAAGAAACCCCAAGAAGCATCCCTGATAATCCGGATCCGAATCCACAACCCAGGCACGGTGACGGGAAGGGCCGAACGCAATCAGATGCGCGGCACCACATACATATATATATATATATAGAGAGAGAGATTGTTTTGCGTATATATATATGTTATATATGTGCACATATATGGGGAGAGACACAGAGAGAGAGGGAGAGAGAGAGAGAGAGAGAGAGAGAGAGAGAGAAAGACCGAGAGATATTGTACAAACTACGTTGCGCGAAAGATGAAGTGCAATCTATGTGGTGGAATACGTGTTGCGCCGCCCACGTGGTGCACTCTATGCTGTGCAATCCATCAATGCTCAACTGGAGATTGCCCACTCCACTGCTCGCGCAATCATCCCACCCACCCACCCGCAACTTGGTTCGCAAACCCCATGCGGAAGCGATTGCGATGAGTGCTTGGTGTTGGCTGGTGCATCTCTGCGGCCGCGCTAGCCCGCGCATGCTCGCGCGCGCAGCGGCCAGCTAGTTTGGCGCGACCGACGTGCACGCGGTGGCGCTGACCGCTCGGCACATCCCAGAGGGCACTTCAGTGCGAGTCGGCGACTTGGGCGGGCGCGGTGCCATGGCAACGTGGACAACGGTAGACGCGATGAGGATAGTAGCGATGGCGGTCGCGATGCTGACGGCGACGACGGGGCGGCCAGCGAAGGCACCGATGCTGATTACGCCGACGACGATGACGGCGTCTTCGCGTCGGTGATGAAGGTTTTGGAAGGAATTCGAAAGTCGCGCGCGGCAGACGCGCGAGTGGACCGCATGGTGTTATTCGACGCGGATCGCGCCACCCCAGCACGCGCGCAAGGGCGTTCGAACGATTTCGAGATGCGCGCGCGAAGCCCGTTTGGTATCATGATCTGATAATGTTGAAAGACCATTGGTCTTTGAAGGATTCGGCAGGAGCGCGCGGGCAGATGCTTCAGAATTGTTGGGCAAAGGTTCTCTTCAAGCGGGATGTTGAACTTGTTGAAAACACCGTGTGTTTGGAAGGAGTCCGACGTGCGCGCAACGGCCGCGCGCGCGTGTCCCGCATGGTGCTGTTACAAGGGAATGACGAACAAATGCGATGTTAGAACAAAAAGTGTCACCGTATAAGATGTTATGCTAGGGAATCGACGGGGGACTGATACCGGCTTGGCTGGGATACTATGAATGCACAGGTCGGATGGGCATTGGGTCCGAATTATGCGTTTTGCACATGCTCCCGGGGAATCGATGAGTCCGGGGGGGGGAAGGTGGTAGAACCTCTCTCTTAGAAGCGAGAATCTATGTACACCACGCGAAATGGTTAAGAAATCATGGGTTCAGAAATTCATGGTCTCAGAACTCGAATGAAAACCCAAAATTTCTATCAAAATCTTAGGATTTACATTGAAACATTAAGAATAATCGAGACTCTGGCCGAAAACTCAAGTTTTCTTAAGCATCGCCTAAGGTGCAGGGCAACCCGCGGCCGCGGCGAGGCGGCGACGGGGCGGCGGCAGCGGCCACAAGCGCGGCGACTGACAGACCAGCCCAGGACGGCGGGCGGCAACGAAGCGGCGACGGGGCGGCGACGGCGGCAACGAGCGCGGCCACCGACGGACAGGCCCAGACGACGGGCGGCGACGGGGCGGCGACGGGGCGGCGACGGCGGCAACGTGGCCGCCAGACCGACAGACAGGCCCAGCTCCTCAGTAACAAGTAGAAGCCCCAAATGCAGCCACTCCTGGGGGGCGATGTCCACATTCCTTCTACCTATCAAATTACAAGGAAAAACCCGGCATGTCACCGACCCCCCCCCCCCAATGGACCCCACATGAACCCCACAGGCCCCCAAGAGAGCCCCACAATGCTTCGAGGCGGCCCAAAAATACCCCGAAGAGAGCGACACGAGGCCTACATCGGGAGCCCAAGACAGCAGAAGGCACTTCCGAAACGTCCTCTGCAAGGCCCAAGAGGCCCCAAGACGGCCCCAGAGTGCTCCAACAGGACCAAACATGGGCTCAAGACGGCCCAGGATGCCCCCGCAAAGACCTCCAATACGGCCTCAGCAGGCCAAAAACCTTAATTGTCCATTGGTTTTTGAACGACTCTGTGCTTCTTGCCTTTTCTGGCCACGAACGGCCCAAGAATGGTCTGCGAGCTTCCGAGGTCGCCCCGAGATGGCCTCCGGGCGGCCCAATGGGGCCCCAAGATGGGCCAATAAAGCACCAAGAAAGCCAGGGAGCGCCCAGAAGACCCCTAAACGACCTCCGAGAGGGCCCCAACAGAGCCACGGGATACTTCAGAGAGGGCCCGAGAGAGCCCCAACACGGCCCCAGGACGGCCCAAGCCCCCCCAGACAGCCCACGAGGGCCCAGGACAGCCCAAGAAGGCCCTCCGATGGTATACAAAAGCACCAACAGGAGCTCCACTCAGTCTTAGAGCCGCCAAATTCATTACACTCTGATTGACCTGAGCCGTCGTCCTTGGCTCGGCTGGCCCGCGCGCCGAATGGGCCCGCGTGGCAGAGAAGGAAAAGGAGCAGGAGGCGGGACGGAGGAGAAAAAGGAGGAAGAGGAAGGAACGGTGAGGATTGCGAGAAACAGGAGGGGCCCCAGGAAGACGGAAGGAGGGCACGGAGGAGCAGGAGGAGGGGAGGGCAAACGGCGGAAACAGAAGACAGCTTTCACTGGGCCCCGTGCTCTCGCCGAGGCGCCGGCCACATCTCTCATTCAATATCGTGTTGCCGCTTCGCTCGCGGGACTCCCAGCCTCTACCAGGTCAGCATCCCGTCCTCCAGCATGCGGCCGCCGACTTCCCCGCATCGTTGTGCCCCCGAACTGCGAGAGTCGGATACGATGTGCACGCATTGGCTTTGGCTGGAGGTGACTCAGCCTCGCGAGCCCACGCCAGCGGTCTTTCTACGGCATGGCGCTTCGACGAGGATCAGTTACACCTCAGTTTCAGTGAGCCTTGATGAGGCAGGCCTCTTTCGCCGCTCCATCGTTTACTCGCGTTGCTGCTGTGGGCCTGTGGTAGTCGCTCGCTTTCGTTCTCTACTCCCCCCCCCCTTCGTCGGTTTGCTTGAGCTGGCGCCGTTTCGGCGACTCCTCGCACTCTTCCCGCGCCCAGCTACCCCCAGACGACGCTAAGTTGCGTCTCGTTGAATTTAGTTCATTTTGTCATGTGCATGTGCAACTGCGAGCGTGTCTTGCAAGTGCGAACTGGCTGCCGATAGTGGCGGCTGTGTTCGCAAATTCGCCCCGCGCCGCATCCCGGACGCTGCGTCCGCTCCCTGACATTTGCCTTGGAGCCGCGAACCAAGAAAGTATCCCCACCAGCCCGTCCAGAATTGATTGCCAGCTTTCCCGAGGCCTGTTGGAGGCTATCCTGAGCCATGCTCGGCTAGAGGCTGTCGGAAGCTATTATGAGCCATGCTCGGCTATGTCGGGCCATATTCAGGCTGTCTTGAGGCCTCTTGGAGATCTGTCGGAGGCTATCTTGAGCCATGCTTGGCTATCTTGGGCCATTTTGGAGGCCATCTTGGGCTATCTAGGGCTCTCTTGGAGCCATCTTGGGCCAAAAAGGGCGGGGGGGAGAATCTCCAGGAGAGGCTGGGAGGCCTTTCGGGGCCGCCTTGGGCCCCACTGTTCAAAAAGAGCAGGGGCCCTCAATTCAGGCCCCCCCCTCGGAGGCTCTCAAACGGCATCTTGGGGACGTGTTGGAGCGCTCTTTGGAAGCCTCTTGGGCGATCTTGGGGCCGTCTTGAGCCTTCTCGGGCCCCTCTTGGGGCTCTCTTGGGCCATATTGGGGCCATCTTGATGCCTCAGGGGCCCATCGGAAGCAACGAGACGAGAATGCCAAACACATTGACTTTCCTTTGGCTTTTGAAGGGTTTTGGCTTCTTGGAGGGCGCCGTGGAGGGCTCGAAGGGCACTTGGATCCGTATTGAGGACTCCTGGAGGTGTGTCGGAGGCTATCTTGACCCATCTTGAGCTATCTTGGGCCATCTTGGAGGCCATCTTGCGACTTGGAGCGCCTCTTGGAGCCATCTTGAGCCGTCTTGGACGCTCTAACGCCTCCATCCCCCCCCCCCTCCAGGTCCAGGGGAAGGTTACCCCTCCCCCGAGCAGGGGAAGGAAGGGGAAGAGAGAAGACCAAACTCGTTATACCACCGTAGCCCTAAAGGGCTGGTGGGACTTCCACCTATAGACTTCCAGCCTCCATCAGCTCAGCACTCCGACCTCTAGCGTCCGGCATCCGACTTTCCACCTTCACCTCCACTCCAGCGTCCACCAACTCTGCGCCCTGAGCCCCGCCCCGGGCGCTACCGCGCACTCGCCTCGCCTCGCCTCCGCTCGCACAATTCCCACACACCTCATTGAACAATTGTGTCCTCGCCCGCGCCCAGAAACATCGCAGGTGCAAGGATCAAGATTAGAAGGCGAAGCGCAGCGAGCCTTAAAATCTTGTATATATATATACATATATATATATATATATATATATATATATATATATGTAGAAACATACGTAAGACATGTAGGATTGTGTACACAGGAGATGGACAATCTATAGAAACATACGTACGTCGTCCAGGGCGCCTCGGAAGGCGCCTCGGAAAGCGCAGAATACTCTTCCAAGGCGCGGAATCATGTTCCCGGACCGCCTTCCGGGAACATGATGGGGACGACCTCCTCAGGGCCTCCAGTGGGCCTCTTGGGGGCCTCTCGGAGGCCTGTTGGGCTCTCCTGGAGGCGTCTTGGGGCGCGCTCAGGGCAATTTTTGGGCATCTTGGGGGCCTCTGGGGGCCTCCGGGGAGGCTCTTGGGGGCCTCTTTGGGGCCTCTTGGGGCCTCGCGGGGCCCTCTTGGGGACCGCTGGGCTCGCTTAGGCAGTCTTGAAGCCCTGTCGGGGCTCTCCTGGAACCGACTTGGGCGGCTCCTGGGCCATCTTGGGGCTCTCCTGGGCCGTCTTGGGACGATTTTGGGGGTCTCTTGGGCCGTCTTGGGGCGGTCTTGGGGGCCTCTTCGGCCGTCTTGGAGCGGTTTTGGGAGACTCTTGGACGGTCTTGGAGCGTCGGAACCCCGAAAAAGCGAGAAGGCCAAAAACCTAGAAACAAAAACAATAATAATAATACTAATATATCTAAAAAAAACATATAAGTATACATCCTGTAAGGCAAAATCCCCCCCGGATGGCCCCCCCCCCCACACATACCTTCTTGGACGGCCGCCCTTGGCCCCCGGGCCCCTTTCCAGCGGACTTCCAAACCCTCCAGGTCACCGAACGATGCGCGAAACGCTCTTACTGGCCCCCCAGCGGCCCAAGACGCCCGAGGACACCGGCCCAAGATGCCTCAGATGACACCGCGACCGCCCCGAGGCGACCCAAGACGGCCCAAGAGGCACCCAAGAGGCCCCCCAAAAGGGCCCCGCGAGGCCAAAATAGCCCCATTCCCATCGTAAAAAATACATTCTCAACATTTTCGCCTCTAGGCTTTTCATAACGTCCAAGTCGGCCCAAGAGACTCCCAAGACGGCCCAAGAGGCTCCCAAGAAGGCCCCAAGACGCCCAAAGGGAGCCCAAGAGTGCCCCAAGGGCCCCCCAGGCAGCCCAAGAGACCATCTGGACAGGCCGCACAGGCGTCCCAGAAAACGAAAACCAAGTTCAAATTTCAAGCCTTCGGCCTTCAGAGGCCCATAGGATGCCCCCAGAGGCCCCCAAGAGGCCCCACGGGGCCCCAAGAGGCCCTTACGCGGCCCCCAAGAGGCCCCCAGGCGGCCCCCAAAAAGCTCCCATGAGGCCCCCAGGACGCCCCAAAAAGCTTCCAAGAGTCCCCTCCCCGGACGCCCCGAGCCACTCCTGGCGATCGCGAGGCTTCTGACAAGGAGAGGCAACGAATGGGCTTCCTGACGCGCTCTTGGGCCGTCTTCGAGCTTAAGGTGCCCCAATCAAGGCCCAACAGGTCCCAGAAACGCCCAAGGATAGCTCCCCCAGGGTTCCCAAGAGACCCTCCAGAAACAACTGACCCGGAGACGCACCCAACCCTTTGTACACAAGAGGCGACTATACCCAGGACCGTTCATTTCCAACTTACGCCCTGAAGGATTCGCAGTATCCTTGAACGCTTCGCCAAAGAACGTGAGGCCGCAGACCAGCGTTCCCCATTCACGGCATCACTCTTGCGACTCATATCATCGGAAAGAGGGCGATCACGATCTGACAAAGGAGCAATGACGAGGGGGCCACAACCGTGGCGACAGCTTCGCTGTTCGAAGCCCCCCGGGACGGCGAGGCCTCATTCTGGTCCGCGGATCACGCCTCTCCGCTGGACCCGCCAGCGGCCCACGAAGATAGCGACAGTTTCGCACATCGCAACCCCCCACTCGTTCCCTCGTTCCTTTCCCAGTGTATCCTTTTCCTCTTCCTCCTGTGCTGACTCCCTCCTCGTCCTATCTCGCCCTCCTCGTGTCATCCTCCTCCCCCTCTGTCCTCTCCTCTCTCTCTCCCTCCTCCTTTCCTCCTCACCTTCCCCGACCGTCTCTCTCCCTTTTTCCTCGCCCTCCTCTCCTCTTCTTCCCTTCATATCATTTCCTCCTCTTCTTTCCCGATCGTCTCACTGCAATGCTCTGCCCTCTCAGAGGGCTACTGATTCCCAAGAGAAGCGCGACGACCATGCAGCATGCAGTCTGTTTGGCCCGGGAGACGTCCAGAGACAAGTTTCGGGTGCGTCTTCGCGGAGGTGACCGCGACCCCCCTCGTGGTCACCGTTTCCTCGAACCCCTCATCGGTGACTATGGCCTCGTCGCGGTATGTCGCCGTCTCCCAAACACAGGAATGCTTATGACCCGTCCGGGAATTATGACGGACCGCCACCCCTCTCACGGTCACCATGTGCTTGCAGACGTTATACATTCACCGAGTGTTTGGGTGCGCATGGCCGCAGGACCAAGATTGAGGCGAAGCGAAGCGAGCCCTCAAATCTTGTGTATATATATATATATAGAGAGAGATAGTTACAAGAACGACAACTACAACAACAGCAACAACAACAGCAACTACAACAACAACGACAACAACAACGACAACAACAACACCAACAGCAACAACCACAACCACAACCACAGCAACAACCACAACCACAACCACAATCACAATCACAACAACAACCTCCTAACCAACAACAGCAACAACAACAACAGCCACAACGACAACAACAAACACTACCATCACCACCACCACCACCACAGCAACAAAAACAAAGCAACAAACAGAGAGAGACAGAGTGAGAGAGAAGGACGCAGAGTAAGCAGCTGGAGTGGCAGGTTGCCTCAACGGGGGTCCACCGGATGATTTGCTTGACGAATTCGTCCTCGGAGATGCCCAGCGCGGCATCGATCGCCTTGATTCTTGGGAAAGGACGAAACACACCGAGAACGCAACATTCGCCAATCCCGCCCAACATGCCAATCTGCAATCACAGCAATTGGAAGAAGGTAGCGCGGGGAGTGCGAAGCGAGGTACGATAAAGTAACGTCATGCATAACCAGGCAACGCACACGATAAGACGTGGCAACATACAAGAATAATAAAACGCAGGGTAGCGCACGACAAAACAAGATGCCATATAGGGCAACAATAACCAATACAATATATTGACCGTGGAGCAGAAGGCCGCACACTGCACTGCGTGGAAGAGGAAATATTAAACGAAGCACACTCGGCTCCGAGGTCAGGCGCGGTACGAGTGAAAGGTGAATGGGGCGAGGCCTGCAGGTGCTATGTAATGCCGAAATGGTCTCAACGAAAGGGCCAGCCAATCTCGCGGACATCTCCGTACATGTTTCCCAGAAGCGGAGGGAGCACCACGAACCTGCGGAAGACCTTTGGAGACGCCTCCCCCAACTTGCACCCTCATCCTGGGCATCGCACAGCCAGGCGATACGCCAAACAAGTCTGACCACTCCATATGTTCCCCCACCTATCCTGTGTCGTGTCTTCGTTTTGAACAGAAAATATGTTTTGCTCGTTCCCTTCCTCTCCTTCTGCTTCTTCTCTCCTCTACCTCCTCCGCCGTTATCGTCCCTCTCCAACGTTCTTCCTTTCTTTCTTCCGCGGTAGCGCAAGGCATTCAAACCCCTGCACATCCCAGTCGTGAATTGCGTTGAAGAAATCTCAGTACAGTGGCTAACCCCGCTGGGAGGCCAGCGCGTCGGCCACGAACACCAACTTCACTACACCAAGCGGCACACATGCTTTGTACACAACACGTTGGGAGCCATCCCCCCCCCCACACACACACACACACACACACACACACACACACACACACACACACACACACACACACACACACACACACACACACACACACATACAGATATTAGCCGTCTCGGCCACCGCCCGCGCCAAACCGTCATCTTGCACGTCCTCCCATGGGCCGCCCTTGTCTAGGGCAGGGTTACCCGCGCCATCTGCACGACTGATAACATGGCGCGGGTCCCTAATATGCCTTGCAAATCCTTCCTCTAACTCACCTCCTCCTCCTCCTCCTCCTCCTCCTCCTCCTCGCTCCTCCTCCTCCTCCTCCTCCCCACCTCCTCCTCCCCTCCTCCTCCTCCTCCTCCCTCCTCCTCCTCCTCCTCCTCCTCCTCCTCCTCCTCCTCCTCCTCCTCCTCCTCCCTCTCGTCTCTCGTGTCTCGCTCTCGCTCTCTCTCTCGTCCCGCTCCGCGTCTCCTGAGCTGTCCCGCCCCCCGCCCCCAGGTGCTGCCAGGAGTGCAGGTGTCGCCCCTTTGCCGCGGCCCTCAGGGATCCCGCGGGCGCAGATCAAAGCATCCCCGAGGCATTTCCAGGCCTCCCCGAGGTATCTCCCAAGGTATTTCCAGGCCCTCCCCGAGGTGTCTCCCAGGGTATTCCCCAGGGCCCCTTTCCCAGGTTATCAGAGCTGTCTCGCCCTCCCCACGTGTATTTCCAGGCGTGAGGCTGTCGCCACTGGAATACGCCCGCTGGGGGATCCAGAGGAGTGGGGGGGGGGCACGCAGGTCGAAACATGAGCAGAACAGACAACGGCATGAACATAACCGGGGGGGCTCCAGCATTCAGATTGAAGTATTTCCCTCGCCCGCCCTGGCTGCGGCAAGGCGCGCAATTGTCGCCACTTGGCTGCGCCCGTGGGCGGTCCAACGGACTGTGGACAACGCAGACCAAAGTATCTCTCTCGTCTTCCCCACGTGGTGCCAGGCGTGCAACTGTCGCCACGTTGCTGCGCCCTCCAGCGCAGCGGAGGGGCCACACAAATCAAAGCGTATCCCTCACCCTCCCCAGGTAACGCCAGGCGTGCAACTGTCGCCATTGGTTTGCGCCAGCCGCCAGTGGTATACCCAGCTGGGTGAAAGAACACGCAGATCCATGTATCTCCTTCGCCATCCCCAAGCGCTGTCAGTCGTGCAACAGTCGCCAAGTTGTTGCGCCACGGGGGGGGGGGTCGAGTGGAGAGGGGGCCACGCAGATAGAAGTATCTCCCTTGCCCTCCCTGGGAGCTACCAGGCGCCACGCTGCTGCGCACCTAAAAAGTGAGCCAACGGAGTGGGGGGCCACTTAGATCAGAATACCTCCCTCGCCCTCCGCAGATGATGGGAGGTTCGCACCTGTCGCCACGTTGCGTCGCTCCTGTAGGGACAAGCAAGTTGAAACATCTCCCTGGCCCTTCCTTGGCTCTGTGATGCTACACCCGCGAGAGGTCCAGCGGAGTGGAAAGACACACTCTCGTCGTGCAACACACACGAGTCCCCCTTGTGACTGTAACCGAAGCCAGCACGTCTTTTCAATGGTCATTCACTCTCGATGGGCCCGTCGTCGGCGCCACTTGCTGCTGATGGCATGGGTACGTCCCTGGGAATGGTTTGTGAAGGCGCGCCACCGACCAGGTTGGCACCTCGAAATCATTCCCAACGCCATGGATTCGCAAGCTATGCCTAAAACGCAAGCTGTAAACACCACATCAACGATGACGAATCCGTTTTGGGATCCGCTGTCGCAGTTCTTGTTGTAAAACGAAGCGGATGGCAAGATCAGGGAGTAAAAACAGACCTCGTCACCACCGAAAGCGATCGAACACCAACAACCGAAAACATGGTATGCGCTCAAGCAGTACGCCTTATTCCGAACTGCGATGGGGATTCGCACGGGGCGGATAGCAGCTGCGCAAAATAGCTCGTGATCGTGATGACGATCCTGGCAATTCAAAATGTATGGCCACAAGGCCGAAGACCGGATCTCGCAGTATCAACGGCAAGAGCAGCATGTAGCCCGTCACTGCCACGTCGAGGCAAAAGGACGCCACAGAGAACAGCTGCACCACACCGTCGCACCATGGGCTCGACATCTGCGAGACATCGCCACCGTCAGGCTCAGGCTCCGAATCCGTCCCTGACCCTGCGTCGCCGTTGCTCTCTCCTCCGTGCACGCCTCCGCTGCTGCTAGGCACGCGGGCCGACCCAGGGGCTACGCGCGCACCCAGAACGCTGATCGGAGCAGGGCGAGTCGAGACAACTACAGCTCAAAATCAGTCCGCGGACCCCTCCCGGGGTCCAAACGCACCAGTCCTCCGAGCTGCGTCCAGCCGCGGCGACGAGAGTTCCACCCCTGCCAAAGGCCAGCTGTCGTTGGCTCAGCTCGCTCTCCTCTCTAAGCTGAGATGCCTCTCTTGGCCTGCCGCGCGTCCCGGGCCGCCCACGTCACCCGAAGGGGCGCAGTGGTCCGAGGCAGACACTCTGCCTTTGGCGCCCGCCTCTTCGGCCCCAATGTCGGCCACCTCGTGGAAGTTGGCGCACGCCCACAGGCTCCCGCAGCAGACGTAAAAGGGGGGCGGGAGGTACGAGGAGGCGGCGAGGCTACCAGCGATGGGGGCCCAGCACCACGCTGGCGGCCTGGCCCGAGACCGAGAGGCTGGTCACGCGCTGCTTCAGCTGCGCCACAACGTGCGCGGACAGTTCCGCGACGTGCGCCTTCACAACAGACGCGGTGCCGCCGAAGAGGCCAGCACATTCCTTGCCAATCATGAACATGGCCACCTCGAAATTAGCGACACAGACGTGACCCCCTGGAAGGCGTACCCGAGCGCACTGCCAACGAGCGACATGAAAATCACGATCTTGCGACCTCGTGAGTCGCTGAGAGTTGGCATTCAGAGGTTGGCAACCCACAGGCAAACACCCTGTGCGGTGAAGAATAAGGTTTTAGTGTCGGCGCTTGCTCCAATCCGACGGCCGTAAGACACCACAACGGGAGAGGCAAACTTCATGCCCATGGAAGTCTACGAAGTCGAATGGGATGCGAGTGTCAGGTATGCGAGCGCTGCCACATCGAATTGACCTACACGCATGGTTACGCGCTGATCCCACGCACCGGCGCTTCCCGGCAGCTTCAGTTAGGCGGGCCCCCCGAGCTCGCGCCAGCCAGCCCCAGGCGGCGGAGCGCGTCACCCACCAGCAAGGGTCTCACCTCGCCGGCACCCTTCGCGAGCGCCACAAGCTCTCCCGTGCGCGGCGCCTCGAGGGCCTCCCGCGGCAGCTCCCCGAGGGCCACCCTCGCGGCAACCTGGGCGAGCAGCCGCGCCGTCTCGCCGTCGCTCGCCCCCAGGTGCTCCAGCCGCGCCCTCAGCAGGCCCGGCGCCGCCAGCCAGGGAGGGCGCCGAAGTAGTTTGCCCACCTCCACCTCTTCTCCGAGCTCGGGGCTGGGCGGCGCGGAGGGCGGGGCAGGGCGCGGCGCCGCGCCAGCACCGTCTCCGAGCTCGTCTGGCGGGAAGCTCGCCCGCAGCTTCTCCAGCGCGTCAGCCGTGCGCGGCGCCAGTTCGGCCTGCACTGCTGCCGCCAGCGCGCGGGATCCCTCCCCGGCCGCGGCCAAAGTGCGCGCCCGGTGTGCTTTATGTTTGTTCGTTGTCTTCCTCGGCGGAGCTCGAGGGGGTGGACCGTTCGTGGCCGCAGCCCACAGCTGCGCCCACTGCCCGCCCCACCATAACGCCAGCCGCTCCTCCAGTAGCTCTGCGCACGTCGGGCCCGCCCCTCGGGGCCGAGCGAGCAGCGACAAGTCGAACAGCAGGAGGATTACCCACTCTGCTGTAGCATCCCCGCGTTGGCCCGCCTCTTCGAGTACCTCCAGCGCCTTGCGTCTCGCATGCGTCACTGCACCGCGAAACCTGCATGGAACTTGCACGAACGTGGGGACCCCGCACGCGGGACAGACTCCCACGCCAAAAGTTGCCACCAGGCCCGGTCAGGCAGGGTCGTCTCGTATCACTGGATGAATCACTGGAACGTCGCACTGCTCCCGCTCCTGCTCGTGCCCCTGGCCGTTGCTGTTCCGGCCGGCGGCCGCCAACGCCGCGCGCCTCCTGGACGTGGACGTCCTGGGCACGAGGGGCCACGGGACGTATGTCATCGTCGGAGGCCGCCATTTGCAGAGACGCATCCCAAGCAAAGCCAGCTGTAGCGATGCCGGCTGCCCCACGGGCGCAAGCGGAGCTCCTCCGTTTCAAAAGGAATCGCGCAACCTTTTCAGGCAGCAGGCTGTTTGGAGGCGGGCTGAAGGCTCAATGCCCACTCTCCGCGACGACGGCGGCGCCCTGGAGCGGTTCCGCCGGCTGCAGCGCCTCCGCCAGCTGCGCCCTCCTCTGGCGGCATATCCTCGTCGTCCTCGTCGTCGCCCCTCCCCTGAGCAGCGGCGCGCGCAGCCGCAGCTGGCGCAGCGCCAACACCCGGCGCGGCGCATAGGTTTACGTCGCGTTCCACGGCCACGGAGTTGAGGGAAGACGGGAAGGGAAGAAAAGGAGGTGAACAGGGGAAGGAGGCGGCCGGGCAGCGGCTGCGCGCGATTTGATCAGCCTCCTCCTCATTCTCCTCCTCCTCCTTTTCCTCCTCCTCCTTTTCTTCCTCCTCCAAATCCGCCTCCGCCTCCACCTCCTCCTCCTCCTCCTCCTCCTCCTCCTCAACCTCCTCCTCCTCCTCTTCCTCCTCCTCCTCCTCCTCCTCCCTTCCTCCTCCTCCTCCTCCTCCTCCTCCTCCTCCTCCTCCTCCCCTCCAACTCCTCTCCTCCGCCCTCCTCCGTCCCTACTCCCCGCCTCCGCCTCCTCCTCCTCCTCCTCCTCCTCCTCCTCCTCCTCCTCCTCCTCTTCCTCCTCCTCCTCCTCCTCCTCCTCCTCCTCCTCCTCCTGCTCCTCCTCCCCTCAAGCCACTCTGGCTCAGGCGCCTCATTTTGTCGCGACCCTGAGGCAGATCCCCGCGCCTTCACGTTGGCGCTTGAGGGGTGCACGATCCCCTAACACCCCTTCGTTAGTAGACTCGTGCAGCGAAGCGGGGTGATCACCTTTCTCGATGATGGCAGGTGGCGGCGCAGGCGCCAGGCTCTGGACGACGTGCAAGGGCTGCGCGACGTCGGAATGGAACGACATCTTAGAGAGCCGAGGTTGTCAGTGCAGCCGATGCCATCGTTTTGTCAAAATGCACACGCCGAAGAAGAAGAAGGACGGCGGCAGCACCAACACACTTCAGCTGGCTGTTGGCGGGAGTGGCGCTGGTGGCAAAGGTGCAGGCGGCAAGGGACAGGCTGGCGCGGCGGACACAGTGTCTGCAGGCGCGGCAGCCGAGGTTCGAACCATGCTGTTGCGCATGATTGGCAACACCAAAGATCAGGCCACCAAGAAGAGTTTGTTAGAGCAGCTCGAGGAGGTTGACAAGACGGCCGCGGCTGCGGCCTCATCTCCCGCCCTGTCTGCGACGGACTCTGTCAAGAAGGCCGAGGGCATATGGAAGGATGTGAACATGAGACACTACCAGGCGATCAGCAAAGTGATGCGCCTCCGCGAGCAGCTGTCCAGGGCGGAGGCCAAGGAACAGGAGCTCGCACTAGAGCTGGCGACGGCAGAGATCGGCAGGCGCTTGGCGGCCAAGGCACTCGCGGTTGAGACGGGCGCAGTCTTCGACAGCCAGCCTGACCCTGACGGCAAGGTCGCTGAAGGCAGCAGCAATCAATGGACGGTACAGTGGGATGAAGAGTTCTTCGCCAAGCTAGACGACTACGAGTGCGAGCCGCAGGAGCGAGAGCAACTGCTAGCACTTGAGCGGGATCTGAAAGATGCACGTGAGAAGTTGCAAGAGCGAGGTTCGAAGGTCAACGAGTGGCGAACCAAGTATGAGGAGATGCAGAAGGCCATCACCGAGCGGCTGGCCAAGAAACGTCGTGCAACGCAAGGAGCAACCCCAGGTGGCGGCTCGGAGGCGGTAGGCGGCGGTGAGGCGGCCACAGGTGGCGGCGGCGGGAGCGGCACCTCAGGCGGGGTGGCAACGTCGGCGGGGGCGGCGGCGGCATGCGGCAAGGAGGCTCAGGAGAAGCCAGACCTGGCGGCAGCAGCGGCCAAGCTCTCGGATGCCTAGTTCAAGGCCAAGCAGGCGTACATGGAGACATCGGGCAGCCAGGGCTCCACCACCGCGTGAGGCGGGGGCAGGCGGGCCGAGCCTGACGGCCAGCCTCAAGCCGGGTACGATCAGGCGTCATCGGGGAGTTCGGCACTCGCGTCTTCTGAGCCCCACACGGGAAGAGCCGTGGTCAGCGATCACGAGCGCCCGTGTGACGAGGCCCCTCAGCTTTCGCATTTGCTTTTCGGGAATGTGACCTGTTTGGGTCCACGTGCTTGGCAGTTTCTCACCTCAGAGGCCGTCCAAGTCAAGTATGATTATTCAGCCATCGCCGAGAGCCATGTTTCCGCTAGTCGTGAGGCCCACTGGGCCAAGCAGAGTCGCAAGTCCAAGCTCAAGTCACTTTTTAACGCAGCTAGACCTGAGCAGGATGGTTTCAGCGCGCGTTCGAACGAAGGAGGGGAAGCATCCTTTTCTAGAGGTCATCTTGCTGTGCACAAGGTAGGAGAGCCTAACGATTTCAGTCCTCTTTGTGCTGTCGACATAGAAGCTTTTGACGGATTCCTCCCTGTAACCGTTCATCTCAGAGGGTATACCGTCGTCACCATAGTATACTATGGCATATGTGGGGGCATAGCTGGTGAGGGGGCACAGAGGCTTGTTCGTCTAGGAGCCTTTGTGAGGGCCCTCCAGCTCCCCTGGATTATAATTGGCGACTTTAATGTTTCACCAGCTGTTCTGGCCAAGAGCGGCTTCATTGAACGAGTGCAGGGTGTGGTCTTTCAGTCAGCGGTCGAGAGCACGTGCGTCACAGGCTCAGGTAGTTCTCACATCGATTTCGTTTTGGCCAGCAGGGCAGCGTGTCCGTGCGTTGAGCAAGTGGAAGCGGTTTTAGACGTTCCTTGGGGCACGCACTGTGGGATCAGTCTGTCTCTGAGGAGCGAAGGGGTGCAACTTCTCACTAGGGCTTTGCACGTACCACACAAGCTCCCTCAGGTTTCACGGCCGAGCGTTCTTCCCCAGGCCAATAGTAAATCACAGAAAGCCAACGTGCCCGTCAAGAGGCTCGTGAGCTGTCTCAAGCCAAGTTTCAGGATGCCTGCGTTCAGTTTTTCGGGGATTTGCTGAACGTCGAGCGGTCCCAGGATCCGTCCCAGGACCAGGGGCCTCCCAGGCCTCGGAGGCCTCTGCGGCCACGGGCGGTCCTTCGGACGAAACGCGGGCCCAAGAAGATCCCTTTCAATTCGAGCCGCCCGACGATTTTGAAGACGAGCCTGATCCATGGGCTCATGAGTCGGTTTTCGGCAATCGGTCGGCGCCTGGTGCTCCTGCGCCCGATGCGACAAAAGAGGCAGCTCCCCACGTCGAGGTCCCTGCACCCCCCAAGGATGATGACAGCACTGTAGGCAGTCCCACTCCTCCCCAATCTCCCTCTTTCCACATCTCGGCTGACCTCTGGACGAAGCACAAAGACAGGATCGGATACATCGCCAGTCACGAGTCTGATGTTTGGGAAGTCATCCGTTCGTCTTTAGCTTACTCTGCAGGGGGTCCTCACATTCAAGCTGTCAGTGGAATGTTCGCCACATGAGTGAGTATTGCCGAAGCTACCATTCTTGAGCAGCACGAGTCCGCTGCAGCAGGGCGTTCGCGGGCAGAAGGACCTCTATTGACTGTCGAAGTGGTGCAGCGTGCTGAGCACATGAGAGTGCAGCCCTTGTCTGACGTCGTCGCAGGCTGGTGGGCTAGGTTTCACGCAGTGCTTGTACGTCTCGCTCGTCATAGGCAACGGCGCAATGGGGTTGAGCAGGTCCCAAAGCTAGCTCATATTTGTCGCGTTCTGGTTCACGATGTTCCTGATGGGGCTCGCACGGTCATCCCGAGTACTCATGGGGCGCCTATTTGGACTCAATGGGTTTGCTTCTTGGGGCAGGTGGAGTCTTGGGATTCACCGATCTTGGAGCAGCACAGGGACCTCGCCCAGAAGGCTTCTAGAAGAGCGAGGGGGAGAGCCGTCCACGCGTCTTTGAGGCAATTCCAGGAGTGGATCGTGGAAGAGTCGTCGTTCGGTATCATCCACAAGTCGCTCAGGCAGGTCCCCCAGGCCTCGGAGGAGCTCGTCGCGGCTGGCACTAGGCTCTTCAACCCCAAGGATCTCATCGACGCCAAAGTAAAAGGCTGGCACAGCTTATGGCGAGAAGTTGATCTAGATTTAAGAGAGCTCGACGCTCTTCTAGGCCAGGTGCGCGATGCTGCAGTTTTTGATCAGACGCCCCCGCTGACAGTCGACGACGTCCGAGGGGCTCTCAAGAGCATGAAGGCCCGCGCTGGTATGGGTATCGATCGCTTATCCCCACTAGACTTTGAACGACTCCCTGATTGTGCTATCGAAGATCTCGTGAATCTCGTCACTGCTATCGAGGCCTCCCTAACATGGCCATGGCAATCTTTGATCGTCATCGGCAGGTTACTAGCTAAGAAAAGCGGGGGCGATCGAGTTATCGGACTTGTGGCCATGCTCTGTCGCGCGTGGAGTCTTGCACGCGAGTCCCACGCGAAGGCGTGGACATCAGACACATCACCATCATGGGATGCGGCGGTGGCAGGTAACAGTGCACTCAGGGAAGCATTCATTCGTGTTTTGGACAGTGAGCTTGCGGTCAAGCTAGGCGGTACAGTTGGCACCTCCATCCTTGACATTAAGAGTTTCTATGATCAGATCAGCTGGCCGAAACTTATCCATGCAGCCTTACGTCTCAATTTTCCCCCTGTCCTCTTGTTTCTTGAACTCAAAGTTTGTCTTGCCCCACGTGTACTCTCTCAGCTCGGCGCCTATTCGGAATGCTTTCAGCCCACACGTAGTGTCGTACAAGGTTTGCGCAGTGGCACACGGTTCGCACGATGTATGACATATTATGTGTTGCAGAAGCTGACGATAGCCAACCCGAGTATGAGCGAACGCATGCGTATATGGATTGGATAGACGACTTGAGCATGTCCACTGCGGGTTCACGGAAGCAGGCTCTGATTGTGCTCGTCACCAGTGTCACAACGGCTGCCGCCGAGTTTCGGGAGCACGGACTCCAGCTGGCCAGCAAGAGCGTTGTCTTGTGCTCGCATCACGGCACGGCCAAGACAGCTGTCAAACAATTGAAGCTTCGAGGTATAGATGTGCAGCCCGTTTTGCAAGCAGCCTACTTAGGAGTAGATCAAGGGATGGGTAAGTGGTTGGCCAGGCAGACGAGACGGCAGAGGGTGATCAAAGGGGGCACGCAAAACCAGAAACTTCGACGGTATGCACATGCAGCACGGCGTTATCAGGTCACTAAGAAAGTCGAGCTCGCAGGCCCCCAGGCAGTCTCCACTTACGGCATGCAGGTGTACGGTGCGTTCGGCACGCAGCTTTTGACTTTGCGGCGACGTCTCGGCTCGGTTGCAGGTGCGTCGAAGAAGGGTAGGTGTCTTACCTCACTCCTGGATATTCGTACTCCTGGTCGTGATCCTGGCATTAGTCTTCCAGTAGCAACTATGAAGGAGTGGATGAAGGTTTGGATTTATGATTCTCAGTATCGTTCGGGCATTCGTCGGGCGTGGCCGGCCACAGCTGAGCAATTTAAGGCGCTGAAGCTCTCCGAGTTTGCTCGCCACGTTCGTGGACCTTTGAGCGCAGTCATTGCCAGTCTTCTTCGTGTCGGTTGGGACCCAGTAGCACCAGATCGTTGGCATGTTCCTGAGGCTAACGATAGAATTAACTTCGATTGGCAGTTTAACGAGTCGCTCGAGTCGATAGATCAGGCCCAGGACATGTTGCGTGATTACGCTTGTGCCAACGCCAGCCTCCTGTGGCAGGATGCTGCACGGCACTTTTGTGGCGAGGGACTCGCAGGCGGCGCTGACAATCGATCCTTGCGCGCCCTTCTCTTGCGGTTGGAGACGGTCAAGAAGGGACGTCAGTTGGCTGAAGTCCTTTTGAATATTTGTGTCGGGGGTTCCTGGCCACTATCTCGGAGGAAAGAAGAAGGGCTCATCACGGACGATATCTGTGCACGTTGTCATGAAGCGCCAGAAACCCCTCGGCATCGGTGCTGGCTGTGCAGGTGCAACACTGGTCACCCAGTTTTTGAAGAAACCGACCAGCTAGTTGGCCAAGCCATTTCTCAGGGAGATGCCACCCCGTGCTTTTGGTACCGCGGCGTCATCCCCAAGCAGTGGACGGTCGTGGACCCACCTCCCCAGGTCGAGGCTTGGAAGCTCTTAGGGACCCCTGAAGGCTCCATAGGCCTTGGGTGCTTAGGTGCGGGCTCTTGGGAGGCCCCCTTGGTCCTCTTTGGGGACGCGTCTGGGGGGCCCGAGTCTCGTGTCGAGCATCTTAGGCGTGTGGGGCTCTCGGTTGTCTCGCTTAGAAACTATGAGCCTCTAGTCATTGGGCCCTCTATGTCAGGACCACTTGTCGGAGATATTCAGACTGTTCCTCGAGGTGAGTTACGAGGCCTCGAAGTGGCTATACGTTTCAGTAGTGGTGTGCTTATTAATGTTTCAGACAATCGTGCAGTAGTCGATGGTTGGAACAATAGAGCTTATCGTAACCCACAAGGTGAGCTAGGTCCTATCTGGAGGGAGACTGAGACTGGGAAGCTTTTGGAAAATCGTGACCCGTCTTTCATCACCGTGATCTGGGTTCCGTCTCATCTCGACACCGTGGAAGCGTCCGAGAGAGGTGTGCCTTTCCATTTTTTGCTAGGCAATGCCGTCGCCGACGAGATTGCTGGAGAGGCGGCCAAGGAGTGGAGGGTCACTGAAGGGCAGAGGGCGAGGGCATGGGACATCGAGCGGAAAGCGGCCCTGGTTCGGAAGAGACTCATGAGGGCTCAGCTGGCGGCTATGGCTGTGCAAAACACTGGGCCCGATCGTCATCTTTCCGCCCCGCAGGTCGGTGAAGGAGACGTTCCTCCTCCTCCCCCTCCTCCTCCCCCCCCGCGGCCGCCCTCGGCCGCAGCCGTCGCCACGTTCAGCACTCGGCACGTGCTGGACGACACAGTCGCACGCTGCTCTCGCTGCTTTTCGTCGTCGTCGAAGGCCGCTCGGACGGCCTGGCTTGCCTCATCCTGTGAGGCGCCCCATTTCATTAATGATGCGCTGTCGCGTCCTGGGTCAGGGTGTGGGGTCCACGTCGGCGGGGGATGGGCGCATGTGTCTCACAGAATGGTTTTTTCCCAAACAGTGCGTGCATGGTTGTGCAGGGAGTATGGGGCTTGTGGGAAAGACCAGCTCCGATCTCTCGCCAACCCGTGCCGCCCCGATCTGATCACTCGCACCCGTGGGGAATATATCGATCGGTTTTTGAGAGGTCTCCCACCGAAGGCACAAGGCTTGAAGTGAGTGTCTCTGCTCTCTTGTGGATGTTGCTTCGCAACTGTTCTGATTCCTGATTCCTGATTCCTCCTGTCCTCCGCCTCCTCCTCCTCCTCTTCCTCCTCCTCCTTCTCTTCCTCCTCCTCCTCCTCCTCCTCCTCTTCCTCCTCCTCCTCCCCATCCCTACCACGCGGACGAAGACGAGGTCGGGATCACGACCCGTCCCAATCACGATTCCCGCGTGTGACAAACGTCCGACATGTCACATGTGACGGCTTCCGCGTGCGACCCACACCCGGCATGTCACATGTGACGGCTTCCGCGTGTGACCCACGCCAGACATGTCACATGTGACTGCTTCCGCGCGTGAGCAACGTCCGACATGTCACATACGGCGGCTTCCGCGTGTGACCAACATCCGACATGTTAAATGTGACGGCTGCCCGCGTGTAACCCACGCCCGACATGTCACATGTGACGGCTTCCGCGCGTTACCAACGTCCGACATGTCACATGTTACGGTTTCCACATGTGAACCCCGGCTTGTCGAATTGCGCCATTCCTATACTCAGTTTCCTTCCTGCAGCGCTGCTGCACAAGCACGGTGACGGGGTCTGCCGCAGGCAAGGTGGATACAGTGGAACACGTAGATGTCACAGAACATATTACAACACATGGGTCGCACCAAACATAAGCCCACCAAAAAGATCGCACGCACATGCAGAATGCAAGAACCCGCTGTTTGGGGCTCAAGCTGGCAAACATGTTTAGCATCATCGCTCCATGCGAAACAATAACTGAAGGCGTCCGAAGCATTAAGCCCAATATGCGTTGATCTGGAGGGCCTGACCCCTGCGTTTGCTGTCTACGGGTTAAAAAAAGGAATATAGATCAGAAGTGCCCGTGCGACTTTCCGTGAACACCATCGAGGTGGACAGAAGGTGTGGTAACGGGGGAGAGCAAATCAGCCGCACGCAGCTGGTGTTCCTGACGCCTCCTGGCGACCGGGATGGCCATGCATCGAAACACGTGCCTCGCGGCGGCGCCGACACTAGCTGCGCGCCGCAGATTTCGCAAGCCCCCTTGCCCAAGTCCTCCCCCCATGCCATGCGCCAGCCCGAGCGCGCTGGCGCTGCACACGCGCGGCGGCGCAGCTGGATGGGAAACGAAAGGAGGCGGGGGGCGACGGGGGGGGAGAAGGGCAGGGGAGGGGGAGGAGGAGGAGGAAGAGGAGGAGGAGGAGGAGGAGGAGGAGGAGGAGTGGCGTGGAAGTGAAAGGAATGAGGTGTAGTGGAGTGGAGTGGAGTGAGGTGGATGGGTGGAAGTGGAGTGGAAAGTGGATGGAGTGAGTGGGGGAAAGGTGGAGTGGAGTGGAGTGGAGTGGAGTGGAGTGGAGTGGAGTGGAGTAAAGTGGAGTGGAGTGGAGTGGAGTGGAGTGGAGTGGAGTGGAATGGAGTGGAGTGGAGTGGAGTGGAGTGGAGTGGAGTGGAGTGGAGTGGAGTGGAGTGGAGTGGAGTGGAGTGGAGTGGAGTGGAGTGGAGTGGAGTGGACTGGGTGGGGGTATATGACTATTTTACCGTGCCCGGGCGCGTGCCCGGGTGCCCAGGTGCGTGCCCGGGCGCGTGTCCGGGTGTCCGTGTGTCCGGGTGCCCGGGCGTCCGGGCGTCCGGGTGCCCGGGCGTCCGGGCGTCCGGGCGTCCGGGTGTCCGGGCGTCCGGGTGTCCGGGTGTCCGGGTGTCCGGGCGTCCGGGTGTCCGGGTGTCCGGGTGTCCGGGTGTCTGGGTGTCCGGGTGTCCTGGTGCCCGGGTGTCTGGGTGTCCGGGTGTCCGGGTGTCCGGGTGTCCGGGTGTCCGGGTGTCCGGGTGTCCGGGCGCCCGGGTGTCCGGGTGTCCGGGTGCCCGGGTGTCCGGGTGTCCGGGCGTCCGGGTGTCCGGGTGTCCGGGCGTCCGGGCGTCCGGGTGTCCGGGCGTCCGGGCGTCCGGGTGTCCGGGTGTCCGGGTGTCCGGGTGCCCGGGTGTCCGGGTGTCTGGGTGTCCGGGTGTCCGGGTGTCCAGGCGTCCCGGCGTCCGGGTGTCCGGGTGTCCGGGTGTCCGGGTGTCCGGGTGCCCTGGTGTCCGGGTGCCCGGGTGTCCGGGTGTGAGGGTGCCGGGGTGCCCGGGTGCCCGGGTGTCCGGGTGTCCGGGTGTCCGGGTGGCCGGGTGTCCGGCGGGTGTCCGGGTGTCCGGGTGCCTGGGTGTCCGCGGGTGTCCAGGCGTCCGGGCGTCCGGGCGTCCAGGCGACCGGGTGCCCAGGTGCCCGGGTGTCTGGGTGCCCGGGTGTCCGGGTGTCCCAAGTTTCCGGGTTATTCCGGTGCCCTGGGGTGTCACCGGGTGCCCGGGTGCCACTGGGTGCCCGGGTGTCCCGGGTGTGCCGGGTGTCCCCCCCGGGTTGCGGGTTCGGGGTGACCGGTAGCGCCCGGGTCAGGGTGGACCGGTGTCCGGGTGCCCGGGTGTCCGGGGTGTCCGAGTGCCTGCAAGGCTTCAGAGATGGACGTCCAGATTGTGCTAGACGCGTTCCGAGAGGGTGTCCGGAGTGCCCCAGTGCCCGGGTGTCCGGTCCGGGTGCCCGGGTGTCCGGGCGCCCCGGTGCTCGGGTGCCTGGGTGTCCGGGTGCCCGGGTGTCCGGGTGCCCGGGTGTCCGGGTTTCCGGGTGTCCGGGTGTCCGGGTGTCCGGGTGCCCGGGTGCCTGGGTGTCCGGGTGTCCGGGTGTCCCGGTGCTCGGGTGTCTGGGTGTCCGGGTGTCCGGGTGTCCGGGCGCCCGGGTGTCCGGGTGTCCAGGCGTCCGGGCGTCCGGGTGTCCGGGTGTCCGGGCGTCCGGGTGTCCGGGTGTCCGGGTGCCCGGACGTCTGGGTGTCCAGGTGTCCGGGCGCCCTGTTGCGACGGCGTTCAGGCGCCCTGATGCCCCAATGCGAAAGTGTATGTAGGCCCGGTTACAAACATGAGTATAGAACACCAGAGAAAAGAAACAATCATATTTGTTGTTGCTATGGGGCTATAAGGCTATTGAGCTATGGGGCTGTATCGCAACATGGAAACATGGCTAATTATAGGGATATAAGGCTATTGGGCCATCGGGCTATAGGGATATTTGGCTATAGGGCTATAAGGTATATAAAGCTATAGGGCTGTAGGGCCATAGGGCTAACGGGCTGTAGGTCTATGGGGGTATAGGGCCATAGGGCTATATGGCTAAATGGCAATAGCGTTATTTGCATATGGGGCTATAGGACTCTAGCGCTATATGGCTAAAATGTTATAGGGCTATCGAGCTATAGGGCTATGGGGTTGTAGGGCTAGGGCTATAGGGCTATAGGGCTGTAGGACTATGGGGCTATGGGGCTATAGGGCTATATGGTATAGGGCTACAGGGCTATACGGCTATAGGGCTATGGAGTTATAGGGCTAATGGGCTGTAGGACTGTAGGGCTATAGGGCTGTAGAGGTATAGGGCTATGGGGTTCTAGGGATATAGGGCTATGTGGCAACAGGGCTGGCGGGCTATAGGGCTATAGGGCTACATAACTATAGGGCTATGGGGCTATGGGGCTATAGGGCTACAGGGCTATAGGACTATAGGACTATACGGGCAAAGGGCTATAGGGCTACAGGGCTATAAGTCTATATGGGCTATTGTGCTATATGGCTATAGGGATATCGTGCTATATGGCTATAGGGCTATAAGGTTATAGGGCTGTAAGGCTTGAGGGCTTTTGGACTATAGGGCGATAGGGCTATAGGGCCAGAGGGCTACAGGGCTGATTGGCTATTTGGGTTATTGGGTTTATGGGCAAATTGGCCTAATGGGACCACTTGGGCTAATTGGATTGATGGGGTTATATGGCTATGGGGCTATAGGGCACCCCCGGGCATCTGGGCCCGGCCACCGAAATCGGCGGCCCGGTTCACCTGCCCATGGGAATCCGCTAGGACCCCTGCGGAGGCAAGCTCTGATTGCGGAATATGTATACACGTACGAACGTAAAAAAGTGTGTGTATGTATGTATATATGTACACGTAGAGATACAGTGCAAGCCAAGACCGGGACGCTATGCTAGGCCACGACCGGGACAAATTCTGGAAAGATTGAGATGTCGTCTCAGGCGAATGTGGCTGGGCCACCAGGGGGCAGGACATCATCGAGGTCAGAGTTGTGAGGATGTCTCTGGCGAACATGGTTAAACCACCTCAGCTCAGAGCGTTTTGGAACCCACAGTTGCGAGGATGTCTCATGAAGGAGTGGCCCGACCACCTGCTGAGGGCTTCTCGGAACCCAGAGTTGCGAGGGTTTCAAGCGAGAGAGGCCGAACCACCATGGAGCAGGGCATACCCGAGATCAGAGTTGCAAGGATGTCTCAGGCGACAGTGGACGGACCACCTAAACTCAGGGCATCTCGGAACCGAGACTTGCGAGGATGTCTCAGGCGAAAGTGGCCGGACCTCCATGGGGCAGGACATCATCGAGGTCAGTGTTGTGAGGATGTCTCTGGCGAAAACAGTTAAACCAGCTCAGCCCAAGGCGTCTCAAAACCCAAAGTTGCGAGGATGTTTCAAGCGAAAGTGGCCAGGCCACCATGGGGCAGGGCGTCTTCAAGGTCAGAGTTGCGACGATGTCTGAGGCGACAGTGGCCTGACCACCTGCTCAGGGCATCTCGGAATCCAGAGTTGCGAGGATCTCAGGCTAAACAGGCCGAGCCACCATGGGGGAGAGCATATCCGAGATCAGAGTTGAAAGAATGTCTCTGGCGACAGTGGCCTGACCACCTGAGCCCAAAGCATATCGGAATCGAGACTTGCGAGGATGTCTCAGGCGACAGTGGCCGGACCACCATGGGGCAGGAGATCTCTGAGGTCAGAGTTGCGAGGATGTCTCTGGCGGAAATGGTTTGACCACTTCAGCTCAGGGCGTCTCGGAACCCAGAGTTGCGAGGACGTCTCCGGCGAAAGTGGCCGAAACACCATGGGGCAGGGCATCTCCGAGGTCAGAATTGCGACGATGTCTCAGGCGACATTGGCCAGATCACCTCATGTCAAAGCATATCGGACTCCAGAGCGCCGACGATGTCTCACGCGGAGCCAGCCGAAACACTTCGAGACCCGCATTTGCGAACCCAGAGTGGTGAGGATGTCCGAGGCGAGGGTGCCCAGATCATCTCAAGTCGCGACATCTCTGAACCCAGACTTCCGAGGATGTCTCACGCGAAACGGGCCTCCTCCTCCTCATCCTCCTCCTCCTCCTGCTCCTCGCCCTCGCCTTCTCCCTGGATGCTGTTCGCCGGCATGCAGCCCGAGATGCGGGTTGCGAACGCCTGCTGCTCCCCGTCCTCCTCCATGTCCTCCTCCCACTCCTCCTCCTCCCCCGCCGCCCTCCCCTTGCGTCAAATTCCACCCCCGGCTCCTCGCTCTCCTCCTCCTCCTCCTCCTCCTCCTCCTCCTCCTCCTCCTCCTCCTCCTCCTTCTCCTCATCATCATGATCATCATCATCATCATCATCCTTCGCAGGCCGAGCCGAGGCGAGCCGAGGCGGCCGGCGGGCCGGCCGAGCGGGACGACGACGACGACGACGACGACGACGACGACGACGACGAGCGGGACGACGACGACGACGACGACGACGACGACGACGGCGGCGGCGGCGGCCGCCGGCAGCGGAGAGAGAACAGCAGGACGAAATCGAATGGTTCGCACACTATCCAAAAAATGCCGGACTGCCGGAAATCTCCGGAAGTCCCCACAAGTCCCTGGGCACCTTCGAACGCCTCTGAAGCCCAGCGGGGGCCCAAAACATTCAGAAACCTGACATCCTCGAAGACGACGACGACGACGACGACGACGACGACGACGACGACGACGAAGACGACGACGACGACGACGACGACGACGACGACGACGACGACGACGAGGACGACGAGGACGACGACGACGACGACGACGACGACGACGACGACGACGACGACGACGACGACGTCGCGACGGCGGCGGCGGTGGCGGCGGCGGTGGCGGCGGCGGCGACGACGACGTTGTTTTCGCGGCGGGAGTGCTGCTCCACTGCCCGGACTACTACGAGTGGTGTTTAAAGTGGTACTACTCGTGCTGATACCATTGCTATACTCAAGGACGGGATCGAAACCGACAGTATTTCTCTCGAGGAGAGCGCCCCTAAAGCTCCCAAGAGCGCTCCAAGAGGACCCCAAGAGGCGCCCAAGAAGCCTCCAAGAGGCTCCCAAGAGACCTCCAAGAGGCCCCCAAGAGGCGTCAGGAGGATCCCCGAAGCACCCAAGATGCCCCCCAGACGCTCCAGACATCCGCGGAGGCTATTATGTCTGTCCGTTTTCCTCCTCTTCCTCCTCCTCTTCCTCCTCCTCCTCCTTCACCCACATCTTCGTCTGGATCTTCCCCGTGCCCGGCCGGGTGCCTGGGTGCCCGGGTGCCAGGGTGTAGGTCTGGGTGTCGGGGTGTCCGGGTGCCCGGGTGCCCGGACGCCCGGGTGTTGGGGCGTCCGGGTGCCCGGGTGCCCGGGTGCCCGGGTGCCGCCCGGGCGTCCGGGCGTCCGGGTGCCCGGGTGTCCGGGTTCCCGGGTGCCCGGGTGCCCGGGTGCCCGGGTGTCCGGGCGTCCGGGTGTCCGGGCGTCCGGGCGTCCGGGCGTCCGGGGCCCGGGCGTCCGGGCGTCCGGGCGTCCGGGCGTCTGGGTGCCCCGGTGTCCGGGTGTCCGGGTGTCCGGGTGACCGGGTGTCCGGGTGTCCGGGTGTCCGGGTGTCCGGGCGTCCGGGCGTCCGGGCGTCCGGGCGTCCGGGTGCCCGGGTGTCCGTGTGTCCGGGTGTCCGGGTGTGTCCGGGCGTCCGGGCGTCCGGGTGTCCGGGTGCCCGGGTGTCCGGGTGTCTGGGTGTCCGGGTGCCCGGGTGTCCGGGCGTCCGGGTGCCCGGGTGCCCGGGTGTCCGGGTGTCCGGGTGTCCGGGGGTCCGGGTGTCCGGGTGTCCGGGTGTCCGGGCGTCCGGGCGTCCGGGCGTCCGGGCGTCCGGGTGCCCGGGTGTCCGTGTGTCCGGGTGTCCGGGTGTGTCCGGGCGTCCGGGCGTCCGGGTGTCCGGGTGCCCGGGTGTCCGGGTGTCTGGGTGTCCGGGTGCCCGGGTGTCCGGGCGTCCGGGTGCCCGGGTGCCCGGGTGTCCGGGTGTCCGGGTGTCCGGGTGTCTGGGTGTCCGGGTGCCTGGGTGTCCGGGTGTCCGGGTGCCCGGGTGCCCGGGTGTCCGGGTGTCCGGGTGCCCGGGTGTCCGGGTGTCCGGGTGTCCGGGCGTCCGGGCGTCCGGGTGTCCGGGTGTCCGGGTGTCCGGGTGTCCGGGTGTCCGGGTGTCCGGGTGCCCGGGTGCCCGGGTGTCCGGGTGTCCGGGCCGGCGCCCGGGTGTCCGGGTGCCCGGGCGGACGCCCGGGCGGAGGAATAGTCAGATTGTGAGTGGGTGGTGGGATTCGCCAGGCGCACTCGCGCCATACCGGATATCCCACCCCTCCCTGCCGTCCCCTCCTGCGGCGCGGAATATTCCGTGTCCGCCGGCGGGGGCCACAGCTGACCTGGAATCCCCAGAGCGACACCACCGTCATTTGCGCAGGTTTAGAAGGGGAGCCGTGTACATAGGAGGAGGAGGAGGAGGAGGAAAAGGAGGAGCAAAAGGATAGGCAGGAGGAAGAGGACGGGGATGAGGAGGGAGGAGGACGAGACAGAGCAGCAGCAGCAGGAGCAGGAGGAGCAGGAGGAGGGAGGAGGAGGAGGAGGAGGAGAGATGGATGGGGGGGAAGGGCAGAGGAGAGCGCCAAGGACGAGAAGAGGGCGGGGAGTCGGGGAGGGAGTCGGGGGCGGGCGGGTGTGGAGGAGTCTGCACGGGCGGCCCCCCGCGCCCGCGAGCTGGCGCAGCAGGTGCCCGTGCTCTATGGCCTCCACGGCGGTCCCACGACGACGACGAACACGACGAAACACTCGCGCTCATGCTAAACGACGACGACGACGACGACGACGACGACGACGACGACGACGACGACGACGACGACGACGACGGCAAAAACACGGCGAAAAGACGACGAAAAGACGACGACGACGACGACGACGACGACGACGACAACGAAAAGACGACGACGACGACGACAACAAGATCCAAGGCGGCCATGACGGACGCATCCCGCGCAATCCTCTTTCCCGCCCCCACTCCCAGGTCTCAAGGCGGATCAGAGGGACGCGTTGCTACCCCCCCTCCCCACCCCTCCCCTACCCCCCGACCCCACCCCACCAGCAACCCAGCAAGCCATAGGAAACAAAAGAAGCCCCTTACAGTGCTCCGACACTGCACGAGTCTGCCAAGCGATGCGGCAAAAACGCGCCTCCTGCCCACAACTACAACACGACCCCGAATCCAGCTGCCTACAGCTGTGGTAAGTTTTCACGATAAAGGCTACAGATACAAAAGGTCCTGCTACAGCTGCCAACAACTGAAAAACATCCTACTACAGTTGCCCAAGGCTGTAATGCGATCCTACGGCAGCTGCCCGAAACGATGATGAGATCGCATTGGAGTTGCTACAGATGTATGAAGAATCCTGAAGAGCCCGTTTGAAACCAGAGAAATCCGGATGAGCACATTAAAATCATCAGAAATTCGTAGGAACCAAAAGGAATCTTCATAAATCCGTGGGGATCATGAGGAATCCCTCGGAAACATCGAGAATCGGGGGGGGGGAAAAAAAATGGGAACCCTTCCAAAATTCTAAACAATCCCGCGGGAACCACCAGAATACTTACGGATTATCAGGAGTCCCGGGACATCCTGAGGAATCCTTGGGAATCCTGATATATGCTGAAGAATCATATGGCCTTCTGCAGTATCATGGGGAATTTGAACGAATCCAGACGAACCGTGGAAATTACCTAGGACACATGAGAAAACACTACCAAGAATTAAGAACCCAGAAGAATCCGGAAGAATTTCATTGAGTGTTCAAGAATCCTTCTGGATCCTCTGGAGCGCAAGGGAGTCCGTGAGAATCCCGAGGGACCGAGGGGAATTAGCAATCCTCTGGAACCCTGAAGAACACTTAATCATTATGAAGAATCCGTTTAGATCCGAATGTATCCTGAGAAAGCATCTGGACTCCGAACGGTTTTGAAGAATCCCAAAAGGAGTCGGGAGGAATCTTCAGAATCTGCTATGAAATCTTCAGGAATCCGTAAGAATCCGGAGGATTCCTAAGGAATGGACTCCGAACGGTTTTGAAGAATCCCAAAAGACAACTCCTCAAGAATCCTCACTGATCCTCGGGAAAACCCTAATCAATTGAAATCATAAGAAGGCCGTAGGAAGCACCATGAATCTGGAGAACTCCCGTAGAATCCAAAACAATCCTGTTGATAGTATGAGGATCCTTCAAAAAAATCTTCAGGAATCCGTAAGAATCCGGAGGATTCCTAAGGAATACAGAGGAACCCTGCAGAATTCTGAGGATCCTGAGGGTGTCGTGCGGTACCCTGTACAAATCCGACCGCATCCTGCGTAGTCCGATGGAATCCTGAGGACCACTAGGAGTCTGGAGAAAGCCTTGGAAACCGACAACTCCTCAAGAATCCTCACTGATCCTCGGGAAAACCCTAATCAATTGAAATCATAAGAAGGCCGTAGGAAGCACCATGAATCTGGAGAACTCCCGTAGAATCCAAAACAATCCTGTTGATAGTATGAGGATCCTTCAAAAATCTTGCTAGATCGTGCAGAAACCGAAGGAGTCCTGAGAAGGCATTAGGAGCCCTCAACAACCCTTAGGAATCCGAGGAATCTTTCGACATTCAAATCCTTACGAATGTGTATGCATCCTGATTAATCCATCGGAAGCTGGAGAATCCTGGGGAAAAACTGGCGAATCCTTCGGAATTATACGGGATGCTGATTTGAAAATCCGATGTGGATATATATATATATATATATATATATATATATATATATCATGACAAACCTCAGGAACCCGACGGAATAGTCTGGAATTCCTTTGGCACCCTTACAAATCCTGACGAATCTTTGAAAATCATGAGGCACCCAGGCGCCCGCAGCCTTGCAACCACCCTCATTAGGGGTTGTTGGGTTGCTAGTTGCTCGGGGGGGGCGGTGTTTCTCAAGCCCACCTTCATCATCCATCATCCACAAAATTACGAAGACTCGGTCTCCAATGCTCCCGTGTAATTCAGCGCGTACTCCCCAAACCCTCGATACCCGCCCTTTTCGTCTTCGATCGTGCCCCCATTGGGGGTATATCTTCCTTGCCTTCTACATGTAGTTAGCGCGGACTTCCCAAAATGGGAGTAGGGGGAAGAAAAAGGTGAGAGCAAGGAGAGGAGGAAGAAGAACTGGGAAAGAAGGAGGGCTGAGGATTGAAGGCAAAGAAGATTTAGCAGGAGGGGAAGGAGAGAAGAACCATCATTTTGGCAAGCGGCCCCGACGGGCGGGTTGGGCGGACAGAACTTAACTGGCGGGTCGGGCGGGTGTACCCTAACGGGGGGGTCAGGCGGGCGGGGCATTCAGCGGCCGGAAGGACTTCCAAGGACAGGCAGGTCAGGCGGGCGGACCATAACAGGCGGGTCGGACAGGCGGACCGTAGCGAGCGCATCGATCGGGACACTGAAACGGGCAGGCTTCAAGCAGGCGACTGGGCGATCCGATCGCGCGGGCGGACTCTAACGAGCTGGTCGGGCGGGCGGGCCCTCACGGGCGGGTCGGGCGGGCGGGGCATTGAAACAAACTTTCTGCAAATTGCAAAGAAGCCTCCAGCGAGAGCACGAGTCCTCAGTATTAGTAAACTGTGAAATTTCGTGCGAGAGCACGATTCCTAAACGCCGAGACCGCGGAGCCTGACAAAATTGGGAGAGTCCTAAGCGAGATCGAGATTCCCGAATAAATTGTAAGGAGGTCCCGCGCGAGAGCGCGAGTCCTGAATAAAGCGCAAGGAAGTCTCAAGCGGGAGCCGTTGAATTCTCTTTTCGATCGAACAAGTATTGTTGTACCCCCCACTTGTTGCCCAGCGCGTTTATCAGTGAAAGTGCTACTCCTGGGGCTGGTATCCTGTTACTGACAAGACGAAAGCCTTGAACCTCAGAATGCGCTGATGGCCCCCGACTTACAACAACAACAACAACAACAACAACAACAACAACAACAACAACAACAACCACAACCACAACCACAACCACAACAACAACAACAACAACAAGAACGACATCAACAACAACAACAACAACAACAACAACAACAACAACAACAACAACAACAACAACAACAACAACAACAACAACAACAACGGCTCCCGCCTGACACCTCCTCACAATTCATTCCATATCGCGCTCTCGAGTGGGATTTCCTCGCAATTTCAATGTAACGCCGCACCCACGACACTCAGGAATCACGCTCTCGCTCTGGACTTCCTGACGGTTTTCTTGGGAATCGCCCTGTCGTTGGAATCGTCCTCACAATTCACGCAAGGCCTACGCCTCAGCGACCCGTCCGCTCGACCCGGCCGTCTGGGCCCGCCCGCCCGACCCGCCCGTTAGGGCCCGCCTGCCCGTCCCTCCCGTCAATTTCAGCCGCGTTGTACTCCTGTTCCTAACCGCCCCTCCAGCTAATCTCTCTCGTGCTCCATCCTTCCCCCTCCTCCTTGTCCCTCCCTCCTCCGTGCCTTCCCGTGTCGTGGGCTGCGCCAACTACGCGCGGCAGGCAGGGAAGATACACCCCAAAGGATGCACGCTCGGAGACAAAGAAAACGGGCATCGAGGGTTTGGGTACGAGCAGGTAAGAGCGACAGTCTTAAACTGATGGAACTCTCATTTCGTTAGAATATAGAAACATACTATAAATATATATATATATATATTGTGGATCCCGCCCCTCTGGTGCACCTTGCGTGCTTCAATTAATGTGCTCCTCCTGGGGCTCGCACCCTGCTTGTTATCAGAAGAAGTCTTGGTCCTCAGACTGCTCCCCTGGCCCAGGGTTTTCAACAACAGCAACAACAACAACGGCTCCCGCCGGATACTTCTTCACAATGCATATCAAGTTTGCGCTCTCGCGCGGGACTTCCTCAGAATGTATGAAGGAATCGCGCTCCCGCGTGGTATTTCCTCACAATGTATCGCGGCGCAGTGCCCCCAAAAACTCAGGAATCACGCTCTCGCTCTGGATCTCTTCACGTTTTACTTGGGCATCGCGCTGTCGCTCGAAACTTCCTTTTGATTCATGTTGTATTGACGCCTCAGCGACCCGCCCGCTCGACCCGGCCGTCTGTGCCCGCCAGCCCGACCCGCCCGTTAGGGTCCGCCCGCCCAACCCGCCCGTCTGCTTCTGCCGCTTGTGCTCCCCTCCTAACCCTCCTCCTGCAAATCTCTCTCGTGCTCCATCTTTCTCCCTCCCCCTTGTCTCGTCCATCCTCCCTACCTTTCCCTACTCTAAGGGCTGCGACAATTACACGCGGCAGGTAGGGAAGACATGCCCCCGAGGGGGTACGATCGAAGACGAAGAGGGCGGGTATCGAGGATCTGGGATATACGTGTCTAATGGCGCGTGAGCAGGCAAGAGCGAACACTCGTAAAATGATTGTTGCCGTTATTGTAAGCCCAGGGGCCAGGGGCAGTTTGAGCAGGAAGACTTCCCTGATAAATCACCTGGGGAAGAACCCAAACCCTTCTTTATATGGGGCCACGAAACGTGTGAGGGGTGTGCCGAAATGGGCCCGAGTAACCATGCAGACGCAGCCTCTGCGGCACTGGGTGGAGCTCCCTATGGGGCCACGAAACGTATGAGGGGGGTGCCAGAATGGACCCGAGTAGCCATGCAGACGCTACCAATGTGGCTTTCGGAGGAGCCCCCCGTGGGGCCACGAAACGTGTGAGGGGTGTGCCAAAAAGGACCCGAGTAACCATGCGGACACAGCCAGTGGGGCCTTGGGTGGAGCTCCCTGTGGGACCACGTGTGAGGGGTGTGCAGACATGGACCCGAGTACCCATGCGGACGCAGCCACTGGGGCATTCAGTGGAGCCTCCTATGCGGCCACGAAACGTATTAGGGGTGTGCCAGAATGGACCCGAGCACCCATGCAGACGCTACCACTGGGGCCCTGGGTGGAGCTCCCGAATTATGGGACCACGAAACGTGTGAGGGGTGTGCCAGAATGGACCCGAGTAACAATGCGGACGCAGCCACTGGGACATCGGATGGAGCTCCCTGTGAGGCCACGAAACGTGTGAGGGGTGTGCCAGAATGGACCCGAGAAGCCATGCAGACGCTACCACTGGGGCCCTGGGTGGATCTTCCTAATTATGGGGCCACGAAGCGTGTGAGGGCTATGTCAGAATGGACCCGAGTACCCATGCGGACGCAGCCACTGGGGCCGCCGGTGGAGCTCCCTATGGGGCCACAAGAGTGTCGATGAGGATAATCATAACACATAATATCAACGATAATCATACTAATATGAGCAGTAATAAGAATAATGTCAATAATCACAACTGATAGTAAGAATAATGATAATGGTAGTAATCATAACCATAAGAAGAATAAAAATAAGGGTAATGATGATACGAACGATAAGAATAACAATAATAATAATAATGATAATATTGATGGTAATGCTGATAATGATGATGATACGAATGATAATATGTCAAGTTACGATGAACACGAATTATGACAACAATGTTAACAACAATGCTACTGATACGTTTACGTATAAGCTTAACAATACTGGAAATAACCACAACACGAATAATAACAACAGAAATAAAGGTGATAACGGTAATGATAACAGTATTGCTTGCAATACAACCATTATCATAATAGAGGTCATGATACTCATGATGCTAATACTGCTACTGCGAATGATGATACTGAAAATGCTAACAACAAATACCAGTGGCAATAAAACAAAAAAACTAATACTAATGCAATTAATGATGGCGAAAATGATGATGGCGTTGGTGATGGTGATGGTGATGATGATGATGATGACGGTGACGATGATGACGATGATGATGATGATGATGATGATGATCAGAAGGATGTTGATGATGAATACGGTGATAAGAATGATGATGCTGATGATGATGATGACCACGCTGATGATGATCATGACGAGAATGATGATTATGATGACGGCCACGATGACGATGACGATGATGATGATGCTGATGATGATGTTGATGATGGTGATGATGATGATGATGGTGATGGTGATGATGACAGTAGTGATGGTGGTGGTGATGGTGATGGTGATGCTGCTGATGATGACAATGCTGATGATAATGATGATGATGGTCATGATGATAATGATGATGGTGATGATGATAATAGGAAGAAGGGAAAGAAGGTGGAGGAGCGAGAGGAGGGGGAGTGGATGGAGGAGTGAGGAGGAAAAGAAGGGAGGAGGAAGAGGAGGGGAGGAGGAGAGGAGAGGAGAGGAGAGGAGAGGAGAGGAGAGGAGAGGAGAGGAGAGGAGGAGAGGAGAGGAGAGAGGAGGAGGAGAGGAGAGAGAGAGGAGAGGAGAGGAGAGGAGAGGAGAGAGAGGAGAGGAGAGGAGAGGAGAGGAGAGGAGAGGAGAGGAGAGGAGAGGAGAGGAGGGAAGGGGAGGGGAGGGGAGGGAAGCGGAGGGAAGAAGAGAGGAGAGGAGAGGAAGGAGACGCGTGGCGCTGCGACTTCAAAACGGAGACGCAACACACAGAACGGTTGGGAAAAACAGGGTGCGAGCTCTGGGGATGCACCTCAGCTGAAAAACAAAGAGCCACAGAAGAAGACAAACAGCTTCCACAATCACGGGTCCTACGTGGCGAAGCGCAAAGATCAGGACAGCGGCGACAAAGGAGGCCAACATTACTGAGCTCAAAGACTTCCGTCCGTTGACACACCAGATCCGGTCAACTCGGAGCCCGCGCCGCGCTCCTCGGGGACTCGATCGCTGCGCTGCAGGAGCTCCGGGCGCCTGACAAAGCCCTCTCCGACAAACGTAGACTGTCGGAGGTCCGCGCGGATTTCCTCGATCGGCGCTGGGCCCCCCTTCCTGGCGCGCCAGGGGCGGCACCAGAGGCGCTGCCAGGGGGGTCCAGCGCAGATCCCAAGATCCGCGCGGAGCTTCGAAAGTTTATCTTTGTGTATTTTCTCCCAGAAACTAGCCGCACCACAGGGAATGACCGAGCTCGACACTCCGTTCAACGGGGCACTGACGACAGCCTGCCATGCCACTTCGCACGGGCGACCCTCTTCAGCACCAGCGCGAGCTCAGGGCTGCTGCCTCCTTGCTGCGCGTCGGCGAACGCCAGGCTTCGATTGCCCGCCAGTCGCAGGCGCGGTGCCTCTAGGTACAATTTCCTGCCAGCAGGGCAAAGGGAGGACTCAAACGCTCACCAGGTCCAAACCTTCCTCCCTTCCCTGGGATCCAACGTTGCCCAAAAGATGCAACATCGCAAAAAATCACGACCGGACCCCCAGACCCCACCTTTCTACATCAGTTTTCGAGCTGGATCCATCTGTGAGGGTCCCAAGGCCCGAAAGTGAGCGAAAACGCCCGGCTCGAAAGATGTAGTCGCCAAGATCTCCCCGAACCCCGACGTCGACCCCCAGAGGTCTGGACCCATTTCCCGGGACCGGTTTTTCATCCAGAGTCGTTTTTCGACGACTCCGAGACCCGGTGAGGGCTCCTGGAGGCCGAAGATGGCGAACAACCTCCCGCCGTGACTTTTTCACGGCTCGAGGGGGTCTGGGCCTGGGGAGGGGAAACGTTCGGGCGGGGGCCAGCTCGGGGGGGGCAGCATCGCCCTGGAAGCGGCCGTGCCTCGCCGACAGAGGTCGGCGGTGGGGCCCGCGGATCGCGCATCCGCACGCTCTCCCGGGCGACGTGGGGCCGGCGGGCCCCCCCGCGGCGAGGAGGGGGCGACGGGGGGCCGATGCGCCTCGGGGTGCGAGCGCTGCCCTGCGCACAATGACCTCGGAGGTCCGCGCGGACGTCTCGGAGCGGCGCCCGAGGCGCCACCCGGGGGGGGGGGTCCAGCGGCGATGCGAGAAGTCCGCGCGGAGCTCCGAGTCTGCTGTTTACGCCATTCCCAGAGAGCCAGCGGATCGAAAAAATCAAGACGGAGGTGTTTCGCAATTTTCGGCCTCCAGGGGCCCTCGCTGGGCCCCGGGACTGTCAAAAAGCGAATCACGATGAAAAACGGGTCCTGGGGCCTGGGCCGAGACTTCTGGGGGCCCCGTATTGAAAAAATCACGGCATCGGATCTCTGGGTCGTTCGAGCCCCGAGTGAGGTTGCCGCTGGCCCACTCCGAGAGCTCTGGACCCCACCTCTCTGCGGCACTAGGTGGCCACATGTGAGTCCCCCCCGCCCGCCTCCCCCCACGATTTCCAAGAAGGAGGAGTGGGGGTTCCCTCCGCTCGGGCTCTCCCGAACGAAGTGAACCCCCGCCCCCCTTCAAAATCGTGGGGGGGTGGGGGGGGTAGGGTTCACACGTGGCCAGCGGGGCACCTCTCGAGCCGCGTCGCTCCGCGAGGGCCACCGAAGGCACCGAGCCGCCTGCCGCCAGGCGCGGCGGCGCCGGGAGACCTCGGCGCAGGCCCTGCTGGAGACGCGAGGCCTCGGGAGAGCACCGCGAGGAGGAGGAGGAGGAGGAGGAGGAGGAGGAGGAAGAGGAGCAGAGCAGAGCAGAATCTCATGGAGTCCCTGTCTGAACGCAGGCAAAACTACCTCGTTAATTCAGACTGTACTCTGAGAAGGTTCCTTCGAAACCAAACCATTCACGATGCGAGCCGAAACAAGGCTCACAGCCCGAACTGCACTGGCCTGGCGAGCACAACCATGGGCACACAACCCTCAGAGGGGACCCGCACGCCTAGGCACGACGACCTCTGCCTTTCCCCCGCCCGCCCAAGCTCACCCCCCACCCAAGAGGAGGAGGAGGAGGAGGAGGAGGAGGAGGAGGAGGAGGAGGAGGAGGAGGGCGCCGCCGCCCGACGCGCGCCTTCTCGCCGTCCAGGGGCGCGGGGCTGGGCGAGACGTCCGCGCCAGGCGCCTCCTCCGCGGCCGCCTGCCAAGAGCGAGGGGCGCCCAGAGCCCCTCGAGTCAGGAAACAAAGTCACGACGCGGGAGGTGTTTCGCTGCGCTCGGCCTCCAGGATAGGGCGACGAAATCTATACATATCCACTGCTCCCTGGCCAGGCCCATCCTCAACCCCGCAGCGGTGTATACGCCACGCCCTCCTGGCCTGGCCAGGAGGGCGCATACACAGCTCCTGGGTTCAAGATGGGCATGGTCAGGGAGCAGTGGATATGTATAGATTTCGTCGCCCGACAGGAGGCCCTTTGTCGACTACGCGCCAGAAAGACCCTGGGTAAGAGTGAACTTTGGTGCGCGGCTCAGTGGGGGCCGCGGGGGAACCAACCACAAGCGCGCCAGACGCCAATCACCGCATCGCGTTCGGCGATCGGGTGACCCCATTGGGCCCGCACCAAAGGTCACTCTGGCGAAAGGTCACTCTTACGTGTTGTCGACTTTACCGGGCCTCGAGATCGTCAACAAAACGACTCAGGATGAGACTGGTCCAGTCTCGGGGAATGGTTCCAGACCTCGAAAAAATCATGGCGTCGGGGGTCTGGGGGAGGGGGGGGGCGGCACTCGCGACCAAGGCCTTGAGGCAGCGGGTGATCCTCGGTTCGGCGCGCCAAGGGGGAGGTCGACGTTCTCTGGCGTGGTCGTCGGTTCCCCGAGGTGTTCCGGCCTCGCGGTGCTTTCCAGCGGCTGCGCCGCCACGCCGAAGGCGCTCCCGCGTCGCCCGGCTCGTCCCGACCGGCCGCCAGAGACCCGAGCTATGGCCCGAAAACCAAACTCGGCGGCGTCGCCGAGGAGGGAAGTGCGAGGGGGCAAGCCTGCTCGAAGGCGGCGGGGCTTCTCAAAGCTCTCTGGTCTTCTGGGAAGCCCTGAACTGGGACGCACAGAGACATACCAGCTCCCCAATCAGAGCTTGCCTCTGGAGGGGTCCTAGCGGATTCATATGGTCAGATGAGGTTCGTCGCCGATTTCGGTGGCCGGCCCGGGTGCCCGGGTGCACGGGTGTGCAGGTGCCCGGGTGCCCAGGTGCCCGTTCCCCTATGCCCGGTAGCCCTATAGCCCTGATAGCCCTATAGCCCTAGAGCCCTATATCGCCATATAGCCCTATAGCCCTACAGCCCTATATCCCTAATAGCCCTTTAGCCCAGTAGCCCGATAGCCCTATAGCCCTATAACCACGTAGCCCTATAGCCCTATAGCCCTATAGCTCTACAGCCCTATAGCCCTTTGGTCCTATAGCCCTTTGGCCCTATAGCCCTATAGCCTCATAGCCTTGTAGCCCCATAGCCTTCTAGCCCTATAGCCCTATATCCCTTTAGCCCCATAGCCCTATAGCCCTAAAAAAGATTATGATTAGGGTTTTTCTCCGGTCTCATATGATGTGTCCCCCTGGGAGGCGCGGGTCCGACCCGAACATATAGTATACCCATCTTGTAGTAGATCGTTTCCCGAGCGGTGTGGCCAGGAAGCGCCCGCCACGACGCATACACTACAAGATTTCCCGGTGCGCGCGTCGCCCCTGGGGGGGCGTCGCACACATAGTATAAGCATGCTGGGGTGACGCCGAGCAAAGGCTTCGGCGAAAGCTCAGGAAACTTCCCAGAGGCCGAAGGCCTTCTGAGCCTTCTGTAACGGCCCGCCACATCTGCCTTCCCCCCTGGGCGCGCCGCCAGTCTGTGCTGACACGGGGGAGCCAGGAAGACCAGTGGAAGTTCGGACGAACGAGCGCCGAGGATCGAGGGCTCTGCTCGTGCTTGTCCTCCCGAGAAGCTCCTCGCCGCGACGGCCGAATCCGCCTCGAAGTTCTGCCGGACGCGTCCAGAAGTCGATGTTTGACCCCCTGTGCCGCCAACAACCCCAACGCCTTGAAGATAAGAATACGTATGCTTTCCGCTCTTGTCGGCCTCCAGGGGGGCAGCTTCTGGCTCCCAGGGCCACCAAACAACGACCAGAGATGAAAAATGCCCCCAGAAAGGACTCGAGAGCTCCAGGACCCGCGCATTGAAAAGTCGGGGCATCGGAGGTCTGCGGATTGTCGAGCAGGAGAGGGACGAGAACGACAACGACGACGACGACGGCGACGACGACAGTACGACAACAACGAGCACAAGTATGAGGAAGGCGAGGAGAAAGAGGAGAAGGAGGACGACGACGACGACGAGGAGCTGGTGGGTGAGGATGAACAGGGAGAGGACGAGTAGGTTGTCCTACCCCCCAGCCATCCTCCCCTCGCCTCCCCTCCCATGCACCATCCCCTCTGCCCTCTCCGCGACAACCCTTCTCCCCTCTAGGTTTAGGTCGGGCATGTCCTCCTACAGGGGAATTTTGGAACGAAAAATCAAAAATACCCCCCAAAAATGTAACTCTATAGAATAATCAAAAAAACTCCCCTGACTATGTTTTGACTATTTTTGAGCATTCCTCCTGTAGAGGGACAGGCCCGACTTAACTATAGGCAACCACGTGGGCTACAGGTCAGACTGCTGAAAAACCGGCCGGGGCTCAGAACTTGAAGCATGCCTGCAGCCAAGCGAACCCCAGCGGGAGCATCCGATACCCCGACGTCGAGTGGATCCCTGGGCTCGCCAGTGGTCGCAAATCCCTGCCTTCCTCAGGCACCCCTCCCTCGAAAGACCGGCGAGATAGATCGCAGCCGCACGCCGTACAGAGCAGCCCTGCCTTGCCGGCGAGCCCGGGGGCGACATGAGACGGAGAAGGCCCTGTCGGGCGGCTCGGAAGTGACCCCGGCCTTCTGGAAAGTTTCCTGAGCCTCCCTCGAGGCACAGGAAACCCCTCAGAGGGCGCAAGGGCTTCTGAGAGAGGTCCCGGCGCCTTATGAGAAGACCTTCTACTTCTCACATCCCCCGCCCCGCCCGCCGCCGATGTTTCCCAACAATGACGAGCGAACTTCCCAACAATGACGAGCGAACAACACACACACATACCCATACCCCTAGGGGGGTCGGCGGAAGGAGGGCCGGCTATGGGTATGGGTGCGGGTTGTAGGACCGAAGCGCAGGCTCCCTTTTCGAGCGGGGACCCCCATCCGACAACACGCACCCATTGCCTCCTCCGTCCCCCCTATGGGTATGGGTGTGTGCTGTTCGTTCGTCGCAACAAGGTTGGAGTGCCATGTGGGACCTGCTCTAGAGCAGGAACATACCGTATACGCCGTAGACGGATCCACCCTTTCTCCGACATTGCACTGCGACGAGCGCATCGGCCGAGTTGTCTAGAGACGCATCCACCCCGAATGCGCCTTTCGAGGTAACGGCACCCAGTGCGTCCGTAGACGCTTGTGACTAGAACGTGAGAACGATATTTGGCCTAGGTCCGAGAGATTGTTCTAGAAGCAGGTCGACTGGGCCCTCCAACAACAAGGGCTCCCTCCAGCAGGCCGCCCCGCCTGCCACGCTGGCAGCATGCCCAGACAGGCCTGGCGCGGTGCGGGGCGGGAGAGCGTCGTGCCCAGACCCCCTGGCTTCAATAAATATGTATATATACACACATTCATACATACATACATACATACATACATACATACAGACAGACAGACAGACAGACAGACAGGCAGGCATAACAGAACAGAACAAACCATAGCATCACACAGCATAACATGACATTACCTTATACTACCTTACATTACATTACATCACATTGTATTTTATCACTTGTTGTAGACGTAGGCATATACAATTACATGTACAGTACATGTACATATACATATACATGCATGTACAAATTTAGATGTATATCTATACGTAGACATCAGCATATACATATGCTTACATATATACTTGTGCATGTACATAATCATGTATAGATGTATACAAACATACATAAACACAACCACCAACATTTACATATATATATATATATCACAGATATATACAAACACATATGCACATGCATATATGTATATACACATACACATGCATGTACCGATACATTTACATAAACATGTACACATGCATACGCATCTACATATACATATACATCTACATACACCTATGCATAACTAAATGCATATACATATACTCATATAACATATATATATATATACATAAAGGATATACATATACAAATGCGAATGCACATACATGTACACATACACAAACACATACATATACCTATACGTGAACAGTTACCGATATGGATACCTATATAACTACATAAAATACGTACATACATATATACAAATGCGTGAACACATACATATACATATACATACTAGAACCACGCGCGCTTCGCGCATGTGTAGTTTCTAGCGTGTCACAGACACAGGAATCGCTGTGCGAAAAAAAGTTTGGAGTTTGTCTCAGGCAAGTGAGGACTCCAGTTTGAGGGCACCGCCGGGGACGGACTCTGTGTAGAGTGTGGACAGTCGGACCAGCTCTCTGGTCGACACTCTTGGGCGCGCCCTGGGGCTCTCCTGGGCCGTTTTGGAGGGCCCATTGGGGGGCTGTTTCGGAACCTCTTTTGGTGTTTTTTTCGGGTCTCTTGGGGACCTCTTGGGGCTACTCGGGCGCTTCTTGGAGGCTCTTGGGGTCTCCTGGGGGCCTCTTGGGCCAAAACGCTCGAATCTTCGGTTCCTCGTCCCCGTCTTGGGCGCCGACTTGGGGCGTTCTTGGGCGGTTTGGGCGCCTCGGGGGCCGTCTTGGCCCCCTCGAGGGCCGTTTTGGGGCCCTGTTGGGGGCATCCGACTGGCTTGGGTGCCTCTTGGGCCGTCTTGGACGCAGCGGAAGCCCAAAAGGCGAACACGCCAAAAATATCAGTTTTCCGATGGGAAATCGACGATGTCTGCATATTGGGGCTCTATTGGGGTGCCCCTTGGGGCGTGTTCGGGGCCTCTTTTGTTGTTTTTTCTGGTCTCTTGGGGACCTCTTGGGCCAAAACGCTTGAATCTTCGGTTCCTCGTCCCCGTCTTGGGCGCCGACTTGAGGCGCTCTTGGGCGGTTTAGGCATCTCGTGAGCCGTCTTGGCCCCCTCGTGGGCCGTCTTGGAGCCCTGTTGGGGGCATCCTCGACCGTCTTGGGTGCATCTTGGGCCGCCTTGGACGCAGTGGAAGCCCAAAAGGCGCACACGCCAAAAGTATCAGCTTGCCTATGGGAAATCGACGATGTTTGCTAATTTGGGGCTCCGTTGGGGTGGCTCTTGGGGCGTGTTCGGGGCCTCTTTTGGTATTTTTTCCGGTTTCAGGGGGGCCTCTTGGGGCTTCTTGGGCGCTTCTTGGAGCCTCTTGGGGTCTCCTGGGGGTCTCTTGGGCCAAAAGGCGCGAATTTCCGGTTCCTCGTCCCCGTCTTGGGCGCCCCCTTGGGGCGTTCTTGGGCGGTTTGGGCGCCTCGTGGGCCGTCTTGGCACACTCGTGACCGTCTTGGGGCCCTCTTGGGGGCATCCTCGACCAGCTTGGGTGCCTCTTGGGCCGTCTTGGACACAGAGGAAGCCCAAAAGGCGCACACGCCAAAGGTGTCAGTTTCCCGATCGGAAATCGACGATTTTTGCTTATTGGGGCTCTCTCGGGGTGCCTCTTGGGGCGTCTTCGGTTCCTTCGGGGGCCTTCTTGGCGTCATGGGAATCGTCTTGAAAGGCATCCGGAGCCATCGGAGCGCGTTTTCGAGCGATCCGAAGCCATCTTCGGGCGATCTTGGACGGCCCCCGGCGCTCTGGCAGGGCTCCTGGCACGCCAGGCCCCAAATTCGCGGTCGGGGCTCCAGCCCCCGGCCTCCGGACCCAGTCCCTCGTTATATGTACATCCATATCTATATCCATATCCATATCCATAGCCATATTCATATCCATATCCATATCATTACCCATATCAATATCCATATCCATATCCATATCCATATCCATAACCATATCCATATCCATATCCATACATACATATACGTATACATACACATGTACAAATACATACACACATACATGTACCTATACATATACACATACATACACATATACATATGTATAAACAAAAAATATACATATACATATACATATACATATACATATACATATACATATACATATACATATACATATACATAAACAAATACCTATACATATACATATACATATACATATGCATATACGTATACATATACGAATATGGATATACATAAACATGTACATATACATATACATATGCATACACATACACATATACATATACATATACATATACATATACATATACACATACATATACATATACATATACATGTACATGTACATATACACATACATATACATATACACATACGCATACATGTACATGTACATGTACATATACATATACATATACATAAACATATACATAAACATATACCTCTACATGTGCATCTACATATACATAGACATAAACATAGACATTTCCTTATACATATACATATGCATTTACATATGCATATACCTATACATATGCATATACACATAGACATGCACATACATATACATAAACATATGCATATCACTAGACATATGCATTTCCATAGACAAATACATAACAAATGAATGAATATATACACATGCACATACATCGACATATACATATACTCACACATGTGCATACATATACATATACACATACATATACAAATACATATACGTAAACATAAACATAAATACATTTACATGTACATATACATGTATGTACATATACATATATCAAGTTACCTAAACATATACACATCGAAACATACACAGTCACAGCTACATATACGTATACATAAAAGTGTACATACACATATACGTATACATATGCATGCACATATGCAAATATAGACACATATAAATATGCATATATACAATATATATGTATGTACACATATAGATATGCATGTAATGCATAAACATAAACATATACATACACATATACATATACGTATACGCATACATATACACATCCATAGATACAAAAACATCTACATATATATATATGTATATATAGATATATCCAAGTACATAAACATATACATCTGTATACAGGCACATAAACATGCACATATACGTATCCGTATACACATACATGTACATATACATATACATATACATATACATGTACATGTACATATACATATATAACAACACATTTACATATGCATATACATGTATCTATATATACATATACACACATATACGTTTTAAGATAGTCATATACATAGACATGTACATAGACATGTACATATACATGTACAGATACATATATGTACACACGTACATTCACATATACATGCACATGTACGTATGCATATGCATATGCAGATATATATATATATATATATGTACATATGCATCGACATATACATATGCATATACCTACACATGTACAAAATTATACATACACATGTACACCTACACATGCATATACATATATAAACATATACATATATATACAATGCATAAACATATACATATACATATGCATGTACCTATACATACACATATACAAAATCATACACATGTATACACACATATACATATGCATATGCATAAACATATACATATGCAAATACATGAACATATACATTTACAAACGCATGTACATATACCAATACATTTAAATATACATGTACATATACATAAACATATACATATGTATATACATATACATTTACATGTACATATACATGTACATATACATATACACGTATGTGTATATTGGGTAAGAAAGAACGATGGAAGGTGTTGGACCATGCTCGGCCCCTCAAGGCATCGCCGGGCCTCGGGACCGTCAGAAAACGAGTCGAATGGGAAACGACAGTGCTCAAGCTCTAAGCAGCGCTCGCTGTTTTTGTTGCTTTGCTTTCGTTTTTACCCCTCGTTCTGTCTACGGTGAGCCGCCTTTGGCTGCGAGGTGAGATCAAAACGGGAACGGCCCACGAGATCGCCAAAACACCGTGTGGCTCGAGCCCTGGGAAGCTGGTCCCGGGAGAAGGTCGATGCAGTGGAGGCCATGGCAAGACCGTCGAAGCCCAAGAAACCCAGGGCACCCTGGAGGCAAGCAGGGTGTTTCTTGGCATGGGCCTCCACCGTCGGAGGTGAGGGGGTGAGATCGAAGTGGAACGGAGAGCCCCCTTACCGGGAAATCGATTTCGGTTTCGTGTTCGTGCGTGCCGTGCGTGCGGGCGAGGCGAAGCTGCGTGGGCGGACGAGAGGAAAGTCTCCTGTGGCTGAGGCGCGGCCGGACCAAATGATTCCCTTCCAGGCGGCCGGGGCCCCGCGGTGTCCCGCCGGTGTCCCGCTGGTGTCCCGTGTGGCTGAGGCGCGACCGGACCAAATGATTCCCTTCCGGGCGGCCGGGGCCCCGCGGTGTCCCGCCGGTGTCCCGCTGGTGTCCCGTGTGGCTGAGGCGCGGCCGGACCAAATGATTCCCTTCCGGGCGGCCGGGGGCCCGCGGTGTCCCGCCGGTGCCCCGTCGGTGTCCCGATTATGGTGATGATATTGATGATGATGATGATGATGATGATGATGATGATGATGATGGTGATGATGATGACGATGTTGATGTTTTGTTTTGATGATCGATAGTGAGATCGGTAGTGATATCGATTGTGATATCGATTGTGAGATCGAATGTCAGATCGCTTGTGAGATCGATTGTGAGATCGATTGTGATACCGAATGTGAGATCGATAATGAGATCGATAGTGAGATCGGTTGTGAGACCGAATGGGATATCGATTGTGAGATCGATTGTGATATCGATAGTGAGATCGATAGTGAGACCGAATGTGAGATCGATTGTGGAATCTATTGTGAGATCGATAGTCAGATCGATTGTGAGATCGATCGATTGAGTTAGTAGTGAGATCACTATCGGTAATGAGATCGGTAGTGATTTCGATAGTGAGATCGATGATGAGACCGAATGTGAGATCGATTGTGAGTTCGGTTGTGATATCGATAGTGAGATCGATAGTGAGATCGATAATGAGATCGAAAGTGAGTTCGATAGAGAGATCGATAGTGAGGCCGAATGCGAGATCGATTGTGAGATCGATTGTGATATCGATAGTGAGATCGATAGTGAGACCGAATGTGAGATCGATAATGAGATCGATAGTGAGTTTGATAGTGAGATCGATAGTCAGATCGAATGCGAGATCGATTGTGATATCGATTGTGAGATCAATAGCGAGACCGAATGTGAGATCGATTGTGGGATCGATTGTGAGATTTATTGTGAGATCGATAGTCAGATCGACTGTGAGATCTATCGATTGAGATCGATTGTGAGATCGGTAGTGAGTTCGATAGTGAGATCAATCGAGTGCGACGTTGGTCCCTCCCCTCCCCTCACCTCCTTATCACCCAAAGGGTGGTCTATGCGGTACCTGCAGGGGTCCGCGCTGTTAAAAAATCACGGCCTCGGGGGGGGTCGAGGCCAGGAGGGGGCAGCAGCCACGGCGGCGCCGGCGGCAGCAGCCTCAGCAGCAGCAGCGCGTGGCGCGGTTGGCCAGCCTCCCCGCCTGCGCGGCGGACCGACCCCAGAGTGCGGATGTCCGGCCCCCCTGCGATCTCCCCGCTCCGCTCGGCTTGTGCTACCGGTGCCACGCAGGCATCCCCTCGGGGCGGCTGCTGCGTCGGGCTCCGCTCGGCTTCGGCTGCCGCTTCGCCAACCTTCGCATTGGCCTCGCCGTCTGCACTGGCCAGCGTGCCGCTACGCTAGCGCGCCGCAGCCCGCCGCTTGATCACGACGCCGCCCCCCCCCCCGCAGGGACGCGCGCCGACGAAGGGATGAAGTGCATCGCTCCGCTGCAACCTACCCTCATCAGAAAGCATTCCCCTGTTTTGTGTCGGGCCGAATTGACGACTGACGCGAGCGGGTGCTGGCCAGCTCGTATTGCGTCCACTGCGGACGAGTGGAAGGGGGAGGGAGAAGGATGGAGCACGGGAGGGATTAGCAGGAGGGAGGCTTGGAGCAGAAAACACGTGGCAGAACCAGACGGGCTGATCGGGCGGGTAGACCCAAACGGGCGGGTCGGTACGCGGGCCCAGGCGGCCAGGTCGAGCAGGCGGGTTGCTGAAGCGTGAGTCTTGCATAAATCGCGAGGAATTTCCGAGCGATAGCGCAATGTCCAAGTAAATCGCGAGAAAAATTAGAGCGAGAGCGCGATTCCTGAGCATCGAGGGTGCAGCGTTTGAATAAATTGTGAGGAAGTCCCACGCGAGAGCGCGGTTCCTGCACGAGTTGTGAGAATGTCCCGCGCGAGAGCGCGATTTTGAAATAGCTTGTGAGGAAGTATCAGGCGGGAGCGGTTGTTGTTGTAGTTCGGGGGCCAAGGGACCAATTTGACCCTCAAGACTTTCCCTGATGAAAAACCGGGTGCGAGTGCCCCCGGAGGAACACTTCAATTGGAAAAACAAATGTGCGCCAGATGCGGGAGGATCAACAAGAATTATTCAGAAGTGAAAATTCAGCAGCAATCATTTTAAGACTGTTCGCTTTTACCTGCTCGCGTGCCATTCAGCACGTATGTCCCAAACCCTCGGTACCCGCCCTCTTCGTCTTCGATCGTACCCCTCTTGGGGGAAAATCTTCCCTACCTGCCGCGTGTAGGGGGAAGGAGGGGAGGAGTGAAGAGACAAGGGGGGGGGAGAAGGATGGAGCACGAGAGAAATTTGCAGGAGGAGGGTTAGGAGCAGGAGCACAAGCGGCAGAACCAGCGTGGCGTGTCGGGCGAGCGGTTCCTAACGGGCAGGTCAGGCGGGCGGGAACAGACGACCAGGTCCAGCGGGTGGGCAGCTAAAGCGTCGACCCATCATGAAGGAATTTTCGACCAATACAGCGATTCCCAAGTACATCGTCAGGAGATCCAAAGCGAGAGCGTGAGCTGCAAGTCTTGGGGGCACGGCGCCACAATAAATTGTGCGGAAATACCATGCGAGACCGCGATTCCTGGATAGATTATGAGAAGTCCCGCACGAGAGCCTCAATTTGAAATGCAATCTGTGCTGAAGTATCAGGCGGGAGCCGTTGTGATTGTAAACCCGGGACCAGGGGCGCAGTTCGGTGACCACAAACTTTCCCTGATCAAAAACAAGGTGCGAGCCCCGGGAGGAGCACGTTCAACTGCAAAACCTACAGAATAGTCACGGGAGGAATGAACAAGAAGCATTATACAGAAATGAGCATTCAACAACCAACAAGTCACAGCAACAATCAGAAAACAACAGCAACAATCAAATGACAGGCCGAAAACAGAAGCAACAACCGAAACCTTCCGCCGAGACCTTTCGCGACACAAGGCAAGGGCGTCAGGCCACCTGCATGTGCGCCAGTGCCGCCCCGCGGCAGGACTCCCCCCCGAGCCCTGGCCGCAGCACCGGCTCTCTGCTCTCCATGATCTGCGAGCCCATCCCTGCCTCGTAGTGTTAGGTCGGGTATGTCATCCTACAGGCGGATTCTGGAGGAAGCACAAGGAAGTCGACAAATACTCAAAAATACTCCCCAGGCTACTTTCTGATTCATGAATATTTCTCCTGCAGGGGGGCATGCCCGACTCAAACATAGTGCGACAAACTCTGTACATATCCACTGCCCCCTGGCCAGGCCCATCCTGAACCCAGCAGTGGTGTACACCCTGCGAAATGCTTAAGAAATCATGGGTTAAGAAATTCATAGTCTCAGAACTTGAATAAAAACCCTACATTTTTATTAAAATCTTAGGATTTACATTGAAACGTTAAGAATAATCGAGACTCTGGCCGAAAACTTGGGTTTTCTTAAGCATCGCCTAAGGTCTACACGCCACGCCCTCCTGGCTTCGCCAGGAGGGCGTACACACAGGTCCTGGGCCCAGGAAGGGCCCGGCCAGGGGGCAGAGGGTACGCACAGATCTCTTCGCCCGACCTCAGGGCCCCCTCTCCGCAGCCGCCCTCATCCGAGACGCAGCAGAATCGAGGCACGATCGGACCGACAGAAGCCCGAAATCTCTGAGAAATCGGCCGGCTTGGAGGATGTATCTGGCGCCGCGGCCTTCTTAGAGCGTTCCGGAGCGATCTGCGAGCGTTCCGGAACGCTCTGGAACGGGTTCATTATCGTCCTAGCCTGAGGTCTAGCATGTCCTCCTGCAGGAGGATTTGGGACGAGAACTCAAGAATTGTCAAAAATCACTCGAAACAAAAAATAATCCAAAATCGTCCCCGGACTATGCTTACACGATGTTTGAATTCAACCTGTAGAGCTAGGTCAGGCGTGTCCCCCTATAGGCGGATGTTCGACGAAAAGAATATCCGAAAAATGTCAAAAAACTGCGCAACAAAAATATTCAAAAAAACGTTCCCTGCTTATTGTTTGACTGTGTTTTTGGATATTCCTCCTGCAGTATAGGGGCGGGCCCGACTCAGCTGTCGAGGGACATGCCCGATTTGCTCCCTGCCCCGACCGCTCCCCCCTCCCGCCCTGGTGAGGACTCGCCAGGGAGGGCAGCCGGCCCAGGCCTGCCCCGCACGGAGCGAGCCCCCGCGCCAAGGCGGCAGGAGAAGTGCGCTCCTGCTATCGACTCCGACCCCCCCCGCCTCCGCGCTCCTCGGAGGCCTCCCGAGAGGGGCTTGAGCAGAGTTAGGTCAGTCACGTCCCCCTACAGGCGGTGTTTGACGAAAACAACTTTTAGAAAAATGGTACTGGAGAAAAAGAACCAATCGGACCCTCTTTAGGGCTATAGGGCTATAGGGCTACAGGGCTATAGGGCTATATGGGCTATCAGGCTATAGGGCTGTAGGGCTGTAGGGCTGTAGGGCTGTAGGGCTGTAAGGCTGTAGGGCTGTAGAGCTGTAGGGCTGTAGGGCTATAGGGCTATAGGGCTACAGGGCTATAGGGCTATAGAGCTATATGGGCTATAGGGCTACAAGGCGGGCTATAGGGCTATAGAGCTATAGGGCTATACGGCTATAGGGCTATAGGGCTGTAGGGCTATAGGGCTATAGGGCTGTAGGGTTGTAGAGCTATAGGGCTGTAGGGCCGTAGGGCTATAGGGCCGTAGGGTTATAGGGCTATAGGGCTATAGGGCTATAGGGCGACAGGGCTATAGGGCTATAGGGCTATAGGGCTGTAGGGCTGTAGGGCTATATGGGCTATAGGGCAATAGGGCTATAGGGCTATAGGGCTATAGGCCTCTAGGGCTATAGGGCTATAGGGCTATAGGGCTATAGGGCTATAGGGCCATGGGGCTATAGGGCTATATGGCTATAGGGCTATGGGGCTACAGGGCTACAGGGCTATATGGGCTATAGGGCTATAAGGCTACTGGGCAATAGGGCTATAGGGCTATAGGGCTATAGGGCTACAGGGCTATAGGGCTATAGTGCTACGTGGCTACGGAGCTATGGGGCTGTAAGGCTGTAGGGCGATACGGCTGTAGGGCTATAGGGCTGTAGGGCTATAGGGCTGTAGAGCTATAGGGCTATAGGGCTGTAGCGCTATAGGGCTATGGGGAGGGCTAGAGGGCTAGAGGGCTACAGGGCTGTAGGGCTATAGGGCTATAGGGAGGGCTATAGGGCTATAGGGCTATAGGGCTATACGGCTATAGGCCTCTAGGGCTATAGGGCTATAGGGCTATAGGGCTATAGGGTTATAGGACTATAGGGCTATAGGGCTATGGGGCTATAGGGCTACATGGCTATAGGGCTATAGGGCTACAGGGCTATAGGGCTATGGGCCTGTAAGGCGATAAAGCACCCAGGCACCCGAGCACCCCCAGGCACCACCGGGCACCCCCAAGCACCTCCAGGCACCCCTGAGCACCAGGGCACCTGGACACACCTGGGCGGGCCACCGAAATCGGCGGTCCACCTCACCTAACCATATGAATCCACGAGGACACCTACAGGAGCAAGCTCTGATTGGAGAATAATCGGCCCTCTCGGAAGGCTCGGAAGGCCTCCGGCCTTCCGAGAAGTTCTCTCAGCCCTCCTCGAAGACGCTGAAAACTTCCCAGAAGGCCAGAGGGCTTCTGAGAAGCCCCGCCACCTTCTGAGAAGGTCCTCTCATTAATACTTTAAAGGCTTCAAGAAAAGGAGACGAAGAAGAAGAAGAAAAACAAATAAATAAAAAACGGCGCGCGCGCGGCGCTGCACCCTCCTCCCTGGCGCGCGGAGCGCGCCAGGGGCGGCGCCAGAGGCGCCGCCGGGGGAGGCCCAGCGCGGATCCAAGAAATCCGCGCGAAGCGCCAAAAGCTGATGTTTAGGCCGTTGTTTCTTCTTCTACCCTTGGGCGCGCCGCCGAATCTGGTTTGGGGGTCACAACTCGGGTCTCCGGCGGCCGTTCGGGACGATCCCGGCACCCCCGGGACGCTCTCGCCGAGGCGCAGCCGCTGGGACGCATCCCGAGGCTGGGACGCTGGAACGCTGAACGCTGGAACGCTGCAGTCTGGGACGCTGGAGCGCTGGGGGCTGGAACGCTGGAGCGCAGCCACTGGAACGCTGGAGCGCTTCTCCACCCAGCTCTCCAGTGGCCGCTCGGGACGATCTGGGCACCCCCGGAACGCACTCGGCGAGGCGCGGCTGCTGGCAGGCCTCCCGAGGCCGGAAAACCGCCGAGAACCGACGAGAACGTCTGAGAACCTCGAGCCTCGAGCCTCGAACCTCGAATCTGCGAGGCGGGGACTGCTCCAAGCGCTTCTCCACCCTCGCTCGCTGCCCGCGTCCGCTGCGACCGCCTTCCTGGGAGGCCCGGGCTCCTGCCGTGGGGGGCGGCGGGCGCCCGCCGAGGCGGCCTCCCCGGCTCGGGGCGTTCCCGGCGGCGTCGACTGCGGGCCCGGTGGGGGGGGGGGGAGGCAGGGAGGGAGGGAGGGGAGGCAGGAAAAGGAGCGAGGGAGGGAGGGAGGGGAGGGGAGGGAGAGGAGGGAGGCAAGCTAGGTGCGCTCGCGTCATATCTGACGTCCTCCTACCCCTCCCTCCCATCCCTTACCATGGCGCTGATTTTCTCTATCCGCGGACGCGTGTCGTAGCGGACCTGTGGCTCCGCGCGCGCGTGCGTAGTGGGTGGTGGTGCGCGTGCGTGCGTGCGTGCGTGTGTGCGTGGTGGTGGTGGTGGTGGTGGTGGTGGTGGTGGTGGTGGTGGTGGTGGTGGTGGTGGTGCTGGTGGTGGTGGTGGGTGGTGGTGGTGGTGGTGGTGCTGGTGGTGGTGGTGGTGGTGGTGGTGGTGGTGGTGGTGGTGGTGGTGGTGGTGGTGGTGGTGGTGGTGGTGGTGGTGGTGGTGGTGGTGGTGGTGGTGGTGGTGGTGGTGGGTGGTGGTGGTGTGGTGGTGGTGGTGGTGGTGGTGGTGGTGGTGGTGGTGGTGGTGGTGGTGGTGGTGGTGGTGCGGCGCGGTGGTGGCGGGCGGATGGGCGCGCGAGAAAGAGGCCCGCGCTGGGGCGAGAACGCCATCCTGAACGACGGAGGCCAAACACCGATCCGAAAATGAGGCCCACGCTGCAGCGGGAGCACGATTCGGAACGATTCGGGAGCAGAAATGAGGCCGGCGCCTCAGCGAGAGCAGCATTTTGAAAAAAAACGCAGGCGAAAACCCGTTTCCCGGGAATCCTGCGTGTAAAAACACAATACGCAGGGGGGGTCGGCCATCTTCGGGACGCCATCAGGGGAAGTGGGAGAGTATTTTCATATTGTGTAATTGCGGAGGGAGCAGGAGGAGGAGGGAAGGAGTGGAGGGAGGGAGGGGAGGGAGGGAGCGAGTCCGCGGGCACAGCCTCTTTCGCAGAGCTGCCCGGCAGGAAGCGACGCCGAGAAGCCCTGGCCCCGGCCGCCGCTGGACGACCAGGGAGGGGAGGGAAAGGGCACCCGAGGGCCCCCCCCCCGACGGACCGCCGCGCGACGACTCCCGAGAGATCGCCTGGGCAGGAGCCCACGGGTCGGCTGCCGACGCCCTGGAGCCAGCGCCTGGGGTTGCCCGTGGCCCCCGCAGCGCAGGCGTCGGGCTGGCCTCTCGACAGCGTGAGACAGCGCAAAAGGTGTGTCACACGTCTTGCGGAGCTGAGCGCGGCGCGCTCGGCCACCGGTGTTACGACTGCGACCCTGCCTCCGCCTCCCTCGAAGAGGATGAGCAGGCCAGCCTTCCCAGATGCTGCTCGGCGGCGCGGGCAGCCTCTGCGGGGGCAGGGCACCTCTCGTCTTAGGGGGCTCGGATTGGGACATCGTTCCTCTCCCGAACGGTCCCCCTCGTGTTCCTGTGAGGCTGCCGCCTCCCGCTCTCCCACCCCCGTGTCCTGGACTGGGGCCCCCCTCGAGGCACCTGGGGCCCCGTGCTGTTCACCAACTGTAGAAGGAAGAGCGTGGTCTTGCCCCGAGGCTGCCAGACGTGGCTGGAGTGCAGTCGCGACCACTGCCGATGGCTGGCCTCTCCAAGCGAAGCTCGGGGGGCTGCCAGGCCAGTTCCAGACTGCTCCAGGCGAACGTTGGGCTGGGTTGGAGGCCATGCGCGGTGGGACCCCCCAACCTCGCCATAACTAGTGTTCACTCAAGTTGTGTTGGGGAGGCGTAGATATGGGATCCCGACCTCGAGTGGCCTCTCGGCGAGCGTCCATCTGGCGAAAGATCTGTCGGCTAACGGAGCGGACGGGTGGCAAGCCAACTCTCATGTGAACCCCAGCGCGCAGGACGCCAGGGAAGCTTGTGACTTGGGGGCCTCGGCTGATGAAGTGCACCGGTTTATGGGCAATGCTTGGGTCGATGCTTTTGCTAAGCTCGGGCCCTAGAATGTGGCCATTGCAAAAGTCGCCATCGATTCTCTGCAAGCAGCCGTGAAAGAATGCAAGCTTACTTGCTTTTGACTTCCTGACGCGAGCGGCTGAGTTGATACGTACTCGTCGCGAGATCCAGGATGTCGTCCCGCCCCAGCCCAAGCAGGCCACAAGGTATGACAAGCTTATTGTTACCCGTCGGTCGGAAGAAGTCGGGCGGATAAAGTAGATTGGGTTCAGGCCATCCCAGAGAAAAACAAAACATAGCATAAGCACATCGATGATTTAAATGGGAAGGCGCTTGAAATAGATTGGGATCTGGAAATCCCAAAATACCTACATCCAACGACCGGCGAGGATTGCTCACATGGTCCTGTCTTGTTGACCCCTGGGTCGCCCGAGGCTCACCCCGCAGGCGCTGCCTCTGGCGGAGGCAGGGACCACGCCCTTCCTCCAGACAGCTATCGTGGGCATCGTTTCTGTATGGGCGGGTGGCAATACGCGAAACATCATGAGGTGGTCACTCTGCACGGCAGCCCATCCCGAGGTGGGTGGACTTGCTGCCAGGAGCGCAAATCGTTCACGGGTTCACTTCACAAGATGACCAGAACGTTACTGTTCTCACATTTCCCTCGCATGGCAGGGGTCCATGTGGATGCTGCGCGGCTGAAAACTGGACGAGAGCAGCTGCACAGAAAGCCTGTGGAACACTAGGGCGTGTGCTGCTCGAAGGATGGCCATGGCATCCTGCGACGACGTGGCAGCGCAAAGTGCATGCTGCAGTGACAGCGGCACGATGACATGATGATCCCTGGTCCGCAGAGTAACATGGAACACAAAAACGTGGCCCTTCCCATCATCCACCATTTTCCTCCTGCCTCCTCCTTCCCTTCACCTGCCACACGTCCTTCTACGACGAAGACGACAACCTTCCCCGACGGCGCCGGTAATCGCGCCAGACGACGACGGCCTCAGACGATGAGGACGACGACGACGACGCCGACGCCGACGCCGACGCCGACGCCGACGCCGACGCTGACGCCGACGCCGCTACCGCCGCCAACGACACCGACGCCGACGATGACGACAACGACGCCGACGAAGCCGACGACGCCGCCAACGACGACGACGACGACGACGACGAAAACGACGACGACGAAGCCGACGACGCCGCCGACGACGACGACGACGACGACGACGACGACGACGACGACGACGACGGCGGCGGCGGCGGCGGCGGCGGCGGCGGCGGCGGCGGCGGCTGCTGCTGCGGCGGCGGCGGCAGCGATTTCGTCAGAGGACGGCGGCGGCGGCGCGCGGCGCGTCGGGTCGGGGGCCCGGCCTCTGGCGTCGGCGGCCACAGCACGGGGGCCTCTGGCTCCGGCTCCAGCGCTGAACGCCGGGGCGTGCGCGGAAAGGGGGAGGGGGGGAAGACGAAGAGGAGAAGGAGCAGGAGAAAGCGGAGAAGGAAGAAGAGGGGGAGGAGGATGAGGAGGAAGAGGAGGTGGTATACCTCCGCTGGGCCTCCCAGGAGCCCACGAAAGTGGCGACAGTTGCGCAGACCGCAAGCCCCCCAGGGGGCGGCGAGGTCCCGAGGTGGTCCGCGGATGGCGTACCTCCGCTGGGCCTCCCAGGAGCCCACGAAAGTGGCGACAGTTGCGCAGATCGCCGCAGCCCGACGGCACGAGAGAAGAGGAGAAGGGAACACAGGAGACAGAAGAGAAGGAGGAGAGGAGGAGAGGAGGAGGTGGAGACCACACTGCTCTATTCAAAACGAGTACGTACCCAACACAGGAGGGTTGGGAAAAACTGGACTGGGTGGACCCTGAAGGGGGGTCCAGTTGATTCGTAGTCGTGTCCATGTTATTTTTGTTTTTTCTGTTCATTTGGTTTCCTCTGCGTTCAGAGTAGATCCTGAGGATGTCTCGAGCGAGGCGCAGATTTCAGCACCGAGAAGGAGCCGCCAGGGATGGTTGAACTGCCCCGCCTGCTTGGTTGCCCAGACTCCTCTGCTTTCCTGGCAGATCGTGAGGATGTCTCGAGCGAAGCGCTGCTTTCAGCACCCAAGAGGGAGCCGCCAGTGATGGTTGCACGG
>CAUYUJ010018994.1:102500-105000 GCA_963575745.1 Prorocentrum cordatum | reverse complement strand
ATAGCATAGCATAGCGTAGCATAGCATAGCGCAGCACAATATATCATAGCATAGCCCAGCATAGTGCATAGCATAGCATAGCGCAGCATAGCATAGCATAGCATAGCATAGCGCAGCACAGCACAGCACAGCATAGCACAGCGCAGCATAGCATAGCATAGTATAGCAGAGCATAGCATAGCATAGCATAGCATAGCAGCAAAGCAAAGCCAAAGCAACAGCAGCGACAGCAAAGCAAAGCACAAGCAACGCAGAGCAAAGCAAAGCAAAAGCAAAAGCAAAGCAAAAGACAGGCAAAGACAAAGCAATGTGCGACAGATGCCGAGCTAGCCTCGATGGCCGGACCGGAGCCCCCGCAAGCAGTGCCTTCCGTATAGCATAGCGTAGCATAGCATGGCATAGCATGGCATAGCATGGCATAGCATAGCATAGCATAGCATAGCATAGCATAGAAACTAATGCTGCTTTCCTAGGGGCTCCAACTTCTAGGTAGGGTCGCACTGGGGTAATGTATGAATAAATGCATGCCTGAACTCATCGCTGTTTTGGATGCTGAATCCCTGCACTTTTGATACATGATCCGCACGCGGAGCGTGTATTAGAAACTGCCCTGTAACCCTCGAAAGGAGGAGGAGGAGGAGGCGGAGGAGGAGGAGGAGGAGGAGGAGGAGGAGGAGCCACGAAAAGGGGCCCTGGAGACCCCAAAATCTCACAGATCTCCCGGGGCGTGCCGCGCGCCCCCTTTGGGGCGTCCCGCGCGCCCCCATGGGGCTCCCCCGCGTCGGTGCCGCGTGACCTCCTCCTCCTCCTCCTCCTCCTCCTCCTCCTCCTCCTCCTGCTCCTCCTCCTCCTCCTCCTCCTCCTCCTCCTCCTCCTCCTCCCCCTCCTCCTCCTCCTCCTCCGTTCGGGCCCGGGAGGGCCCCAAGACGGGCTGAGAGGGCCACGAGAGGACCCCAGGACGGTCCAGGAGGGCCCCGAATCATCGCTCTGCAACGCTCAAGATGTCCCAGACGGCTCGAGAGGCCTCCAAAACGCCCCAAGAGGCCTCCAAGAGGCCTCCCCAGAGGGCCCCAAGAGGCCAAAATCATTGATTGTTCTCGAGGTTTGTGAAGGATTGTGGCGTTCTGGCCGTTTCGGCTTCCCGACGCTCCCAAACGGCCCTGGAGGCCCCCAGGATCGCCCCAAGACGGCCCAAGAGGCCTCCAAGAGGGACCCACAACGGCCCAAGAGGGCCCCAAGACGGCAAGAGAGGGAACACGAACTGAAAAATCAAGCTTCCCGCCCCAAGAGGCCGCAGGAGACCGCCAGGCAGCCCCAAGAGGCGCCCAGGAGGCCCCAAAACGCCCCCGAGAGGCCTCCCACGAGATCCTGACGAACATCCAATAAGCTTCATACCCACAACCCAGGCACGGTGGCAGGATGGGCCGAAGGCCATTGGATCCGCCGCCCCCTGTGGTCTCGGCGTGCTGGATGTTTCAGGTTTTGGTTTTGGTTCTTTTTCTAAAAGAACTCCCCAGTGGGCTTCGGCCCGTCCCGCCGGCCACCCGTAATTTTCCCAAAATCCGTCTGTCAATGCCTTTGTTGCCCCAACTTGGCCCAAGATGGCCTCCAAGACGGCCAAGATGGCCCAAGATGGCCTCCAAGATGCCTCCCAGACGGCCAAGATGGCCTCCAAGACGGGTAAGATGGCTCCAAGATGCCTCCAAGACGGCCCAAGATGCCCTCCAAGACGGCCAAGATGGCCCCAAGATGCCTCCAAGATGGCCCAAGAGGCCTCCAAGACGTTCTCCAGGAGAGCCCGAAGAGGCCAAAATCATTGGTTTTCCTTAGGTTTTTGAAGGTTTTTTGCGTTTTCTTCTTTTCGGCCTTCCGACGGCCCAAGAGGCCCCCAAGATCGCCCAAGAGGCCTCCAAGAAGGCCCTATGACGGCCCAAGGGCCCCCCAAGACGGCCCCAAGAGCGCCCCAAGACGGCCCAAGAGGCCTCCAAGACGCCCAACATGGCCTCCAAGACGGCCCTGAAGCGCCCCAAGAGGGCCCCAAGACGGCCCAGAGAGGCCCCCAAGACGGCTCCAGACGGCGTCAGACGGACCAGGAACGCCCTAAGACGGCCAAAGAGACCCCCAGGAAGCCCCCAAAGGCCCCCAAGAGGCCCAAGGAGGCCCCCAAGATGCCTCCAAGAGGCCTCGAAGAGGCCCCCAAGAAGCCCCCAACAGACCCCAAGGGTGCCCCAAGAGACTCCTAACAACCCTCATCCTCCTACTCTATTTTTTCCTCTTCCTCTTCCTGTTCATAATCATTCTCTCCCATGTGTTCCCCGAAAGCTTTCCAAACCGACTCGGGGAACTCATGGTCCGATAGCTTGGCCAAGCTCTAGTCCAACTTTCGGCCACATCGGCGTTTCCAAAAAGGCAGGGGGCGGCGGTGATTCGCCGTAGGCGTCTTCGATAGCAAGGACGCACAATAAGAATGCAAGGGCCTTGGAAGGCCATGGCGACACTT
>CAUYUJ010018994.1:95000-97500 GCA_963575745.1 Prorocentrum cordatum | reverse complement strand
GGAGGGGCCGAGGGTCTGATTGCACAGTCCATCCGTATGATAGGGACGCACGGTCAGGATGCCAGGGTCTCGGAACGCCCGGGTCGACACTTTGCCAGCGTGGCGCGGCCAGCGAAAACGGCCACGGATGGGCCGAAGGGGAAGGATGCAAGGGTACGGTAGGTTCGTGCGGCGTCGGCGCGCGCAAAGGTTCGTGACACCGCGTCGATCATTTAATTTTGAATCGATCGCGGCCCCGATCGTTCAAGGTTTAGTTCCGTCGGGCCCAATGGCGTTATCGTGTCCCTCGGTGCTTCCGCGTCGCAGAATTCAACCTTGAACTCCTTCGCCAGCGTCGCCAGCGCGCCAACGCCGCAAGAACCTACCGTAACCTTGGAGAGTTGCGCATCCTTACTGACTATGCGGGTTGCCTGCACGCGAGATGACAGAGCGACCTTACACGGCGGCTGACGCGGGACGCCGACGCGGCACGCCACATTGAAGGCGAGGCCGCTCACGCGAGCGAGGGGTGGACGGGGGAACGGCGGGGGCGAGTGCTTCGGCGCCGTGCGCAGGCAACGGCGAGCGGCCACTCGCGAGGCCGCTGCTCGCAAATCGAGGTCGCCCGACTTCGAAGCGCGGGCCGCGACCCTCGAGAAGGGCAGCTCGCCGGCCCAGACTGCCAAGGGCGCGGCGCGACTGTCTCTGCGCCCATGCGGATGACCCCAAAGTCGGGATCGACCACAGAATTGATCACCCCAAAACTGATTTGTTCGTCGGATCCACGGAACAGGCATAGGATGCTCGTAGGTCTACGAACACTATACGAAATTGTTGTGCATTCGACGATAAACTCAATCTGGGGGTAAATCTATATTGTAGTCGATCCCCTACGTACTCGAAAAAGGGCTCCGCCCAAAAAAGGCTCAAAGTCCGTGAACAGGCCCCAACCGAGGGCCTGTGCAACCTTCCAGCCTGCGCCCAGCCGTGACGACGTGCCTCCCCCGAGGAAGGGCTCCTTTCCACGCCCAGGCCGTTGAGACACAAAACGTAGTGAGATGTCCGAGTGCCTCGATCCTCGAGCCTTACGACGAAGCCAGGACGAGGATCCAATCGGGCGAGGATGCATCGAAAACCTGTGAGATCTGGCGGCTCTGCAGGATGTCTCGGGCGCCGCGGCCTTCGCAGAGCGTTCCGGAACGCTCTGAGAGCGTTCCGGAGCGCTCTGGAACGGATGTATGAAGTCGGGCCTGTCCCCCTACAGGGGGATTTTCGACGAAAAATAAAAAATACCCCAAAAATAATCCAGAAATAAACAAGAAATAGTCTGGGGACTATTTTTCGAGTATTGCCTTTTTGGGGCATTTTGGGGGTATTTCTCCCGTCGAAAATCCCCCTGTAGCGGGACAGGCCCGACTTAACGAATGTATCCTCGTCCCACGCAGCCCCGCCCGATGGAGGAGGAGGTGATTGAGCCCCGGCGGCCTCCGCCGCTGCCGCCGGCTGGCGCCTGCACCGGAGCAGGGGCCGTGGGGCGGCGAAGCGGCGTCGTGCCCCCACCCCCCGTAGAGGTGGAGGGGACGAGCTCCCGGCGCCCTCTGGCGGCAGGGGCCCCGAAGACAGGGGCGGCGTCTGTACGGGTGCCGGTGGCGCACGCGGGGTGTTAATTTGCGAGGCTCAAGCGCCACGGAAGCACACAACGTCCGGCAGCCTGGACTAGGGGAACAAAAAGTGGCATTAGCATAAAAACTCGGAGGTCCGCGCGGATTTCTCGGATCGGCGCTGGGGCCCCTCGGCGGCGCCTCTGGCGCCGCCCCCTGGCGCGCTCCGCGCGCCAGGGAGGGGGCCCCAGCGCCGATCCAAGAAATCCGCGCGGACCTCCGAGTTTCTATGTTTGTGTCACTTTTTGTTCCCCCATGGACAGGACCTGCGCAAATCTTCTCTGCGGCGCGCAGAGCGGGCACGGTCGGAGGCGTGGCCTTCCGAGGAGAGTCCCTGCTCGGGAGGTGCACGGAAACTGGCCTCCCGTGAGGAGGCGATGCCTGGCCCGTGGCCCCTCTGCCATCTTGCAGAAGGGCCCCCAGGACACACAAATAAATACACACAAATAAAAAGACTCCCCATATTTTCCCATATTTTCTGGGTTTCTGTCTTCCCCCCCACTTCCCATATTTTCCCATATTTTCTGGGGAATCGACGATTAATTGTGTCTGTGTGTTTCTTCCCCTCCTGACTTGCAGCACACCGTGCGCTGCGCTTGTCGGGGCGCGGAAGAATGCCCAGGTCTGCCGGGTCGGGTCTCTGTAGTTTCTGTGGACGCCGCCCCCCGCTCTCGACGCACCCGGCTGCATGCAGCGCCCCCTCTTCCAGGGCCACCAATCCCCCGCAGAACACGGCAGACTCCCGCTCCGGAGGCCCAGATGCCTCCAAGACGGTCCAGTATCGGTCCAAGACGGGCCACGGTGGCCTCAAGATGGCCAAGATGGCTCCAAGACGACCCACGAGACCGTCGAGGCGCCCC
>CAUYUJ010018994.1:85000-90000 GCA_963575745.1 Prorocentrum cordatum | reverse complement strand
CAACCACAACAACAACAACAACAACAACAGCAGCAGCAACAACAACAACAACAACAGTAACAACAACAACAACAACAACAATAACAACAACAACAACAACAACAACAACAACAACAACAGCAGCAGCAGCAGCAACAGCAACAACAACAACAACTGCAACAACAACTGCAACAGCAACATCAACAGCAACAACAACAACCACCACCATCACGACAACAACAACAACAACAACAACAACAACAACAACAACAACAACAACAACAACAACAATTACTAGCACGTGGGGACACTCCGTTCTCACCAGTGCCAGGGTTTTCATAGGAGGCGGGCAATACCCCCACTTTGTGGGGGGGCCGGTTCAAGCTCTACCAAATTTCCAAACGACTCTTCGCCACCACCCACACCCAGCTTCCCGCCCTATGACGTTCGGACACTTCACTTCGTGGCATGCGGACGACCGTGGCTACTATTCAGGGCCCCGCGGCCGACGACGACGGCGTGCGCGCGCGAAGAAAAAACGAATGTGTCCCGCATGGTATTATTTGACAGGGATGATGGCCCTGGCAGGTGCGCAACCGTTGTTGCAGAAGTTCGAAAAAGTTGCTCGCAAAAGCCCGTTTGACAGAAATGTTTAAAAAGTGTTGGGTTTCCTACGAATCCGCAAGAGCGCGCGGGATGAAATTTTGACAATTTAAAAAAAAAAAAAAAAAAAAAAAAAAAAAAAAAAAAAAAAAAAAAAAAAATTAAAAAAAAAAATTTTTTTTTTTAAAAAAAAAAAAAAAAAAAAAAAATGGTTTTTTGATGTTTTTATGTTAAAATCGCTACGAAAACTAAGGTTTTGGAAGGATTTCGTCTTGCGCGCGCGAATGTCCACTTTACCTTATTTTTTGCAAGGGATTCTTAAAGTTTGGTTATGTTAGAACAAGAAATGTCCACTTTGCCTTATTTTTGCAAGGGAAAACCGCCCGTAACAAAACAACCGGATCCTGGATCACATCGTTTTGCCTGAGACTTCCTCACGAAAATGATGAAAATGTGGCTGCGGCCTAGGCGCGGCGAGGGGGCCGTGCACCAGGGGCCCCAACAATAATTATTCTTTAGAAGTAATAATGTTCAACAACAACAACAACAACAACAATCATTTTACCCGAACGCTCAGTGTTCTCCCCAGTGCCAGGGTTTTCATGCGACGCCAGCCAATACCCCCACTTCGTGGGGGGGCAATGCAAGCTCTACCAAACATCCACACGACTCTCGGGAACCACCCACACCCAGCTTCCCGCCCTATGACGTCAGGACACTTCACTTCGTGGCGCGCGGACGATCGTGGATACTACACTGGCGTGGAGTACACACCCGCAGAGGTTGATCACTTGTTTGGGCCCCGCATGTGCCCCGCATGTTGCATTTGTTGCGCATGACATACATAGTACAGAGAGACAGAGAGAGAGAGAGAGAGAGCAAGACAGAGAGCCATACCTTCTTCCAGTTGAACTGGTGCGCGGCGCCATACCGCTCCTGCTGTACGGAGGTCTTCAATACGACGATGCTCAGAGCACGACATTCGTCCACGGTCATCTCGTGCATACAGGGTCCACTGGTGTGGTCCAGCGAAAACTGCCCAAAGGAATACCGAGGCCAGCTGATACACTCCTTTGCCTCGTAGCCCGACTTCGTGGCCAGGGGGATCCTATACAGCTCCGACGTCTTTGCTACCTTGAGGGCCTTGCCGTGGTTCTGCATACGCCGGTTGAACTTCTCGAGAGGGGTCTCTTTGCCAGAACAGCAAGGGCATGTGGCAACCACAGGCGTATACATGCCTGGCTTATACCACCATCTCGAAGATATACCAACTTGGCCACAGGCGTGCACCACCGGGTCGTGCGGTACTTGCCGACGATACGCCGCCAGCATGTCTGGTTGCTCCGACGTGCTGCGGTCCTGATATACACGATTCGAGAAATACTCGTCATTAAAGAAGAACGAGCCGCAGGCCTCGCAAGCGGACCAACTCCCGTAGCACACCCAAAACGCAAAGTCCGTCAAATTATACTGCTTCTGGTAGGTGGCCTGGATACTGGTGAGTAATGACATGGACCAAGACTGTCGCTCAAATACCTCCTGGCACTTCAACATGGCATACGCAGCAACAAGACAAGCGTCCGCCGCCATTTTCGGGAATACTATGCAACGGTCAGCTGTCGCCACGCTGCAAGCTCTCGCATACCAGCCGTGTTCTTTGTCGGAGATACACGCGTGCGCAGTCCTGGGCAGCACCTGGCCCTGGAAGGTCTTCTCGTAGGCCTCCAACACAGGGCCTGGCAGCACATCCTTGTATACGAAGGCATCTGGATACTCGAGAGCCAACCTGGCATGCCGTTCGTGTTCTCCAAAAAATACCGCAAGATTGTGCAAAGGCACCAACTCTTCCGCCACGCCCAAGCGCTCACATAAGGATATACGCACAGTCTCCAGAGCAGATCTGGCCCGGGCGCGCAGAGAGGGAGCAACCCCCCGGGTGTGCCCGAGCTTGCTATCCAGAGAGACCAAGGAATACAAGAACTCCCACTCGTGCTGCTCCAGGTGGTCGCTGGTCCAGTATTCGCCACGCTGCTCGCGATAGCGACGATACGCTAGGAGCCGCTGCGTGGTCCTGCAATCCGATGTCGTCATCGTCGTCGTCGCTCTCGTCGTCAACGTGGTCGTCGACGTCGCCGTCGCTCTCGTCGTCATCGTCGTCGTCATCGTCGTCGTCGTCGTCGTCGTCGTCGTCGTCGTCGTCGCCGTCGTCGTCGCCGTCGCTCTCGTCATCGTCGTCGTCGTCTTCGTCTTCGTCGTCGTCGTCGTCATCGTCGTCGTCGTCGTCGTCCTGCAATCCACGAGATACTGCGCCAATAACTGCTGTTGCACCTCCTCGGCCGAGACGCCCTTCTGCAGCTGCTCCAGGACAAACTCCCCGCATACGTGGCGATGTATATCCTGAGCATTCTCCAGCAGTGCCAGCTGCTGGGAGGGCGCCTTCAGCCACCTCTCCAGGTTTCCACGATGTGCAAATACCCCGGTCTCCGCGCGATACTTGTCCACCAGCGCTCGCCCCCTCAAGCCTTCAACGTAATACCAGTACTGGAGGTCCCTGCGCGACAGCGCGTAGACGGCGCAATTGCCGTGTTTGGCACCGTCTCCGAGGCGATACCTGCCAAGCCACTCTCGACAGACATTCGGACCCGTCTCATACCCCCAGGCCTTCAGACGCACCTGCATATTCCGGTAGTCGAGGCCAAGGCCCAGGTCGGAGACCTCCTCTCGATACCGCTTGCCGCATGCCGCCTCTAGAGCCTCCACCGTCATCAGCGTCATACGAACCACATCTGTGGAGGAAGAAGCTGCCGTGGCCTGCTGCTTGGATACGGGCTCCTCCGCGTCGACCGCGGCAGGCCGTTTGGCCACGCGGGCAGATCCGGCGGCGGCTGGCCGTTTCAATACACCGCCTGCGACCTGCGCCGCCGGGCGCTTCAATACACGCTTGGTGACGGCCTGGGCGGATGAAGCCGCCGCCTGCACGGAGGAGCCCACCGACGCATACACATCGCACCACTTTCTCAACACTGATCGGGACACCAAGACAGCTTTCCGTCGCATACGCAACACGGTATGCAACGTGTGGCACTTCAGCCCTGGATATACATCGCGCATGTGGTCACCAAGTGCCGCGTTGAGCTTTTCGGCCGTGTCGTACTGCAAAGGTCCAGAGTCAGGGTGATACTTCACGTACCATTGCCTCAAAACCATACCGCTGACAGCGACGGGAGGATCGCTCTCCGAGAGAAGCTGCGAGAGGACCTCCGCGGCGGCATCGTCGGCGAAGCTCTCCCGATACTGATTGAGTCGAAGACGCTCGCCCATACATTCCTCCACAGCTTGGGCAGTGTTGAGTGCCCCCTTGGCGCCCCACTCCGTGCTGAGCCACTTCTGGCATACCCTGGCGTTAGCAGATACAGATAAATGTCCAAGGAGCCACTGCTTCAAGACGGCCCCGTCAGTGGTCCCCTCGGGCATGTCTTTGCGAATACGTTCTCCATACCAGCTCTCCAGATGGCCAGCGTTCTGCACTTGGACAAGCGTGTCTTTCGATGAATACTGCAGTAGCCACGCCGTTGCGACCCTATCTGGCACATACAGTGGTGGATCCAACTGTCGGAGCGCCCGGCATAATTTGTAAGCGGTATTATACTCGATGCCCAGGTGGCGGATGGCAGACCCGTGCTGCTCCTCCAGCTCCTTGGCGCTAGAAATACTGACCTTGCCAGTCACAACCCGATACTTGGCCCACCAAGTCTTGCACGCCTGGTGACTGGCATTGATACCCTTTGCCGCGAGCGCCTGATGCAAATAATACGCACTCTCGCAGTCGGCCAAGGGAGGCCGGGACAGCTCTGCGCCATACTGCTCGTGAAGGTCTTTCGCCGTCAAAGCCATGATCCAAGAACACAGGCGATACCTTGATCCGAGATGGCTACGGATATGAGCGTGAGAGGAAGGGGGGAAGCCTCCTGGGGCCGCTGGGGGTCCTCTTGGGGAAGGGGGGAAGCCTCCTGGCGCCGCATGGGGTCCTCTTGAGAGGCTTTGGGGGGCTTCTTGAAAGCATGTTGGGGCCTCTTGGGGGCTTATTGGATCCTCCCGGAGGACTCTTGGAGCCGCTTGGACGCCTCCTGGGGCCATCTTGGGGGCCTCTTGGAGCCAACTTGGAGCCTCTTTGGAACCTCTTGGGGGCCTCTTGGAGTCCTCTTGGGGCCTCTTGGGACCATCTTGGGCGCCTCTTGCGGCCTCATGGGCGCCTCTTGGGGCCATCTTGAGCGCCTCTTGGGGCCATCTTGGGTTTTAAAGATTCATGAAGAGCCCGCGGGTGGATTTTGATATTTTTCGGATGAGAAAGTCTTGCGTTTGCATATGTTTTCGGAACATCGCATCTTGAAATTATTGAAATCACATTATGTTTGGCA
>CAUYUJ010018994.1:77500-82500 GCA_963575745.1 Prorocentrum cordatum | reverse complement strand
GAGGAAGGTTTCCATTGCGCGCCTGGTAGCGAAGCTAGCTGCGCGGATCCGGCCCTTGTGGCCTCGTCTGGACCTTCAGGATGTCGAATGGCTGGCCCATGAGTCGGTCGTTTCTGGCCGCCAGGAAGGTTTAGCCCACAACTGGGTCCAGCTCAGGCAGTCTTGGCAGTGTTCTGTTTGCCTGAGAGGCTCGCGGCTCCCTCAGCCACCAGCCTCCAAGTGCCCAGGTGCTGACGGCTTGCGAGGCCTTAAGGCGGAAGATGTGTCGCACCTAGGTCACACCAGTGCTGCGTACGATTGCTCGGATGGCTCGTTTGTCGCAGTGTGCACTCGTTGCAAGCTGTATTCGACGGGTGGCAGAGTGCGGGGACTGCGCGAGCGCTGTCCCACGGAGCCCGTTAAGTTGTCTGGTCACTCCGTGCGCGGGCGCAGGCACTGTTGGAATCGTATTGTCAAGGGCTTCCATCCCAAGGAGGATGGCGTCACCCTGCAGTATGTGGACCTGACGGCCGAAGGCACAGAGGATGCCTCCCCTCTTGTTGAGCCTCCTCCCGAGCCCCCCTCCTCTCTGGAGCAGGCCGAGAGCCCAGGTCAGGTGCTGCTCGGAGTAGCAGCCGAGTTGGCACGTTACCGCAGCACTGCGGCGCGGCCTGCGCAGGCCATTTACGAGCCAGTGTCACAGTCGAGCTGCAGTTGCCGAGCGGCCACCAACGCCTTCTTGAAGGCACCCACGTCTGCAGCTGGAGCTGCGACTGGCGCCGCTCTCTCGTCCCCACATTGCGCTGAACCCAGTTTATCGAAATCTGTTGCCAGGACGTCGCGCAGCAGCGCGAACATCTCTAGTAGCAGCGGCATTTCCAGGCTCCCTGTCCAGTCCCCGTTGCCTGGAGCGGGGCATTCTAAAGCCAGGCAGCCTGTGCAGTCCCCTCTGCCTGGTGAGGGGCATTTTCACCCTGACAGCCTCGAGACGGAGGACGAGATGGCTCGTCTTTTGCTCGGAGCTTCCGAGGAGGAGGAGTTGGTCGTCAGATCGTCGTCGGCGGATGGCGGAGGAGGTCCTTTACATCAGGGGCAGTGTGCTGTGTCGTCCTGGCCGCTTTTGCGTCGCATGAGTGGGCGGTTGCACGTGTGTCAGGCACCCCAGTTGTGGGGGAAGGTGCGCAGCACGTGTGTTATGTTCAAACTTCTGGGCCTGGCACGGGGGCGAGTTCAGCCCCGACCGATGCCTTGTCCCACAAGTGTTTTTGTCTCTGCCGCTTGAAGCCTTTGCACCTTGCCTGGGGGCGGGAAACGGTGGGTCCTTTGATCGCTCCGCCCAGTTGGCTCAGGCCGCATCTGGAGGGCCCACCATGGGTGTACTGGCTCTGATGGCGAGGCGGGCCCACACCAGGGGTTGTCCAGAGGCCGTCCAGGCGTCCGCCCACTTGGGTTAGGTACATCTGGGGTGTGCCTGGCTGTCGTCCTGGCGTCGCCCTGTTTCTTTTAGTATGTTTGCGGCCTGATGGTCTCCCACTCTCGTTCTTGGCGGTGCAGGTTACGCAGCCTGCCTTAGTACCCGAGCTTTGCGGTACCGCCTTTTTCTCTTGGCGTACTTGGTATGTGCGAGCGCGCGTGTGGCCCTGCACGAGTGCCAGGCACCCCGCCTCAGGGGGAAGGAGCGCCGCGCATTTCTCATCCCTCCTCTCGGCGGTGCTGGCTACGCAGCCAGCCTTAGTACCCGAGCCTTGGGGTACCGTCGTGTTGGAGGGATTTCAGTGTACTCGTGCTCGGGGCGTACCCCACACCAGTGACGCAGCTTGGCCGCCATCCTGGTGTTTCATTACACCAGGGGCTGGCCAGCTGAGTCGTCCTGTCGCCGCCCAGTTCTTCTGCTGTTGCGGACACTTTCGTCTCGTGCACGTGTGTCAGGCACCCCAGTTGTGGGGGAAGGTGCGCAGCACGTGCGTTCGTTTTGGCTGTGGTTTGGCACGGCGGCCGCCCTCCTTTTAGAGGAAGACGGCGCCCGACTATACCTGTCGTTGTACAGCGTGTGGTCGACTCCGACCGACTGGCGTTTTTCAGCGCCTGACGGTTTCGGTTCGTCCCTTTTTCTCTCTCTTGCCGCTCAGCTCAGCTGCCGCGGCTGCTGCTGTCGTGGCTTCGCCCGTCGCAACGTTGCGTGCTGGCCGTGTCCCGTGCCAGCCGCTGCGGCCGACCCTGGCCTGTACAGGTGTCGTGCCGCTCAGCGCATTTCCCTCCACCTGTGCAGTCGTGGAGGGTCCTGTGCTTATATGGCGTTGATGATGCAAAAAATCCTCCTCCTCCTCCTCCTCCTCCTCCTCCTCCTCCTCCTCCTCCTCCTCCTCTCCTCCTCCTCCTCCTCCGCCCTCCCGCCCCCCGCCCGCCCGCCCGCCGCCCGCCCGCCCTCCCTCCCTCCCTCTCCCTCCCTCCCTCCCTCCGCCCGCCCTCTCCCCTCTCCCCCCCCTCCTCCTCCTCCTCCCTCCTCCCTCCTCCCTCCTCCCTCCTCCCCTCCTCCCTCCTCCTCCTCCTCCTCCTCCTTCCTCTTCCTCCTTCTCCTCCTCCTCCTCCTCATCCTCCTCCTCTTCCGCCTCCTCCTCCTCCTCCTCGTATTATTATTAGTCGTCTTATTAGTGTTCGTATTATTCGTATTGCTATTACGATAAGGACTAGTATTACCATAACTAGTAGTAATGGCGGTCTTCGTATTGTTAATATTAATAGTAGGCATAGCATTATAAGTAGTAAAAGTTCTACGTGTGTTATGAGTAGTAGGAGTAATGGTGTTGGTGATGTTAGTAGTATGAGAAGTGTGACTATTAGTATTCAATTTTGATCGTAGTAGCATTATTACTACTATGATTCGTCGCATTATTAGTATTACTAAGTGTCGTAGTTTCGTGTGTAGTATTAGTAAGTGTATGGTTACGATGATTAATACGACTACTATGTTTATGTGTATCAGTGTCATGGTTGATAATTGTACTAGTAATAATACGCTTAGTCGATTTAGTATCATCAATATTAGTTGGATTACTCTTCGTCGTATTAACCGTAGTAGTATTATTCTTAGTAAGAGTATGTTCTTAATATATTGCTTAGTACTATTAATAGAAGTATGAATATACTGTCATTGTTAGATCAATTGTTTAATTACGACTCGTCTCGTTCGTCTTAGTATTCTTCGTCGTATTAAGATTATTGTCACTAATAGTAGTAATAGTACTAGTCTAGTATTGTTCGTCTTCTTCGTGTTGATAGTCTTATTTGAACTGATCTGTATCCTTCTCCTCCTCCTCCTCCGCCTCCGCCTCCGCCTCCGCCTCCGCCTCCGCCTCCGCCTCCGCCTCCGCCTCCGCCTCCGCCTCCGCCTCCTCCTCCGCCTCCGCCTCCGCCTCCGCCTCCGCTTCCGCCTCCTCCTCCGGTTCCGCCTCCGCCTCCGCCTCCTCCTCCTCCTAAACTGGAGGCCATCTGGGCCTCCCCAAGAATACTGGGGTCACCGTGGGCCGGAGATACCTGTAGCAACACCCGTCCACTGCCCCGAGCACGCCGGCAACCGCTCTCGCTCGACCTCGGACAGCGTCAAGCGGCAGCTCGTGGGGAAGCCGCTCGCAAGTTCGAGCGGGCGGCGTCTCTCTACCTTCCCCCGTCCGCAAGCGACCAGCTCGCGTGCAGAGGCGTGCGGCCGCCGACAACAGCCCAGTGCCCAGACATGATGCCAAGAGACGAAGAAGACGAGGGGGGCAGAAGCAGCAGCAGCAGTGGCAAGATGACCGCAGACGGGCAAGTCTTCCCGATCGCTGCTCCAGGGCCCAGCATGGACGGGGCCAGGGCTGGTGCCTGCTGGCCCCGCAGAGCGGGTCGAGAAGTTCAGGGATCCACGTTTCCGAAAAATCATGCCGCCAATATGTGTGGGCTTGCCCGCGGCGGCTGCCTGGGCTGGCTGGGCCGCAAGCCGTCTCGTGAAGATCGGGCAGCCGGGGGCGTCCAACGAGACGCATGTCTCCAAGGTGGACGGCGTGGGCGCGGGCCACAACGGCCTCGAGCCCAAGCGGCCTTCAGCAGTCGCCAGGAGGGAGAAGGGAAGTGCGCCGTCACAGGCGTGAAAGGGCGTGAGAGGTTACCTCTTGGAGGGGCGTAGCTGGGGCCCTAAGCTCTACGTCGCATGGGCCGAGATAGGCGCCAAACGTCGTTACCAAAGACGGTGCCCGCAACGACGCTATACATCTGCGGAGGGTCATGCCCCTCATGCCGACCTCGGGGGGGAAGAGGGAGCGGAGGAGGAGGAGGAGGAGGAGGAGGACGGAGGAGGGGAGGAAGGAGGACACAGACACAGGACTGTCACTGGTGCGAGCAGCCGAGCCGAAATAAGAGAAGGCTGAGGCTGAGAGAGCGGAAGGGCGTCGGGAGGAGCCGCAAGATCCGCTCTGGAGAATGGGCGCCGGGGCAAAACGCCAGCCAACAGTAGGGGCCCTTACACAGGAAACCTTCCACAAGAAACCCAACCCTGAGACCCCAGGGCGTCTATTGATTTCTGGTGTGGGGACGTCACGCTCTCCATAGCAAAGCCATCGAAACCCAAGAAACCCAGTGCACCCTGGAGGCAAGCAGGGTGCTTCGTGGCATGGGCAGAACGCCAGCCTACTCCGCGCTCCTGACACGCCCAACCCCCCCAACCAAGTCAGCCAGTCGGAGCACAGGCGGGCCGCCACCTGCTCCGTCCACGGAGAGGGCACCGCAGTGCCATGCACGCTGGAGTTTGCCAGCGTGAACGTTCGGGTCCTCCCCACCATCCCACCACCACCACCACCACCACCACAATCGTCAGACGGCTGCGCACGGCTGCGAGAGCGAGGAGGAGAGGGAGGAGGAGGAGGAGGAGGAGGAGGAGGAGGAGGAGGAGGAGGAGGAGGAGGAGGAGGAGGACCCATTGGCTGTGACCAATTGGGTAGATTCCCGAGAATACGCGGCACGAATGCGACCACGAAGACGACCACGACCGC
>CAUYUJ010018994.1:57500-72500 GCA_963575745.1 Prorocentrum cordatum | reverse complement strand
CTGTCGCAGAGAAACCCCAAGCGGCTGTTCGTACTGCCAGAAAGCCCTACAAGAAGCCTCCAGGAGGCTTCAATACGGCCGCATGCGGCCCCCGACCGCCGCAAGTTGTCCAATCCAGTCCTCGTATGGTCAGACACGTACTGGACACAACCTCCAACCAAACCCGACGGCCCCCAGGAGCCCCCAGATCCTCCAAACTCAATATTCTCGCCCGTCATATGCAACCGCGCCCCATCCCTTCCCTGTGGCTCGCATGGAAACGTGCTGGGCTCACCTCGTGACTCGCGTGGTCGCGAGCTGAGCTCACCCCCTCCCTTCCATGTGGCTCGCATGGACACGTGGTGAGCTTACCTCGTACCTCGTACCTCGCCTAGTCGCGCATTTCCAAGACGCATCGTCGTTTTCTTGGCCACCTTTTCTTCAGAAACGTTCCCGACACAACCTCCGACGAAAGCCGAGGTTTCGGTTTCTCTGCCCCAATGACCCCTCCAGAGGCCCCCAGAAGCTCCCAAGAAGTTCCCAAAAGGCCCAATGGACCCTGAAGAGGCCCCAAGAGGCCCCCAAGAAACCTGCCAGAGTCCTCCGTCAAGCCCCCAGAAGCGCCCAAGATGGGCGCAGCACTGCCCCAAGATAACTCCAGGACGGCTGGCGGTTCCTCGACAAAGCCTCACAGCGTCAAACGGACAACACGGGAACCTGATGAGACCCCAAGAGACCCCCAAGAAGACCCCAAGAGGCCTCAAGGCCTCAAGACACCTCCAGGAAGCCCCCAGAAGCTCCCAAGAGGGCCCCAGGACTGCCCCAAGACCCCAGGACTGCTGAAAGCGCCTCGACAAAGCGTCAGAGCGACAAACGGACAGCCCCGGGACTCCCTCAGGAGGGCCCCAGGACGGCTGAAGGACCTGAGGAGGCCCAAGAGGCCCCCAAGACGACCCCAACAAGCCTCAAGACCTCACCCCCCAGAAGCGCCCAAGAGGGCCCCAGGACTGCCCCACGACTTCAGAACTGCTGGAAGTGCCTCGACAAAGCCTCACAGCGGCAAACGGACAGCCCCGAGACGTCCTAGCTCGTATGGTAATTTCCTGAGCTCACCTTGGGAGGTCTCCAGCAAGCCCCCAAGCGCACAACAGGGCCTCAGAACAGCCCCAAGATGGCCCCACGACGACTGGAGGCGCCTCGATAAAGCGGCACAGCGTCAAACGGACAACACGGCAACCAGCAGAATGCATCCTATAGGCATCCTCTTCTTCGTTGTTCTCTGTCTCGCAATTCACGCCCACTTGTCCTCCAAGGTCGGGGTTCGTGACAATATCAGGTTTAATGTGAGCGACGCTAAGGCGAGAACCACATTTTGAAAACCACCCGCCCTCAACCCGTGAAACTCTTGCACATGTTGAAACACGAATGTGCGCGGCGCTAAGGCGAGAGCCACATTTTGAAAACCACCCACCCTCAACCCGTGAAACTCTCGCATGTTTTGAAACACGAATGTGCGCGGCGCCAAGGCGAGAGCCACAGTTTGAAAACCACCCGCCCTCAACTCGTGAAACTCTTGCAAACATCTAAAAGGAATGTGCGCGGCGCTATGGCGAGAACCACATTTTGAAAACCACCCGCCCTCAATCCGTGAAACTCTTACAAATGCGTGAAAAAATGCGAGTGGCGCTAAGGCGAGAGCCGCATTTTGAAAACCATCCACCCTCGATCCGTCAAACTCTTGCACATGTCATAAAAAAACGAATGTGCGCGGCGCTCAGGCGAGAGCCGCATTTTGAAAACCACCCGCCCTCAATCCGTCAAACTCTTGCAAATCTTTAAAACGAATGTGCGCGGCGCCAAGGCGAGAACCACATTTTGAAAACCACCCACCCTCAACCCGTGCAACTCCCGCAAATTGTGAAGCACGAATGTGCGCGGCGCAATGGCGAGAGTCACAGTTTGAAAACCACCCGCCCTCCATCTGTGAAATTGTTGTCATCTTCAAAGCTTCAGAGCCATCAATGGTGAGGAAGTCTCAGGCGAAACGCCAGGCCCGCCCTAAAAACTGGCCTCGGGGTGCGACATGGAGAAGTCATTTTTAAGGAAGAGGTATGAAGGAGGAGGAGGAGGAGGAGGAGGAGCATTTTGTTCACAGCGCGAGGGGGTCCAGGGCCCCTTTGTGTGCGGGCGCCGAGGCCTCGAGCTCTACGAGCTGCCCACGGATGGGTTCCCCGAGGGCGGGAGGACGCCTCGCCGAGGGGGGGGGGGAGGGCGAGGGGGGCAGCAGCAGCAGCAGCAACAGCAGCAACGGACGGAGCCAGAGGACCAGGTGGGTGGGTCGCGGACCACGCGCGGGTGTCCCCAGAACCCCCTCGAGCCGGGGAAAGATCATGACGGGAGGTGCTTCGCTGCTTCTCTTCGGACTCCGGGGAGCCCCCGCCGGGCTTCGAGGCCGTCGAGGAGCGACGCGGGACGAAGAGCCGGTCGTGGCGAGCGGGTCGAGACCCCCTGGGGGTCGACGTCCTGCAAAAGACCGGGGCGTCGGGGGTCTGGGTCCGCGGATCTCCGACGCCTGGGGTGTGGCGTCGCCTCCGGACGCCCGCAGCCCGGAGGAGGGCCAGGCGCAGCGAGGGGGGGAGGGGGAGCAGGCCGGTCGCGGACCCCCTGCTCATCCCATCTCAGGTCCTCCCTCGCGCCCCTCCTCTTCAGGCCTGCCTCCTGTCCGATCCCCCCGTCTCCCTCTCCCCTCCATCTCCTCCCCTGGTCCTGCCTCTCCGTCCTGCATGCACGCTGCGCTCCTCCCACTGCCAACGGAAGCTCGGCGAGGGTCCTGATGTGGAAGCAGCACCATGTGCTGCCCAGGCTGCACGTACTGCTGCTCTGAGGCGTGCTCTGCCTCTTCAGGCACGTGCATGGCTCAAAAAAGATCGAGAACCCCGTTCATTCAGCTTGCTCGCAATTCGGATGTCCGATCCGACAGCCCGCTGGTACCTGCAATCACCTTTGCGATGGGCGACGCGGGATTCGATCGGCGCCAAAACAGTAGGCACCAGAAACAACCCGATCAGAAATCACACGATCCAGGCCCAACTGCCCGACGGTGGAAAGCACCGATCGGGGACCAACCGCGCCCCCTGCCACTTCCGAAAAGAAAAGCAAGCTCGAAGCGGCAAGGTTCCATCACATGCGCATGCAACCAGCCCAACAGGGTGCGAAATGCCGTCTGCTTCAGAATGTGATGCTCCCCTATACCCTCTGACACTTCTGCCCTACCCCACTGCACCTGCCTCCCACCTTTCGGCGCTCCAGGAAGAACGGGTTCAATGCGGACGAAGAATCACATGTACACACGCCTAACGCCACAAGGTCCTACGGATGCCAATGCAAATGACGATGGCCATAATAATGAGACAGCCGCTTGCGAGAACGTGTGAGGATAATGAACATGCATATGGTCAGGTGATTCCTGAGTGCTTCCGTCTTCTGCTGTTTACCCTGACTGCTGGCATTCGTTCCGTGTGCCTGATGCTTGCTCGTGGTACATGCGCTTCCAATACTAATGGCATGCTGGTGTGTAGTCCGGTAGATCGGCTGCGGATGCATGTTCAAGCGTGCGTCCCTTCATGATCTAACAGCTACGTGTTATGCTTCGAGCGTGCCTTCTTGTTTCCAGCAGTCCAAGTGCATGTGAATAGTGTGCATGCTCCCGCTGTCATGTTAGAACGTGTTGAGCAATGGGGAGGCGATCCAGGACGCGTAATGTTTTTGTCGTGCTGTGCAATGGGGAGGCGACCCAGGACGCGTAGGTAAATCTATCGTCACGGGAAGCCCGTAGGTCACAAAACTACTGTTCACCTGCTGGCTATGCCTGCTCAGACGATTCCTGATTACTCTTCCGCCTCCTCCTCCTTCTCCTCCTTCCCCTCCTCCTCCTCCTCCTGCTCCTCCTCCTCCTCCTACCATACCCTGCTCCTCATCATCCTCCTCCTCCCCAAACCCCCGACGTCGTGCTTTCCTCGCGACGCGGCCCAAAAAAACTCTCGACCCCCGCCCCTGGGACCGGCTCCCCACCCTGGCCGCTGCTCGACTGCCCCAGGGTCCAGGACGGCCCACACTCACGTCGTGGGCGCTTCCGTGCTCCTCGCGGCGGCGCGCCCAGAACGGAAGGCAGGCGGGGCAGGCCACCTCGCGAGGCACCGAAGGCGGGAGGCCCTCTCCGAGGAGGACGGGGAGGGGCTTCGCAGGGCTCCCGCAGAAGCCCCGCAGAGGCCACGCCGCCCTGCCCGCAGGCCTGCCCTCTGCCACTCTCGGCTAACCGCGCGGCCAGGGTGACCTCTGGCGCGCGGCTCTTCTTGGGGGCCGCGGGGGGGCCAAACACAAGCGCGCAAGAGGTTACCGTTAGGTCGGGCATGTCCCCCTACAGGGGGATTTTGGGCGAAAAATTGAAAATATACACAAAAAATAACGCCCGAATGGGCAAAAGTGGTCAAAAAATCGTCCCCTGACTATGTTTGGACTATTTTGGAATACTCCCCCTGTAGAGGGACGGGCCCGACTTAACGCTACCATCGCGTCGCGTTCGGCGATCGGGGAGCCCCGGAGGGCCCGCACCAAAAGAGTCACTCCTGCGAAGGGTCCCTCGCACGCGCCATCGACGCTTCCCCCCCTTGGGCGCGCCGCCGATGCCCCCCTCCCGCCTCGGCTCCGCCTCCTCTGTGCCTGCCCACGGTCTACCCCCCGCGGCCTCACCGCAGGATGCCGCACCGGCAACGGCAGCCGGAGCATGAACTGGGCGCCGGGGCGGGGAGGAGGGAAGAGGAAGCGGAGGGGCCAGCGGCCGTCCAATCCCGGCGTCGGGGAGAGAAGAGGGCGACCTGCTTTCCCACAGAATCGGCTTCTGGGGGAACCTCTCGAGCACGTCGAGAAACGGCCCATGATGAGCAAAACAGCAGCAACAACAACAACAACAACAACAACAACAACAACAACAACAACAACAACAACAACAACAACAGCAACAGCAGCAACCACAACAACCACAACAACAACAGCAACGACAACAACAACAGCCACAACAACAATAACAACAACAACAGCAGCAACAACAACAACAACAACCACAACAACAATAACAACAATAACAACAACCACAACAATCACAACAACCACACCAACCACAACAACAACAACAACATCATCATCAACAACAACAACAACAACCACAACAACCACAACAACAACAACAACAACAACAACAATAATAACAACAACATCAACAACAACAACAACAACAACAACAACAACAACAACAACAACAACAACAACAACAACAACAACAACAACAACAACAACAACAACAGCAGCAGCAGCAGCAACAACAACAACAACAGCAGCAACAACAACAACAATGCTATCTAGGGGTCGAGAGGTATCAGGGACACATCACGAAAACATCGTGACGTCGGATGCGCGAGGATATCTGAAACGGAACCGGAATTGACGCCGTGCCCGCCAGCCGTGCAGCAGCACCACGGTGGCACACTTTGCTGCGAGAAGCGAAAGCCGACAGCACCGGCACAACAAGCAGGACCAGGGAGAGGAAGGAGACGAACCCACAGAGGTCTGACAACGCACTGCTTTCCATCCGCGGCCCTAGAAGTCCCGACAGCTTCCACGGGGGTAGTCTCGCATGCTGGATGGGGGCTCGATGAGAGGCCCTGGAGACCAGAAGCAAAAAAAAAAACGCCCCCGGACTGGAAAAACCATAACGTCGGAGGTCTGGGAAGAGGAAGGGGGGGAAGACTGGGGCCCTGGCCGAACGCATGCCGACTCCCGCCCAGCCAGGCCAGTCCTCTGCTCCTCCTCCTCCTCTTCCTCCTCCTCCGTCCTCCTCCTCCTCCTCCTCCTCCTCCTCCTCCTCCTCCTCCTCCTCCTCCTCGTCCTCCTCCTCCTCCTCGTCCTCCTCCTCCTCCTCCTCCTCCCTCCCTCCCTCCCTCCCTCCCTCCCTCCCTCCTCCCTCCCTCCCTCCCTCCCTCCCTCCCCACGCTCCGGGACCCCGGCGCCGCTTCCAGCTGCGCCCCCATGGGGCGTGGAGACCGCCCCGGGCTGCTCAGGGGGGGTGGGGCTTGGCGAGGCCAGCCGGGACTGCCCGCCGCGGGGCCGTCTGTGCGCAGCCCGAGCCTTCCCAACGTGGCTCCCCAGAAACCTGGACCCCTTCCCTGGGACCAGCTGTTCAGCCCGAGTCGTCTCGTGGTCAGTCCCCAGGCCCAGGGAGGAAACCCAGAGGCCAGAGACTAGCAGCAGCCCGCCGCCGTGGCTGTCGGGGCGGGAGGGGGGGGAAGAGAGAGGAGAACGAGCAGCGGGAGGACGAGCGAAAGGATTTTTGCGCCACGCTGGCGACGGGCCTGGACACGCCTCGCCCCGCTCGCCAGAAGGGTAGGCAAGGGCCTTGGAAGGCCACGTCGAAGCTTCTCGAGCGGGGCGCGGTCAACGAAAGGGGCCAAGGAAGGGCCCAGGACGCAAGGATGTAAGGGTACCCTTTGGGAACCCATCCTTACTATGCAAGTTGACTGTGCGCCTACAGCGATCCTGGCCAGGCTAAATCCTGGGCCCAGGATCGGTGTATGCGCCCTCCTGGTCTGGGCAGACAGGCATACGCACCGATCCTGGACCCCAGATTGGCTTGACTGGGATCGGTGTAGGTGTCTACCTGGTGCCTTCCGAGCCAAGACCAGTCCCCGCTTGACCTCAAGGTCCCGCCTCGCGAGGGAGCGAACTGCGCTATAGAGGTGCATAAGATATACGCGATCCAATGAAAAAACGCGTATGTAGATATACGCAGTATAATCGATAACCAGAACGGACCCTAAACAGTGCGTGCGTCTAACAATATATATGCCATGCAGTCCGCGTGGGGCAATCGCTGTGGTGCAAGAGACGTGATGCACTCTGTGTGCAGTCCACGCTTTGCAATATACGTGGAGCAAACTATGTGGTGCAATGTATGTTGCGCAACCACTATGGTGCACTTAATGGTGTATCTGTGTGGAGCAATATAACTTGTGCACTATATGCGGGCCCAAATACGTAATGTTCTATAGGTGGTGCAACCGATGTTGTACAGTACACGTTGTGCAACATATGCTGTGCATTATACGTGGAGCACACCATGCGCAATGCAATATACGTGGCGTTTATGTGAAAATGCATTTAACAAACGAAGTGACACAACCCACGCTATTACAAACATCCCACCCACACACCCGCAACTTGGTTTACAAAAACCCATGCGGCGGCGATTGCGATGAGTGCTCGGCGCTGGATGGTGCATCTCCGCGGCCGCGCCAGCCCGCGCATGCACGCGCGCGCAGCGGCGTTTGGCGCGACCGACACGGCCGCGGCGGCGCTGACCTATAGGCACATTGCAACGGGCACTTCAATACGAATCGGCGACGTGGGCGCGCGCGGTATCATGGTAACGTCGACAACGGTAAACACGATGATAATAGTAGCGATGCTGGTGACGATGCTGACAGCGACGACGGCACGGCCAGTGACAGCGCCGATGCTGATCACGCCGACGACGATGACATGACGGCGTCCTCGCGTCGGTGATGAAAGTGATGGAAGGAGTTCGACATGCGCGCGCGGCCGACGCGTGAGAGTGGCCCGCATGGAATTATTCGACACGGATCGTGCCCCTCCCCGCACGCGCGCAAGGGCGTTCGAATGATGTCGGCATGCGGCGCGAGAGGCCCGTGTGGCAGAATCCCATTAAAATGTTGGAAACTTATGGTTTCTTAAGGATTCGCCAAAGCGCGAGCGCGAGATGTTCTGAAAACTGATGTTGCGCACAACTATGGGTTTTATATGGTTTCGGGACACTCGGTTTTGACATCCCTGCGAAAAAAATGAAAGGTTTCGGCATGCGCGCGACGACGCGCGCGCGCGTGCACTTCGTCCCTTTTGGAGCAAAGGATTCTCGCGACATCACGCGCGAAAAGGCGTTCGAACGATTTCGACATGCGAGCGCGAAACCCGTTTCGTAGCATGTTCTGAACATGCTGAAAAACCGATGGTTTTCTTCAGAACTCGCAAGAGCGCGCGCGCAAGTCTTTTTGAAAATTTGTGAGGCGAAGCCATATGCTTTTGTATGAGTTTGGCCACTTGAATTTGAAATCCTTACGAAACCTACCGTTTTTGTAAAAAAAATCGGCATGCGCCCGCGACGACGCGCGTGCGCACTTCGTCCAATGTTTTGATAGGGGTTCTGGAAAACTGAAGATTCTTGATCAACGAGTGTGCGCGCACAGAATTTGTTGCAGAGGATGACCGGGGTGTCAATACCAGCCTGCCTGGAATGATACGACTTCAGATTTAGGATGGATGATGGGGCAGAATCACATGCAAATTACAATACGAAAAAGGGCGGATAATCCCGGGGGGAGAATATACTTCCTTTTAAGAAAGGAGAATATATGTGGTGCGATCTACGTGGTGCAACACAAATGTTGTGCAACGGGGCAGCGGCGACGGTACGGGGCGGCGACGGCGACAGCATAGCCGCCAGGCCGCCACACAGGCCTAGACGACGGGCGGCGACAATGCGGCGACGGGGCGACGACGGCGACAACGTAGCCGCCAGACCGTCACACAGGCCCAGACGACGGGCGGCGACGAGGCGGCGACAGGGCGGCAACGGCGACAACATGGCCGCCAGACCGCTACACCGACCAGGACGACGAGTGGCGACGAGGCGCGACGGGACGGCGACGGTGACAGCATAGCCGCCAGACCGCCACACAGGCCCAGACGACGGGCGGCGACGAGGCGCGACGGGGCGGCGACGGCGACAACATAGCCGCCAGACCGCCACACAGGCCCAATTACTAAGAAAAGAAATAAGAACCAATAAGTGCAAGCACTGTCCGGAGAATGTCTCAGATGTGCCATGTACGAAAGAAAACAATGGCACCAGTAAAAATAGGCCTCTGACCCAGACCTCGAAGCGCGACGCGCGGTCGCTCTTCCTCCTCCTCCTCCTCCTCCCCCTCTTCCTCCCCCTCATCCTCCTCCTCTGACTCAGCACCAAGTGCCAACAACCATCCTTGCAACAGGCTCCAGAACCAGAAGGCTTACCCTCCAAAGGTTCACGAGCACCGCCGTCAAGCATTGGCGAGACCATGTGCCCCACCCGATTCATCAGGGCTACGCCTACACTCAAGTGCATCAGCAAGGCGCTACAATTCTCCTGGGGGGCGAAAAAAATACATGAATATCATATGTTGGTGGTCCGCGCAGATTTTTCGGATCTACGCGGGGCCCCCTCCCTGGCGCGCGGAGCGCGCCAGGGGCGGCGCTGGAGGCGCCGCAAGGGGGGTCCGCACCGAAAGTTGAAATTCATGTTAGTTCTTACTATTCGACCTCATTCTCCTCCCCGCTCTCCCCCCACCCATCCCCCTCCTTTTTTTTTTGCGTTGCGCCAGCTTGAACGCTCGGCAGTGGATCACGAAGGGCAAAACATGTAAAGTCAAGCAAAGAAACCCAGTTGGGCACAAAGTAACGAAGCCGTATTGGGGGAAGCAAGAGGATAACAATAAACAGAACCTGATATCGAAGGGGGGAATCGCCGAACAAGAGTGAACGAAACACGCGTGCACTGGAAGGGAAACATAGCGCAGCAAAGGCTCGCCTGCATGTTTTTCAGCAGGTGTCTCCCAGTGGTATGTATGTGCACTGAGGTCTGCTAGGCAGCCAGAGTAGTGGTGGGGCAAACGCAGTGAGGAGTCCCACCAGCCCCCCCATTGACCAGATCCACCTCCTCAATCCACCGTAGTGAATCAAGGCTTACATTTAAAAGAAGCGTGATGCGTGGCAAGATAACAGTATAGAGCACGCGGCGACAGTATAGGGTGTGGCATAGCAGCATACGCCAAAATGGTATGGCTCTGGGACAGGCACAAATAAATGGCTGGTGGGACAGGCACAAATAAAAGACTGGCCTAAGGTAGGTGCAGCTGCGGTGATGGATGTCTTAAAGTCTCCGCTGCAGTCATGGCGGGCCGTGCATAGTGCTCCCCCACCACCTCCCTAGTCCACCACCACCTCCACCAGGCTCTCCACTGATAACTACGCGCTGAGCTGCGCTGAGAAAACTGTGTGGAGGCTGGCGCAACTGAAAAGCTGGCCTGGCTACGCTGTATACTGTGTTTGAGGGGACAGAACAGGAACTACGCTGGAAAGGCTTGACTGGGGTACAGCTGCATTAAATATGTATGCATTGGGCTGCTGCGAACAAGCGACGGTAGGTTGGCGATTGGGAAAAATGTACTTACTAAGTAATGCTGCGGTAAGAAGTCCACAGTGGGATGGGCCCGCGGGGCCCTGCCCTTACTTACTGGCCAAAATGGCAATACACATCAGAAAGTAATAGAACATGTGTGAGCAGAAATATGGAGTAGGCGCAGTGGAGGCTGGAAGAGGAGGATGTCGTACTGAAACTGCTGATTGTAGGCTAAGGCTGGCACGGGAAAATAGCTGGCCTGTGCTGTAGCTGTCTGTAGTGGTAATGGAAAGATCAGCTGTGTGGCCAAGAGGCAAACTTGCGTTATATGAGGCTGGCGCAGTCGGTGCTGGCTGGCCTATGACCTTGAAGTTTAAGCTGTTTCGCTGAATATCCCGATGCTGCTGCACTGGCGGGGCCGTACCCTGTCGTCCAGGGGGGGCCCGATAAGCTGCAGGGTGCATCCCACTCTCCCCCCCCCCGCACCGCGTCCACAATCCATCCCAACCCTGTAAGATAAAGTGTCCTCGTCTCGTGTCGGCCAATGTGACAGACGTGACAAGATGCGAAGCACATTCATGTGCCAAGTGTACGCTGCGAATCTTGGGATGCTACCCAAGATTTTGTCGGCTCACCCAAAACATCCTCGGCACTGGGAACCGCGTGCTTTTCAATAAGTTTTACAGGTTTAGCGCAAGCCCCGTTGTTCTGGTAGACTGGTGGGGAGCAGAAAAAATGGTGATGTATAGAGGCATCAGTGGGAAAGCGCGCGCTCTGCAAGGGCTAGCCAGTTGGCAAACGAACCTTCTTGTTCGAAGCTCCGATCCATCCCAACTCCAACCATGACCTCAACCAACCCAATCAATGAAGTGGATCCAGACAGAAGAACACAACGGAACATGATAAAAAAGCGCAAGTTGCAAGCACTTGCGAAAAGAGGTGACAACGGCAACCCGTGAGTACTGTAAGTACAGCTGGTCGTTGGCGAGCAAGTAGTAACCGGTGTGGTCGATGTGAGGTCATGAGGTCACTAACTAACCCAGCATGGCACATTTCCTGATCGGTATGTCGGGGATTTGGGCATAGGCGTCGGTGGTGCCTTGTGCCCTGATGTTGGAAACTTGAGCTTTGGCGTCGGCGGTACCTGAAGCGCTGGTGTTCTCTCGTTGCGCAGCTGAGTTGCTTGAAGCTGTAAGTTACGTCTGTGTACCCCGTCCACGTACTCCCCATGTTGCTGCTGGTGGCCGCGAATTGTAGCTCAGGTGCAGTAGGTGCTGGCCGCCAGCGTCGTCAACAGTGTGCGTTCCGAAGAAGCCGTCGCATGCTGGTACGAGTGTAGAGCCAGTCTGTTCGTCTGGCATGGCAGGTGGAGCCTTCGGTGGAAAGTAGGCTCTGATTGGTCGCTTGTATCTGCGAGGCACGTACGTCCAGTGGAAAGTCAACGAGCAATCGTTGTGCGGCTGCTGCTCTGGGTGGTGGGCAGATCACAAGGATCTTGATAAACGATGGAAGTGTATTGGGCGGAGGGTTGCTCCGTTCCTAGTAGGTGTTGGCGTCATGGTCTTTGCTGTGTGCTGGTTAGTCTGAAGTGCATGTGTTGGTTGAGTCGCTTGTATCCTGGAATGTCGGTGGTGGTGCGGACTCGGAGTAGCCACTCTGCTGACGTACGGGCTCGTTCATGATGGAGCGTCAATGTTGCAGTGTGTCACGCCCTTTTGGCCGCTGATCATCTGTAGTAGATGCGCTGTGTCGTGTAGGTTGACTGCGCGGGGCGCGTTCCCGTTGACAATGGCTCACCCGGGACAGTTTCTTGCGCAGGAAGTCCTGAGCGGCCTGCCCATCGGCGGCTCCTTACGACGAGGCCCGGAACCACCGAGAAACCGCTTTTCACCGAACAGCGAAGACTGATAGGTTTCTAAAAGGGTCAAAAGAGAACATCATGACTCACCAGGGGGGTCTGCGCGGGATCCGGACGGGTACCCCGGGAATCCGGGGAGGGTGCCCCGGGAATGCGGGGACTCCTTTTGTAGCAAACAGTAACGCTTTTCGTGGTCTTCGAGTTCCCGGAACTGCATTCCTGGGCATTATTTTGAATGCCCGGAACCAACTGTAGGCCACTTCGTGGTCTTCGAGTTCCCAGAACTCCATTCCTGGGCATGATTTTGAATGCCCGGAGCCAACTGTAGGCCACTTCGTGGTCTTCGAATTCCCCGGACTCCGTTCCTGGGCATGATTTTGAATACCCGGAGCCAACTGTCGGCCACTCCGTGGTCTTCGAGCTCCCAGAACTCCATTCTTGGGCATGATTCTGAATGCCCGGAGCCAACCGTAAGCCACTTCGTGTTCTTCGAGCTCCCAGAACTCCACTCCCGGGCCACATTTTGAATTCTGAGGCAAGATGATGCTGAGGTTGAGGCAAGCTGAGGCTGAGGCAGGCTGAGGCTGAGGCCGAGGCTGAAGGCAGACTGAAGCTGACGCTGAAGCAGGCTGAGGCTGAGGCTGAGGCAGGCTGAGGCCGAGGCTGAGGCTGGCTGATGCTGAGGCAGGCTGAGGCTGAGGCTGAGGCTGATGCACGCTGAGGCTGAGGCAGGCTGAGGCTGAGGCCGAGGCTGAGGGCAGACTGAGGCTGAGGCTGAAGCAGGCTGACGCTGAGGCTGAGGCTGAGGCTGAAGTTGAGGCTGAGGCTGAGGTAGGCTGATGCTGAGGCAGGCTGAGGCTGAGGCTCAGGCTGATGCTGGCTAAGGGTGAGGCTGGCTGAGGCTGAGGCCGAAGGTGAAGGCAGACTGAGGCTGAGGCTGAGGCTGAGGCAGGCTGGGGCTGAGGCTCAGGCAGGATGAGGCTGACGCAGGCTGAGGCTGAGGCTGACCTGATGCAGGCTGAGGCTGACGCACGCTGAGGCTGAGGCCGACGCTGAAGGCAGCTTGAGGCTGAGGCTGAAGCAGGCTGAGGCTCAGGGCTCAGGCTGGGCTGAGGCCGAAGCTGCAGGCAGACTGAGGCTGAGACTGAAGCAGGCGGAGGCTGAGGCTGAGGCAGGCTGATGCTGAAGCTGAGGCTGCGGCAGGCTGAGGCTGACGCCGGCTGAGGCTGAGGCTGAGGCTGAGGCTGAGGCTGAAGCTGAGGCTGAGGCAGGCTGAGGCTGAAGCAGGCTGAGGCTGAGGCCGAGGCTGAAGGCAGACTAAGGCTGAGGCTGAAGCAGGCTGAGGCTGAGGATGAGGCAGGCTGAGGCTGAAGTTGAGGCTGAAGCAGGCTGAGGCTGAGGCGGGCTGAGGCTGAGGCTGAGGCTGATGCAGGCTGAGGCTGAGGCAGGCTGAGGCTGAGGCCGAGACCGAAGGCAGACTGAGGCTGACGCTGAAGCAGGCTGAAGCTGAGGCTGAGGCAGGCTGAGGCTGAGGCTGAAGCAGGCTGAGGCTGAGGCTGAGGCCGATGCAGGCTGAGGCTGAGGCAGGCTGAGGCTGAGGCCGAGGCTGAAGGCAGACTGATGCTGAGGCTGAAGCAGGCTGAGGCTGAGGCTGAAGCAGGCTGAGGCTGAGGCAGGCTGAGGCTGAGGCTGAGGCAGGCTGAGGCTGAGGCTGTGACTGCGACTGCCGTTGCCACAGCGACTGTCATCGCGAATGCGTCTACAACTGCGAGAACAGCATAATTCTACAACTGGATTTTCATCTGAATCTTAAGGGGAATACTTCCAAATATGTTCCTACACATCGCTGTTAGGTTGCTTTGCCGGGATAACGTTCACAAATTCTGAGCGGTTTGCCCATGCTCGGTTTCTTCGGAGCGGGCCCGAAGACCTCGAGAACGATGTTTTCGCAAGGAGTCCTCAGCGGTTTGCACATTGTCGGGTCGTTCGAACCGGGCCCGATTTTTTTTGGGGGGCACACGTCCTGTGGGATTTGGCCACTTTCAGGTCGGCCGATCAAGTTTTCGGGTCGGCGCATGACCGAACCCGAAAGCTTGTTTCGAAGAAGTCCTATGCCGTTTGCTCATTTTCGGGTCAGTACACCGTTTGGGATTTAAATGTTTCATTGGGAAGGGAAACCCGATCCCGCGACCCCGGGCGAGGGTTCGGCTCTGCCCCTGTATTGTACTGGGCGGCCCCTCCGGCCAAACGGGGCGCTGGGCTGCCCATCGGCGCGCCGACTCTGCCCTCGCGACATCGCCACCATCCGCCCCCGGGCCGGGCCCCGCGAGTCTTGTCCCGCGCGCGCCACCCCAGATGGCCGCGGCCGGCACGGTGGCGAAATTGGGGAGGAAACTTTCGGATCGGCGCAGTATGTGAGCCTCATCCTCCTCCTCCTCCGCCTCCTCCTCCTCCTCGCGCCACGCAGGCACAGGCCGGACCGCGCGCGCTCGGACGGGGGCGGCGGCCGGGGGCCCGGGCCTACAATGGGCATGAAGAAGGTCGGGAACACCACGCAGTGCGGGGGCACCTGGACCTGGCGGGCGGGCTCGGAGGCCAAAGGCGGAGGGAGGGAGGGCGACGAGCCCGGGTCGTCGTCGTCGTCGTCGTCGTAAGTCGTGCAAGGCGTGGCGAGGCCCGCAATGTGGCCCACAAGACAGCACGGCACGACGGAGGCACGACGGAGGCACGGCAGACAGAGGACGAGCAGGAGGGGGTGGGGGGGAGGGAGGGTCGAGAGGTTTGTTCTCCAAGAAAAAAGGGTTGACTCTCTGGGAAAATGGTTGGTTCTCCGGGTGGACTTTTGGATCCTGATGGGATTCTAATGATTCTGGCGGAAGAG
>CAUYUJ010018994.1:17500-55000 GCA_963575745.1 Prorocentrum cordatum | reverse complement strand
GCGGGCCCCACGCGCAAGCGAACACGCAGGCAGACGGCAAGGACGATACAACACGGACCGATGGAGTGCCCGAGGCGCTTGTGAAGACCACGCGGGCCACACGCGAACACCCCCGCATACATATAAATATATCTGTATATATATATATATATATATATATATACATAAACATATACATATATACATATACATGTACATATACATATGCATAAACATGTACATCTACATATACATATACATATACATATATATCTACATATACATATACATATACATATACATATACATATACATATACATATACATATACATAAACATATACATATACATATACATATACATAAACATATACATATACATATACATATACATATACATATGCATACGCATATACATATACATAAGACATACACATACACATATACATACACAAATACATATACATGTACCTATACATATACATATACATATACATATACATATACATATACATATACATATACATATGTATATATATACATACACATATGCATGTACATACACATATACATATACATAAACATATACATGTACACATACATATACATATACATATACACATACATACACATTTACACACATATATATACATATATATATACATACAGCTGTACATATATACACATATATATATATGTATCGATATGAATATGTATATGCAAACGTAAATGTATATGTAAATGTATATGTATATGTATATGTGTGCTAATATGTATATATACATGCATGTATATACATATATATGGACATACATGTGGCACATGTCAAATTAATCACCCAAGGTCATCGCGCACTGGCTGAAATCATGACCTGTCTATGTCCCGCGCCAACCTTTGGGCCCCTTCCGGTGCACACTTTGGTCACGATCTCACAGCGGAAGCGGCCGGCGACGACGACACGCCCCCAAGAGGCTCAGGAACAAACGAACGAAGGAAACCGCCGTCGCCAGGAAACCGGCGCCCCTGCAAGGGGGGCAGGCACGCTGGTCACGCACACGCCAACCAAAAAGGCCACGAAATGTGCGAGTGCGTGAGCGGAGCCCTCCATCGGCGAGGCTTCTCGCAAGAATCCACTTTATGTGAGCAACGGTGGTCAGAGAACGCATGCAAGATAAATTCCCAAATTTGGCGCTGCCGCAAGCGCCTGTTTGAGGCCTCCGGGCGACGTTTTACACTTGAACCGAAGGGCGTCGGTAAGGACGACCGTCCCGAAGCAAAGCTGTGGATCCAACTTGTGACAAAATTCGGAGGCGAGTCCGTAACGACCACCGTCCAGAAGCAAAACTGCCCATCAAACTTCTGACAAACTTCGGAGGCGAGTCCGCTCCGTGGTACGATAGCTCTCAAACTAGCGGCGCCTGTACATATGTTTCGTGATACATTGATGCACCGCCGAAATCAAGTGAAACACGAAACGATTGAACCAGAAATCGCGCTCCCACCTCCAGGCGGGCTGCAAGAAATTCCCGCTCACCCTCCTGCCAAACAATATCACTCAATGCCTCGTGTCCACGAGTTCCAGCCAGCACTTTCTGCATGCGACACCAACTCGTCCTCCCATTTGTTGAACCGGCTTGGCCAGGAGCGAATTGGGCAGCCGACTGTGCAATTTGATTGTTCGTCCCACCAGGCATGGTCCCTCCATTGAATCACTCTTTTGGCTCATCGTGTATCTGGCATACCGGTGATAATCCCAATCCACTTTCATTCTAATTAAATACGTTTTTACCCACATGGAACTCCAGCTTTGCGTGTTTTATCCTCAGCTACACCTGTCGCTCTCCGGATCCACGACGCGTAGTCCTCTTTTGGGTGTCACCCTGACACTGCAAACCGTCGCAGCATGCATCGCTGCACGTTTCTGAATTTTCTCCCTTGCTTAAGCCGTAAGGTTCCACGTCTCTGCACACCATGGCACTGCCTTTGATATCGTCAGATCGAATAGCTGCAACCTTTTTGTTTCAGAGCTCGGTTTCTTGATGAGTGTTTCTGACAAGCTTGCAAACTTGGCCCAGCCTGATCGCACTCTATAACGGAACTTCGTTGGAAAATCCTTATCCATTGTAACCAGTGTGCCCAAAACTTTGGAACCGACGTTGCAATTGACCAATGGGTTTTCTTGTCCATTTCTTATTACCTTTATTAATTCCGGGGGCAATTTTCCCAGAGCGCTGTACGCTGCTTTTGTCCGCTTCATGTGCAAACCGAGGTTTGCGAGTTTGTCGCATATAGACGCTGCATGTTTGCTAAAGCATGCTCTGATCTGGCCACAAGCGTGGTGTCATCGGCGAACATGGCATAAGTCCGGTTCTTCTCCCGAAAAAACGTTGCCGATGCTGCTCCCGTACATCTTCTTTTCCCATGTCGTCCTCAATTGCATCATCGTGTTCCTGATTGCGTTCGCGAATAATGCTGGTGATGTCGGATCTCCTTGCCAAACGCCACGAATAATATCGAAGTACGTGCGTCGCGTACTGTGGTCAAACTGAGTATACGCCCGCTGGTCCTTGAACTGGTCCTGAATGACCCACGACTCGTTCTCGCGAATCCTTGTTTTCTACAGACCCGCAAGAGCCGCCGCATGTATGAGTTTGTCGAACGATTGTTCGAAATCTGTTGAGGCCACCCAAACCCATTCAGTGCTCTTTTCGCTGATCATACGCGTGCGATGGACTAAATCGCAGCGTCCGTATCCCTTGCGGCTTCAAACTTGTTCCGGCGAAATGGATAATCCAAGATGCTATCCATTCGCTTCAAAAGCACGATGCTGCACAACTTACTCAAAACCAGGATGATCGTGATTATTCCGGCGAAATGAATAATCCAAGATGCTATCCATTCGCTTCAAAAGCACGATGCTGCACAACTTACTCAAAACTGGGATGATCATGACGGCCCTGTAAGTGTTCGGGAGGGTCGTGTCGCCTATGTTGCACCAAGCGCCAACCTTGGAGGTGCGCCACGAGCCGGGGGCCAGGAAACGCTCCGCTGAGCAGGTCGGCAGGTCCAAGAGGCTCAGAAGCAGAAAACTCCCCCAGCAGCTCGAAGATTCGGGCTCGAGGTCTCTGGAAGGGCGGCGCCTCTCCTTCCCCGACCCGAGCCGGCATACGCCAAGGAGGGAGCGGCCCGCGGGTCTATGAGGGTCCACGATAAGGGAGAACGGCCTCGGGGGGGGGGAGGCGTCGACCGTGCATCGGCGATATATCGCCGATAGGGCGGCGACAGGCCCCCAATAGCAAGTCCACACGCTCCTGTCGATGGTCCTCAGGATGTGTGTTAGCACCAACGTGTGTTTGTCCACCGAGGCCCTTCAATACGATGCAGGCGGTTCAGCGAGGGCCGCCCCGAAAGCCTCTCGCGCTCGAGTCCGAAGACGTTCCCCGCCCAGGCCCGCCGACGCTGCCCCGAGCCGCAGCGAAGGATGGCGGCGAGCGAGGGGGTCGATCAAGGCTTAACGACTTCTGCCGTCCTTCGACTCGCGCTGGAGCGGCCGCGAAGTGCTCGAACTTTCCCTGGAGATCTCTGGATTTACCTGGATTTACCCAGATGTATCTCGATGTACCTGGATTTACCTCGATTTATCTGCATTTACCTGGGTTTATCTGGCTCGATTCTCACAAGTCGATTGGCGAAAAGTCGACAAGCCCTAGGGGAGGGGGGGGAGTGAGAAGGGGCGGGCCTTCTCAGAAGGCTCGGAAGTCCCCCGGCCTTCCGAGAAGTTTCCCGAGCCTTCCCCGAAGACACAGAAAGCTTCTCAAAAGGCGCGAGGGCTCCTGAGAAGTCCCGCCGCCTTCCGAGAAGGCCTTCTCCTTCGCCCTTCTCCCCCGCTCGCTCGCCGCCGGCTTTGTCCTCGAAAGAACTCCCACGACCCGATCTGTCCGAGGCCCCCGCCCCTGGAGCTCTCGAGCTCCTCCTCGGGGCACCAGGCTTCCGTTCGGGGCAGCCCGGTCGACGGCCCCGGGGCCGAACGCGGCGAGACAGAGTCTGAGGTCGGGCATGTCCTCCTACAGGCGGATTTCGGAGGACAAATAAAAAATGGTCACAAAGATACGCTGGCGGGGCCATCGGGCTGCGAGGACTAGGTTCGCTGCTCCCTGCACCAGTTCCAGGTTCCAGTTTCCAGTGTTGCGTCCCCCGGACGGGACACGTAAAAATACCTGATACTCGCGCCTCCGAGGCCACGATCCCTCGTAAATTACGCCACATTCGCGCCCCCGAGGCCAGGATCCCTCATACATTAAATTGTATTCGCGTCCCCGAAGCTACGATCCCCCGTAAAATACATTACGTAGCACCCCGCAAATGCGGATAAGAGTGAGGGGACGGGCACGGGCGAGGCGGGCGTCGAGCCGGCGGACCTCGTGGCCCTCACCTTCCAAGTCGATGGCGCCCTCCTCCTCCTCCTCCTCCTCCTCCTCCTCCTCCTCCTCCTCCTCCTCCTCCGCGTCCTCGTCCTCATCGTCGTCGTCGTCGTCGTCGTCGTCCGCCTCCTCCTCCTCCTCCTCCTCCTCCTCCACCTCCTCTTCCTCCTTTTCCTCCTCCTCCTCCTCCTCCTCTTCCTCCTCCTCCTCCTCCTCCCACATCCCGATCCTCCCCCCTCCTCCTTTCCGTCGTCGTTGTCCTCCTCCTCCTCCCCCTCCTCCTCCCTCCTTTCTCGTCGTCCCCCTCCATTCCCCCCTCCTTTACCCGGAACGAATGCAGAAACAGCCCGCCGCAGGCGCCGAATCTTTGGCTTGCTCAGTGAACGTAGTTTGGGTCGCGGGTGGGTCGCGGGCTCTCCACCTGCACCTAGAAGGAATTCAAAAACAGCCCGCCGCGGGCGCCGAAAATTTTGATTTGTATACTGAGCGCGGTTTGGGTCGCAGGTTCTCCACCTGGAGCGAATGCAAAAGAAACCCGCCGCAGGCGCCAAATTTTTGGCTTGTTCAGTGAACGCAGTTTGGGTCACGTGTGGGTCGCGGGATCTCCACCTCCACCTGGAAAGAATTCAAAACAGCCCGCCGCAGGCGCCGAAAATTTTGATTTGTACACTGAACGCGGTTTGGGTCGCGGGTGGGTCGCAGGTTCTCCACCTGGAACGAATGCAAAAGAGACCCGCCGCAGGCGCCAAAAATTTTAGGTGGGTCGCGGGGTGGGTCGCGGGTGGGTCGCGGGTGGGTCGCGGGTGGGTCGCGGGTGGGTCGCGGGTGGGTCGCGCGTGGGTCGCGGGAAGGGTCGCGGGTGGGTCGCGGGTGGGTCGCCGGTGGGTCGCGGGTGGGTCGCCGGGGAGGTCCCGGGGTGGGTCGCGGGCTGGTCACGGGGTGGGTCGCGGGTGGGTCGCGGGTGGGTCGGGGGTGGGTCGCGGGTGGGTCGCGGGTGGGTCGCGGGGTGGGTCGCGGGTGGGTCGCGGGTGGGTCGCGGGGTGGGTCGCGGGTGGGTCGCGGGGCGGGCTTCGGGCGGGACGACGACAACAACAAACAACAAACAACAAACAACAAACAACAAACAACAAACAACAAACGACAAACGACAAACGACAAACGACAAACAACAAACAACAAACAACAAACACCAAACAACAAACAACACACAACAAACAACAAACAACAGACAACCAACAACCAACAACAAACAACAAACAACAAACAACAAACAACAAACAACAAACAACAAACAACAAACAACAAACAACAAACAACAAACAACAAACAACAAGCAACAAACAACAAACAACAAACAACAAACAACAAACAACAAACAACAAACAACAAACAACAAACAACAAGCAACAAGCAACAAGCAACAAGCAACAAGCAACAAGCAACAAACAACAAACAACAAACAACAAACAACAAACAACAAACAACAACAAACAACAACAAAAACAACAACAACAACAACAACAACAACGATCACTTTACCCGAACGCTCAGTGTTCTCACCAGTGCCAGGGTTTTCATGCGACGCCAGCCAATACCCCCACTTTGTGGGGGGGCAGTGCAAGCTCTACCAAATATCCACACGACTCTTCGCCACCACCCACACCCAGCTTCCCGCCCTATGACGTTCGGACACTTCACTTCGTGGCCTGCGGACGACCGTGGCTACTACACTGGCGTGGAGTACACACCCACAGAAGTTGTTAGGACAGCGCGCGCGGGTAGAAATTTTGAAAAGTCGTGCAGGTGTTTTTCGAGGACCTACGGTGCGATTCGTGTGATTTTATGATGCGCGGTGCTAAAATTCTTAAGAAGCCCAATGGTTTTTGGAGATTTCGGCGTGCGCGCGCGAAGAAAAAACGAATGTGTCCCGCATGGTATTATTTGACAGGGATGATGGCCCTGGCAGGTGCGCAACCGTTGTCGCAGAAGTTCGAAAAAGTTGCTCGCAAAAGCCCGTTTGACAGAAATGTTTAAAAAGTGTTGGGTTTCCTACGAATCCGCAAGAGCGCGCGGGATGAGATGTTGACAATTTTTTGTTGAAAAACCATTGGTTTTTTGATGTTTTTATGTTAAAATCGCTGCGAACACTAAGGTTTTGGAAGGATTTCGTCTTGCGCGCGCGAATGTCCACTTTACCTTATTTTTTGCAAGGGATTCTTGAAATTTGATTATATTAGAACAAGAAATGTCATTTTATAGTGTTTTTTGCAAGGGAAAACGGATTACAACAAAACAACCGGATCTGGATCACATCGTTTTACCTGAGGCTTCCTCACGAAAATGATGAAAATGTAGCTGCGGCCTAGGCGGCGCAGGGGGGGCGCGCACCAGGGGGCCCAACAATAATTATTCTTTAGAATAAATAATGTTCAACAACAACAACAACAACAACAACTACTACTACTACTACTACCACCACCACCACCACCACCACCACCACCACCACCAACAACAACAACAACAACAACAACAACAACAACCACAGCAACCACAACAACCACAACAACCACAACAACCACAACCACAACCGCAACAACAACAACTATAATAATTTTAAGACTGTTCGCCCTTATATGTTCGAGTGTCCAATAACGCGTATTTCCCAAACCCTCGATACCCGCCCTCTTCGTCTTCGATCGAACCCCCTTTTGGGGGGTATGCCTTTCTTCCCTGCAGGCTGGGCCCCGGCAAGCGGCGGGGCGGCCGCGGACCGTCGGCCTGGCCAGCGGCAGCGCTGATCGGCGGGGCGGCCGCGGACCGTCGACCCGACCCCAAGAGGGACGGACAGGGGACCGACCACGGCGACGACGACGACGGCGACGACGAGCGAAAGCGAGAGCGAGAGAGAACGACAGCAGGGCCACGAAGGGCATGAAGTAGGCCACGAAGGGCGACAGCGGGGACACGAAGGGAATGCGTATGGGGCCACGAAGAGCGCGAACGAGCGGGGGCCACGAAATGCAGATATTGCGGGGCCACAGAAGGCAACTATGGGGCCACGGAGGCACGTAGGACAGTGAGGGGGACACAAACGGCGACAGCGGGGCCACGAAGGGCATGCACATGGGGCCACAGCGGGCGCGACTCCTGGGTGCCTGGGTGTCGGGAGCGCGGCGCTTGGGCAAATTGCACGAAATTCCAACGCAAGGCCGTTCTTCAGTAAGTTGCCAGCAAGTCTCCAGCGAGAGCGCGACTCCAGAGCGCCGGGAGAGCGATTCCTTAATAAATTGCAAAAAAGTCCCAAGCGAGAGCGCGATTCCTGAATAAAATGCGAGGAAGTCTCGGGCGGGAGCGGGGGTCCTGGCTAAATTGTAAAGAAGTCTCAGGCGGGAGCCGTTGTTGTTGTAACCCGGGGGCCAGGGGGCAAGTTTGAGCAGGAAGACTTCCCCTGTCAAAAAACAGGGTGCGAGCGTCGAGGGGCACACTTTGATTGAGAAAAAACAGTATGCACTTGTGGGGGGGATCAACAATAATTATTCTTCAGAAATGAGAATTCAACAACAACAACAACAACAACAACAACAACAACAACAACAACAACAACAACAACAACAACAACAACAACAACAATCATTTTACCCGAACGCTCAGTGTTCTCCCCAGTGCCAGGGTTTTCATGCGACGCCAGCCAATACCCCCACTTCGTGGGGGGGCAATGCAAGCTCTACCAAACATCCACACGACTCTCGGGAACCACCCACACCCAGCTTCCCGCCCTATGACGTCAGGACACTTCACTTCGTGGCGCGCGGACGATCGTGGATACTACACTGGCGTGGAGTACACACCCGCAGAGGTTGATCACTTGTTTGGGCCCCGCATGTGCCCCGCATGGTGCATTTGTTGCGTATGACATACATAGTACAGAGAGACAGAGAGAGAGAGAGAGCAAGACAGAGAGCCAGTGGAGAGAGAGATAGAAAGATGTGGCCGCGCGCATGTGCACTTCGTGTCATTTTTTGCAAGGGATGGTGGCCCTCGTAGGCTCGCAACCGTTGTTGCAGAAGGTCGAAGCACCTGAAAAGGTTCCTCGCAAAGGCCCTTTTAACAGAAATGTTTAAAATCTGGTGGGTTTCCTAGGAATCCGCAAGAGCGCGCGGAAGGACATTTTGACAATTTTTTCTGAGAAAACCATTGGGTTTTTGATGTTTTTATGTTAAAATCGCTACGAAACCTAAGGTTTTGGAAGGATTTCGTCTTGCGCGCACGAATGTCCACTTTACCTTATTTTTTGCAAGGGATTCTTGCAATTTGATCAAGTAAAAACAAGAATTTTCATTTTCTATTGTTTTTTGCAAGGGAAAACGAGCGTCAACAAAAAACCGGATCCGGAGCTCATCCACTTTTCTGAAGCTTTCGCGAAAAAATGATGAAAATGTAGCTGCGGCCTAGGCGCGGCGCAGAGGTCGCGCACCAGGGGTCCCAACAATAATAATTCTTTAGAAGGAATAATGTTCAACAATTACTAGCACGTGGGGACACTCCGTTCTCACCAGTGCCAGGGTTTTCATAGGAGGCGGGCAATACCCCCACTTTGTGGGGGGGCCGGTTCAAGCTCTACCAAATTTCCAAACGACTCTTCGCCACCACCCACACCCAGCTTCCCGCCCTATGACGTTCGGACACTTCACTTCGTGGCATGCGGACGACCGTGGCTACTATTCAGGGCCCCGCGGCCGACGACGACGGCGTGCGCGCGCGAAGAAAAAACGAATGTGTCCCGCATGGTATTATTTGACAGGGATGATGGCCCTGGCAGGTGCGCAACCGTTGTTGCAGAAGTTCGAAAAAGTTGCTCGCAAAAGCCCGTTTGACAGAAATGTTTAAAAAGTGTTGGGTTTCCTACGAATCCGCAAGAGCGCGCGGGATGAAATTTTGACAATTTTTTTTGAAAAACCATTGTTTTTTGATGTTTTTATGTTAAAACCTTATTTTGCAAGGGATTCTTGAGGGAGTTTGGTTATGTTAGAACAAGAAATGTCCACTTTAGCTTATTTTTTGCAAGGGAAAACCGATCGTAACAACACAACCGGATCCGGACCAACCCGTTTTGCCTGAGACTTCCTCACGAAAATGATGAAAATGAGGCTGCGGCCTAGGCGCGGCGGGGGGGTCGCGCACCAGGGGTCCCAACTATAATTATTCTTAAGAAGAAATAATGTTCAACAACAACAACAACAACAACAACAACAACAACAACAACAACAACAACAACAACAACAACAACAACAACAACAACAACAACACAGCAGCAGCAGCAGCAGCAGCAGCAAACAACAACAACAACAACAACACAACAACAACAACAACAACAACAACAACAACAACAACAACAACAACAACAACAACAACAACAACAAGAATCCGCATCGCGGAATTCCACTTCAGCCACGCACCCAGGGACAGTGAATGACCGTTCGGTTCAGCCCCCTCACTCTGATACATTATATTCACGCTCCTGAAGCAACGATCCCCCGTAAATTCACCACATTCTCGTCTCTGGGGCCACGATCCCTCGGAAAATTATACCACAATCGCGCCCTCGAGGCTACGATCCTTTTAAAAATTCCGCCACATTCGCGCCCCCGAGGCCACGATCTCCCGTAAATTACACCACATTCGCGCCCCCGAGGCCACGATCCCGCTGAAATTACACCACATTCGCGCCCCCGAAGCCAGGATCCCTCGTAAATCACGCCACATTCGCCACGATCTCCTACAGGAGGCCCCAAGAGGCGCCCAAGACGCGCCCAAGAGGCCTCCACGAAGCCCAAAAGATACCCCAAGAGGCCCCCAAGAGGCCCCCAAGAGGCTCCCAAACCGCCTCCAAGAGGCCCCCGAGAGACTCCCCACGACACCCCAACACATATACAAGAGGCTTGAGACCCACAACCCAGGCACGGTGGCGGGATGGGCCGAAGGCCACTGGGATCCGCCGCCCCCGTCTGCTTCAGCAAAGGGGTGCCCAGCGTGCTGGATCCTATCGGTTTTGGTTTTGGTTCTTTTTCCAAAAGAACTCTCCCAGTGGGTTTCGGCCCGTCCCGCCGGGGTCGCGGAAGGCCCGGAAACGTGCTCAACGACCGCAAAAAATCCTCCAAGATGGCTCCAGATGGCGCCAAGATGGCCACGTTGGCCGAAGATGGCCTCCAAGATGGTCCACGATGGCCTCCAAGTCCGCCCAAGATGGTCCAAGACCGCCTCCAAGACGGCCCAAGAGAGTCCAAGACGGCCCAAGAGGCCCCCCAAAGGCCTCCCAGAATTTGCTTCTTCTCGGCATTCAAACGGCCCAAGACGGCCCAAGAGGCCCCCAAGATCGCCCAAGAGGCCCCCAGGAGGGCCCCATGACGGCCCAAGTGGCCTCCAAGATGGCCCCACGAGGGCCCCAAGACGGCCCAAGAGGCCTCCAACACGCCCAAGATGGCCTCCAAGACGCCCTAGATGGCCTCCAAGACGGCCCCGAAGCGCCCCAAGAGGGTCCCCCGTTGGCCCAGAAAGGCCCCCAAGACGGCTCCCGACGGCGTCAGACGTGCCAGGAACCCACCAAGATAGCCGAAGTTGGCTCGAAGCTGGCCCAAAAGGGCCCAAGAGGCCCCCAAGAGGGCATCCAGGAAGGCCAGAAGAGTCCAAAAACATAGATTTTCCTTAGGTTCTTGACGGATTTTGACATTTCCTTCTTTTCGGCCTTCCGACGGCCCGAGACGGCCCAAGAACCCCCAAAGATCGCCGAAAGATCGCCCAAGAGGCCTCCAAGACGGCCAAGATGACCTTCACGATGCCCACGTGTTCCCCGAAGGCTTTCCAAACCGATTCGGGGAACACATGGTCCGATGGCTTGGCAGGTCTGGCCTCAACGTTCGGCCACTTAGGCGCTTCCACAAAGGCAGGGGGCGGCGGTGATTCGCCGCAGGCGTCTTCGATCCGCCGCCCCCTTTTGATTCATCAAAAGGGTGCCGGGCGTGCTGGATCCTCTCGGTTTTGGTTTTGGTTCTTTTCCAAAAAAACTCTCCCTGGGGCGTCGGCCCGTCCCGCCGGCCACCCGGAAGGATGCCGAAAAATCTGTTGGAGGTGGTTGCAAAGGGTTTTTTCCGTTCCAGACGGTTCCAAGATGGCCTAAGATGGCCTCCAAGACGGCCAAGATGGCCTCCAAGACGGCTAAGATAACCCCAAGATGCCTCCAAGATGGCCCAAGATGCACCCAAGACGGCCTAAGATGGCCTCAAGATGGCCCAAAACGGCCCAAGAGGCTCCCAAGAGGCCTCCAAGACGGCCCAAGAGGTCTCCAAGAGGCCCTCCAAGAGGGCCCGAAGAGGCCAAAATCATTGATTTTCCATAGGTTTTTGAAGGATGTTGGCACTTGCTTCTTCTCGGCTTTCCGACGACCCAGGTCGGCCCAGAAAGGCCCCCAAGACGGCTCCCGATGGCGTCAGACGTGCCAGGAACCCACCAAGATGGCCGAAGTTGGCTCGAAGCTGGCCCAAGACGGCCCAAGACGGCCCAAGAGGCCCCCAAGAGGGCCTCCAGGAAGGCCAGAAGAGGCCAATTATTCACTGCGTGGAGCTCCCCATATGTGCCCTGTTCGCCGTGAATGTCTAGGCGCAAGAGCTTTCGAATATAAACGGGCTTCAGCTGTAACGGTCTGGTCATGAATCTAACTGAAAATGAATTGGAGTGTGAAAAAGCCTCAGTAGTACGAGCGCGTCTCTGCGCATGAGCCTGGGTCCTCCTGGGGCCTCCTGGGGCCTCCTGAAACCTACTGGGGCTTCCTGGGGCCTCCAGGAGCCAAATGGGTTCTCCTGGGGCCTCCTGGGACCTCCTAGGGAGGCTTCGTGCCCCAGGAGAGGGCCAATCTATAGCAACAGACGTACATAAAACATTGCGGATTGGAGCCACAGGAGAAGGGGGCAATATATAGGAACACACGTAAAACACCAAGGACTCGTGCCCCAGGAGAGGCCCTATAGGAACTTACGCACACAGGAGAAGGACAATCTATAGAAACATACGTATAACATCAAGGATTCGTGCTCCAGGTGAGGCCTAATGTATAGGAGCATACGTAAAACACATGGGATTGGAGCCACTCCTGTTGCCTTCTGAGGCCTCCTGCTCCTGGGGCCTCTCGGGGCCTCCTATTGCCTTCCGAGGCCTCCTGGCGCTTCCTCTGGCCTCCTGGGGCCTCCTGTGGCTTCCTGAGGCCTCCCGGAGCTTTTGAGTCTTTCTGTGGCCTCCTGATGCCTCCTGGGACCTCATGTGGTCTCCTGGGGCCTCCTGGGGCCTGTTGGGGACTCCTGTGGCATCCTGCAGAGAATCTGTGCCCACGAGTCTGGCCACCGATCGAGACATACTCAAAATCTGGCCCACCTGGGGGGTGAAAATGAGCGCCTCGCTCAAGACATCCTCCAAATCTGCTCCGAAAGCGAAGGATGTTGGGACAGAAAACAAGCAAACCGCTTGAGACATCCCCACAAAACGGCCACGAACGGGACCGTGAAAACACCGCTGGCGGTTCCCCTCAGGGGGAGCTGAAACCAGCGCCCCGCCTGAGACATGCTCACAATCTGCTCTGGTAGCCAAGGATGTTGGGACAGAACACAGGCAAACCGCTTGAGACATCCCCACAAAACGGCCGCGAACGGGATCATGAAAACACCCCTGGCGGCCCCCCTTAGGGATGCTGAAACCAGCGCCCCGCCTGAGACATCCTCACAATCTGCTCGGATAGCCAAGGATTCTGGGACAGAAAACAAGCAAACCGCCTGAGACATTCCCACACAATTGCTGCGAACGGGACCGCGAAAACACCCCTGGCGGCTCCCCTTAGGGGGGCCGAAGCCAGCCCCCCGCCTGAGACATCCTCCCAATCTGCTGTGTGTTTGTGGAATAAATCAGACAATGAAAAAGTCTGAGTACGAGCAGGTCTGAGTATGAGTAAGTCTGGGAACAAGTCTGAGTATTAGTTAGTCTGGGCATGAGTGAGTCTCAGCATGAGTAACTCTGAGTAGGAGTAGGTCTGAGTATGAGTAGGTCTGAGTATGAGTAAGTTTGTGCCTGAGTAAGTCTGGGTATGAGTAAATATGAGTGTGAGTAAGTCTGGGTATGAGGAGGAGGAGAAGGAGAAGAGGGAGAAGAAGGAGTAGGAGGCGTCCAAGTAATACAAGAACCCCATCTTAGGATATGGGGAAAAACATTGATGTTCCTAAGGTTTTGAACGGATGTTGAGGTTTGATTCTTTTCGGCCTTCCGACGGCCCGAGACGGCCCAAGAGCCCCCAAAGATCGCCGAAAGATCGCCCAAGAGGTCTCCAAGATGGCCTCAGAACGGCCCAAAGGGCCCCAAGACGGCCCCAAGAGGGCACCAAGACGGCACAGGAGGCCTTAAAGACGCCCAAGATGGCCTCCAAGACGGTCCTGGAGCATTCAAAGAGGGCCCCAAGTCGGCCCATAGAGGCCACCCAAACGGCTTCCGACGGCGTCAGACGGACAAGGAGCCCACCAAGACGGCCGGACATGGTCCTAAGATGGCCCAAGACATCCCAAGAGGCCTCCAAGAGGGCCTCCAGGAAGGCCCGAAAAGGCCAAAATCATTTATTTCCCATGTGTTTTCGAAGGATTGCGGCATTTGCTTTTTGTCTGCCTTCCGACGGCCCGAGACGGACCAAGTGCCCAGAAAGATCGCCCAAGAGGCCCAAGACACGGCCCCAAGAGGTCCCCAAGACGGCCCAAGAGGTCTCCAAGACGCTGAAGATGGCCTCCAAGACGGCCCAAGAGCCCTCCAAGACGTCCTCCAAAAGACCCGAAAGGGTCAAAATGGCCTCCAGACGGCCAAGATGACCTTCAAGATGCCCACGTGTTCCCCGAAGGCTTTCTAAACCGATTCGGGGAACATATGGTCCGATAGCTTGTCAGGTCTGGCCTCAGCGTTCGGCCACATAGGCGCTTCCAAAAAGGAAGGCAGGGGGCGGCGGTGATTCGCCGTAGGCGTCTTCGATCCGCCGCCCCCTTTTGATGAATCAAAGGGGTGCCTGGCGTGCCGAACTATATGGCTTTTGGTTTTGGTTCTTTTTCCAAAAGAACTCCCCCTGGGGCTTCGTCACATCCCGCCCGCCACCCGGAAGAGGTGGTTGCAAACGGTTTTCCTGCCCAGACAGCCCCAAGATGGACTCCAAGACGGCCAAGATGCCTCCAAGACGGCCAAGATGGCCTCCAAGACGGCTCAAATGGCCCCAAGATGCCTCCAAGACGGCCCAAGATGTACCCTAGACGGCCTAAGATAGCCTGAAGATGGCTCAAGACGGCCCACGAGGCCCCCAAGAGGCCTCCAAGACGGCCCAAGAAGCCTCCAAGAGGTCCTCCAGGAAGGCCCGAAGAGGCAAAATCATTGACTTTCCTTCGGTTTTTGAAGGATTTTGGCATTTGCGCCCTTTCGGCTTTCCGACGGCCCCAGACGGCCCAAGATACCCCCAAAATCGCCCCCACAGCGCCCATCCAAGATGGCCCCGTGACAGCCCAAGAGGCCTCCAAGACGGCCGCAAGAGGGCCCCAAGACGGCCCAAGAGGCCTCCAAGACGCCCAAGATGGCCTCTAAGACGGCCCTGGAGCACCCCAAGAGGGCCCCAAGCCGGCCCAGAAAGGCGCCCCACACTGCTTCCGACAGCGTCAGACGGGCCAGGAGCCCACCAAGATGGCCGAAGTTGGCTCGAAGGTGGCCCAAAACGGCCCCAGAGGCCTCCAAGAGGACCTCCAGGAAGGCCAGAAAAGGCCAAAAACATTGATTATCATTTGGTTTTTGAAGGATTTTGACATTTGCTTCTTTCGGCCATCCGAAGGCCCGATACGGCCCAAGAGCCCTCAAATATCGCCCAAAGATCTTCTCCAAGATGGCCCCAGAACGGCCCAAGAGGCCCCCAAGACGGCCCACAAGGCGGCCCAGGAGGCTTTTAAGACGCCCAAGATGGCCTCCAAGACGGCCCTGGCCCCCCAAACGGCTTCCGACGGCGTCGGACTGGCCAGGAGCCCACCAAAACGGCCGAAGGTGGCCCTAAGATGGCCCAAGACGGCTCAAGAGGCTTCCAAGAGGGCCTCCAGTAAGGGCTGAAAAGGCCCCAATCATTGATTTTTCATGAGTTTTTGAAGGGCTGTGGCATTTGCTTTTTTTTCGGCCTTCCGACGACCCGAGACGGACCAAGTGCCCCCAAAGATCACCCAAGAGGCCCACGACGGCCCCGAGAGGTCCCCAAGACGGCCCAAAAGGCCTCCAAGACGCTCAAGATGGCCTCCAAGAGCCCTCCAAGACGACCTCCAAGAAGGCCCGAAAGGGACCAAATGGCCTCCACACGGCCAAGATGACCTTCAAGATGCCCACGTGCTCCCCGAAGGCTTTCCAAACTGATTCGGGGAACACGTGGTCCGATAGCTTGGCAGGTCTGGCCTCAACGTTCGGCCACATAGGCGCTTCCAAAAAGGCAAGGGGCGGCGGTGATTCGCCGTAGGCGTCTTAGTTCCGCCGCCCCCTGTCGATTCATCGCAGGGGGGCCTGGCGTGCCAGATCCTCTCGGTTGTAATTCTTTTCCCAAAAGAACTCCCCCCGGGCCTCCGGCGCGTCCCGCCAAGGTGCCCTTCTCGTCGGCTTCTTCGCTCAAGATGGCTCAAGATGGCCTCTAAGATGGACAAGATGGCCTCGAAGACGGCTAAGATGGCCCTAAGATGCCTCCAGGACGGCCCAAGATGCACCCAAGACGGTCTAAGATGGCCTCAAGATGGCTCAAGACGGCCCAAGAGGCCCCCAGGAGGCCTCCAAGACGGCCCAAGCCCGAAGAAGCCAAAATGGTTGATTGTTCTTTAGGTTTTTGAAAGATTTTGGCTTTTGCTTCTTTTCGGCACTCCGACGGCTCAAGACGGCCCAAGAGGCCGCCAAGATCGCCCCAAGATCGCCCAGGAGGCCTCCAAGATGGCCCCATGACGGCCCAAGAAGCCCCCAAGACGGCCCCAAGAGGGCCCCAAGACGGCCCAAGAGGCCTCCAAGACGCCCAAGATGGCCTCCAAGACGGCCCTGGAGCACCCCAAGAGGGCCCCCAAGAGGGCCCAGAGAGGCCCCCCGAACGGCCTCCGACGGCGGCGGACGGGCCAGGAGCCCAGCATGATGGCCGAAGTTGGCTCCCTCTGGCCCAAGACGGCCCAAGAGGCCCCCAAGAGGGCCTCCAGGAAGGCCAGATGATGGTAAAATCATCGATTTGCCATAGACTTCTTGAAGATTCTGAACTTGGCTTCTTGTCGGCCGCCCGACGGCCCGAGTCGGCCCAAGAGCCCCCAAAGATCACCCCAAGATCGCCCAAGAGGCCTCCAAGATGGCCCCAGAACGGCCCAAGAGGCCCCCAAGACGGCCCAAAAAAGCCCCCAAGACGGCCCATGAGGCCTCGAAGACGCCCAAGATGGCCTCCAAGACGGCCCTGGAGCATTCCAAGAGGACCCCAAGTCGGCCCAGAGAGGCCCCCCAAACGGCTTCCGACGGCGTCAGACGGGCCAGGAGCCCACCAAGATGGCCCAAGATGCCGCCAATACGGCCCAAGATGCCTCCAAGAGGTCCTCCAGGAAGGCCCGAAAAGGCAAAAATCAGTCGTTTTCCTTATACTTTTAAAGGATTGAGGCATTTGTCTGTTTCGGCCTTCCGACGGCCCGAGACGGCCCAAGTGCCCCAAAGATCGCCAAGGAGGCCCAAAACGGCCCCAAGAGGAACCCAAGACGGCCCAAAAGGCCTCCAAGATGCTGAAGATGCCCTCCAAGACGGCCCAAGAGCCCTCCAAGACGTCCTCCAAGAAGGCCCGAAAGGGTCCAAATGGCCTCCACACGGCTAAGATGACCTTCAAGATGCCCACGTGTTCCCTGAAGGCTTTTCCAAACCGATTCGGGGAACACATGGTCCGATAGCTTGGCAGGTCTGGCCTCAACGTTCGGCCACATAGGCGCTTCCAAAAAGGCAGGGGGCGGCGGTGATTCGCCGTAGGCGTCTTCGATCCGCCGCCCCCTGTTGATCTATCACAGGGGTGCCTGCCGTGCTAGATCCTAGACGGCTTTGGTTCTTTAAGAAAACTCACTGGGGCTTCGGCCCGTCCCGCCAGCCACCCGAAGAGATCGCAAACTGCACATGTCAATGCCTTTCATGCCCAAGATGGTCCCAAGTGGATTCCAAGATACCTCCAAGACGGGCAAGATGTCAAACGATGGCATCCAAGTCCGCCTAACATGTTCCAAGATGGCTTCCAAGACGGTCCAAGAGGGTCCAAGATGCCTCCAAGACGGCCCAAGAGGGCCCGCAGAGTTCAAAATCGTTGGTTTTCCTATGGTTTTTGAAAGATTTGGACATTTGCTTCTTTTCGGCCTTCCGACAGCCCAAGACGGTCCAAGAGGGCCCTAAGATCGACCCAAGATCGCGCAAGAGGCCTCCAAGATGGCCCCATGACAGGCCAAGGTGCCTCCAAGACGACTCCAGGAGGCCCCAAGACGGCCCAAGAGGCCCACAAAACGCCCAAGATGGCCTCCGAGACGGCCAGGATGGCCTCCACGATGCCTCCAAGACAGCCAAGAAAGCCTCCAAGACGTCCTCCATAAGGCCCGAAAGCTCCGAAACCACCTGGTCCGATAGCTCGCCCGACTCCATGTTCCCCGAAGGGTTTCGAAACCCACTCGGGGAACACGTGGTCCGATAGCTTGGCCAAGCTCAAACTCAACTTTCGGCCACGCAGGCGCTCCCAAAAAGGCAGGGGGCGGCGGTGATTCGCCGTAGGTGTCTTCGATCCGCCGCCCCTTGTTGATTTATCACAGGGGTGCCCGGCGTACTAGACCCTTTCGCTTTTAGTTGGTCTTTTTCCAAAAAACTCCCCCTGGGGTTTCGGCCCGTCCCGCCGGAGATGCGTAACAGGTGGTTGCAAAGGGTTTTTCGGATCCAGACGGCTACTAGATGGCCTCCGAGATGGCCTCCGAGATGGTCAAAATGGCCCAAGATGGCCTCCAAGTTCGTCCAAGACGGTCCAAGATGGCCTCGAAGACGGCCCAAGAGAGTCCAAGATGCCTCCAAGTTCGCACAAGAAACACCTAAGATGGCTCAAGACGGCGCAAGAGGCCTCCAAGAAGCCTCCAAGACGGCCCAAGAGGCCTCGAAGAGTTCCTCCAGGACGTTCCGAAGAGGTCAAAAAAATTGTTTTCCTTAGGTGTTTGAAGGAGTTTGGTTTTTGCTCCTTTTCGGCCTTCCGACGGCCCAAGACGGCCCAAGAGATCATCAAGATCGCCCCAAGAGTGCCCAAGAAGCCTCCAAGATGGCCCCAGGAGGATCCAAAAGGTCCCCAAGATGGCCCAAAGAGGACCCAAAGACGGCCCAAGAGGCTTCCAAGACGCCCAAGACGGTCCCCAAGACGGCCAAGACGGCCTCCAAGATGCTTCAAACACGGTCAAGATGAGCTTCAAGACGGCCAACGTGGCCGCTAAGACGGCCAAGATGGCCCAAGATTGGCCCGAGAGGTTACAAGATTGCCCCAGAGGAGTCCAAGAGGTGCTCCAGGAAGGCCCGAGGGAGCCAAAATCTTCAATTGTCCTTAGGTGTTTGAAGGATGTTTGTTTTTCCTCGGTTTTGGTGTTCCGACCGCCTAAGACGGCCCAAGGAGTCCCCAAACTAGTCCCAGAGGCCTCCCAGATGGCTCCAGAACGGCCCAAGAGACCTTCAAGCCAGCCCCAAGAGGGCTCCAAGACGGCCCAAGAGGTTTCAAAAACGGCCAAGATGGTCTCCAAGATACCTCAAGACTGCCAAGATGACCTCCAAGACGACCAAGATGGCACCCAAGCCGGCAGAAATACCCCCAAGAGAGCCGAAGGTGGCCCAAGAGGCGCCCATGCCTCCAAGACAGCCCAAGATGCCTCGAAGACGTCCTCCAGGAAGGCCCGCAGAAGCCAAAATCAATGATTTTGCTTAGGTGTTTGAAAGCTTTTCGCATTTGCTTCTTTTCGGCCTTCCGACGATCCAAGACGGCCCAAGAGGACCCCAAGATCGCCCCAAGATCGGTCAAAAGGCCGCAAGATGTCCCCATGACGGCAAAGTCGCCCCCAAGACGGCTCAAAGAATGCCCCAAGATGGCCCAAGAGGCTTCCAAAACGCCCAAGATGGCCTCCAAGACAGCCAAGATGGTCTCCAAGATGCCTCCAAGACGGCCAAGAAGGCCTCCAAGACGGCGAAGATGGCCCCAAGATGCACCCAAGACGGCCAAGGAGGTCTCCAAGACGGCGAAAATGGCCTTAGACTGCCCAAAGGCCCGCCAGAGACCTCCAAGACGGCCCAAGAACCCTCCAAGACGTCCTCCATGAGGCCCGAAAGCTCGGAAACCACCTGGTCCGATAGCTCGCCCGACTCCGTGTTCCCCGAAAGCTTTCCGCACCGAATCGGGGAACGCGTGGCCCGATAGCTTGGCCAAGCTCAAGCAGGGGGCGGCGATGATTCGCCGTAGGCGTCTTCGATAACGCCAACAATTCAATATGCGCTGATGGCTCCTATCCGCCCCTGTATGCTGTTCCCAGATGCACCAAGGCAGCGCCGAGACGCACCGGCGCGACTCTGTGATATCCTATTATGATAGAGAGGGGGCCGGCGGCAGGGGGCGAAGTCCTCACGGATACTCAAAAATAGTCAACAAAATGCTCAAACATTCGCCCCAGACTATGTTGTCTTACTATTTTTGAATATTCCTCCTGTAGAGGGACACGCCCGACTTGAACGCGGTCCTGGCACGAGCTTCGAGGGTCGCTCGACGAGCGGCCCCTCGCTCGCCGCCGAGGAGTGTCCTGCGTCTCTGGCGTGCTGCGCCGAGCTCGCGCTGCTGCGCTCGGCCGCCCCGAGCGCGGAACCGCAGCCGGCGGCCTCGGGGAGGCGCTCCCCTCCGGCGCGCGCGGGGGGCCGACCGGGCGGGCCGCTCCCCGGGGACTTTTGGCGTCGGCGGCCGGGCAGTGACTGCGCTGGGCGGATGGGGCAGATGTGGGGCATACGATCGCGAATGAAGCCGCGGTGCCAAAGGGGGCGGAGGGGGAAGGCCCGGCGCGGGCGGGCGGGAGGGAGGAGGCCGGGCCCGCTCAGAGCGGGGCCGGGCCGCGGCGGGGCAGCGCCGGGGACACACAAACAAGTAGGCGCAACTCCCAGGATGACCCACATATTTCCCCAGAGTTTCTGGGTCTGCGTCTTCGCCCCCACGTCCCATGTCTTCCCACATCTATTTTTCCTGGGAGTCGACGAATACTTGTGCCTGTGTGTTTTTCCTTTCCTGGGAAGGATCGCGACGGAGGGTGTTTGCCCAATTTTGGCGGGGTCGGGCACAAGTGGGCAGATGTGTCTGTCTACCACGGTACCAAGGCCGAAGCGGCGGCGAGCGCGGGGGGGAAGGGCGAAGGAGAAGGCCTTCTCAGCAGGCGGCGGGACTTCTGAGAAGCCCTCGCGCCTTCTGAGAAGTCTTTGGTGTCTTCGGGGAAGGCTTAGAAAACGTCTCAGAAGGCCGGGGACTTCCGAGCCTTCTATAAAGGCGCGCCCCCTCTCATTTCCCCCCTGGACTGGCCGCCGAGTGAAAAATCACGACGGAGGGCTGTTGCCCATCTTTAGCGGGGTCGGGCACGCGCGGGCAGATCTCTGCACCATCCCAAACGATGCTGGAGTGCCGAAGGCCAGTGCTCGTATACTCGTGACACTCTGCAGATCTGCAGCCGATGTGCCCTCTGGGCACAGCACCTCGGCGGGCCCTGGGATCGTAGAAAAACGTCTCAGCATGAAAGCTGGTGTCAGGAAACCCACAGATCCGAAGTCGTGTTTTTTTCAATACGGGGTCGCTGGAAGTCTCGACCCATTGCCCAGGACTGGTTTTGCGTCCTGAGTCGTTCTTTGACGGTCCCGAGGCCTGGCGAGGGCCCCCAGAGGCCGAAAATTGCGAAAAAACTCTGTCTTGATTCTTCAATACGTTGGATCTCTGGGAACGGATCGAAGCCTCTGGAGGTCCACGTCGTGAAAAAAAAGCGAGGTCGGGGTTCCGGGGACCTCCGCGGACCTCCGCGGCGACGTGGTTTTTCAAGCGGCACTCTTTAATGGCGTTCGGTCCTCAGGCCCGTGTTCGAGCCCCAGGCCTGCGGCTTGAAAAAAAAGCGAGGAGAAGCAGTAGGAAAATGGAGGGGACCTCGAGTTCGGTGGCAACTCACGGGAGCCTCCCGTACCATCTTGTCGGCTCTTACGAATCGACCCTAATCGACCCTAATCGACGCTAATCGACGCTAAATCGACGCTCGCCGACGCTAAACTGGCGCCGGTTCATCGATTTCCAGACGCGAATCGACGCTGGTCGACGCTAAAGACGGAGTTCAGTGGGTACACCAGGCCCCCATGATTTGCTGGCGAATAAGCGGCAGGAAAATGGAGGGAGCCTCGAGCCCGCACACCGGCCCAGCCCAGAGGTTAAGAGGCCTCCTAGATGGAGTCCGAGTAGATGGGGTCGAAAAATCTCGCCGAATCGGCGATGCATCGGCGATGCGCTGGCGGCGTCGGCGATGCATAGGCGACGTTGGCGTGGAGAAAATTAGGCCCCACATCGAGCCGCATCACCGATGCATCGCCAATGCATCGGCGATGCGGCGCGATCATCCGACCTCATCTACTCCGACGCCATCTAGGAGGCCTAGAGAGGTAGTCCCTGAGATCCAGGCGTCGCAATGTGCTTTCACACCGGGCGCCCTCTCGCCCAGCTTATGGCCCCTCCAGGCCCTCTCGCATCGACCCGGCCCGAGAAGTGCCGAAGAGAGATGGGGATTGAAGGCGTCTGGTCCTGATGCTCCACGATGTCGCATGTCTTCGCGACGGGAGATGTTAGAAGCGCGTTCCACTACTCGCAAAGTAACTACTCGCAAGTGGCCTGGATTCGCCGCGGGGAATTTACCATCCATTACATATAGGAAGTCATGTGTTTTGTTTCGGACGCTTGCGAGTATGCACTTTGCGAGTAGCGGAACGCGCTCGGTGAGATATAGCAGGGTGGCATTTTCCAGCGACGACGACTACATCTGGCCTGGTGGATCTTCACTGCGCGGGCCGAAGGACTCCCGACCCACCTCCGCGTGGCTGGCCTTTTCGTGCCCGATCGTTTCGAGACAAGCGCGTTCCACCACTCGCTAAGCAACTACTCGCAAATGGCCAGGATCCACCGCGGGGTATCTACGATTCACTACAGCGAGGCAAACATCTGTTTTATCTGACGTTTGCGAGTAGGCACTTGGCGAGCAGTGGAACGAGCTCGGTGAGTTTCTGGCCTCTGGGCCCAGGAACTGCCCAACGAGACCGACGTGCTGATTAGAAGCGCAAGGTCTGGGGACGACGACGGCGACGACGGGTCTTGCCGTCCTGAAGCCTCCTGGACCGCCACAGTGCGGCTGGATCCGCCCCGAAGTTCAGGCCAGGCCGCTCCCTGGGAGGTCAGGCCCGAGCGGGCGGAGCGGAGCTCAGAATTCCAGCCGTCGCGAGACCGAAAAACAAAAAAATGGCAGCCGTGGTGCTCTCGATTTGAGCCGCCAGGGTCCGATTTCGGAGTCAGCACGAGCAAGAATCAGCCCGCGGAGGAGAAGCTGCCCTGGGGGAAGAGGTCGGGAGCTCTGGGGGACAGCGGATTGAGAGAATCGGGACGTTGGAAGTGCGTCTGGGGAGGAGGAGAACGAGAAGGGAGAAGGGAGAAGGAGGGAAGGAGGGAGGGAAGGAAGGAGGGACGGAGAGCGGACGGCGACCCCGGGCAGTGCTCTTGGAGCGTGAAGAGCTGGCCACAGTGCAACGCGCATCGGCTTGCCGGGCGCTACGCAACAGCGCCAGCCACTCATTGCAACAGCTGACAGTTGACATCTTGAAATATATGTGGGCGAGCAACGACATATGTACATGTACGCCCTCCACGGTCTTGCCTGCACGAACGTCCGCGTTGACACGCACTCCAGGGGAAGCTAACCGCGTACGTGTACATATGTTGCTGGCCTCTGATATATGGTGGAAGTCTCAAGGCGCAGAGCCACATTTCAGTGGGGGGCAACACAGACTAGCGTGCACAGGCCAACTTGGGGTCACCCGCACACCGATCCCAAAGACCTGGTTGACTCCCTCGGCCTCCGGGCTGTCCCGCCGTTCTGGCCATGCGCACACCTCTGATCATGTCCGAAGAGAGTTCTGAAAGACTAGGAGTGATACTCTGACGACTTCAGCCAGTAGGGTCCAGCTTCAAGCTCTTTCTGCACCCACACACTGCATTCGCGGAGCATTTGCCAGTGCCCCTGCTTGCTTGTGCATGCCCTTGAGGATCCAAGAAATGAACCCAGCGCGACAAGCATGAGGAATATGTTTCGCTCCGTGGAAAAAAACATCCTTAGCTATGCACAGCATGGTTTCGACGAGCACTGGCGCTATGCCAGCATAGCAGAGCATTGCGTTACATTGCAGACCAAGCAAAACATGGATGCGCATCCTGCTCGTCCCCCTTCCCCATCCTCCTTTTCCTCCTCCTCCCCTCCTCCTCCTCCTCCTCCTTCTCCTCCTCCTCCTCTTCCTCCTCCTCCCCCTCCTCTTCCTCCTCCCCCTCCTCCTCATCCTCCTCCTCCTCCTCCTCTCCGTCCTCGTCCTCCTCCTCTCAGTCCCTGGCCTCGTCTTCCTCATCCTTCTCGGACCCCTCATCCGCATCCTCCCCATCCTCGCCCCTCCTTTCCAAGGGCCCTGGGCGGGATGGCCACGTGCGTGCCCCGGACAGACCCCACTCGAGAAAAGTTCGCCCCCGTCTGCGGCTTCTCGGGGGGCGTCTCGGCTTCTTTGCCCTGGGACCGCTCAAAGCCTGGAAGAACAAGCTGGCCCCAAAAGCGTGTCGATTGTGCGAACGGAGGTTAACGACCGATGAGTCGAACATACCGCATGGTCCGTAGGTAGAGGACGATGAAGAGAAGCGATGGGGGTATGTTATACTCGCGCCCGTCGGATCGAGGGCGCGCAAGATGTCCAGTACCTGAGCCGAGAGGATAGCAGGAAAGATGGGTAGAAAGGAAGATGAGCGGTCTGCACACAGAGATTGCCCCGAGTCCTGCGTCACTTCAAAAAGAAACTGGATGCGACGGGATGACCCAGTCATCCGATGACGTGACAAAACGCACGGCGTCGTGAAGACCCGCCTGGGCCCCGAGGTCTGAGACGGGACCAGGACGCGCCCGCCGTGATCTTCTCACAACGCACTGACGCAAGAGGACGAATACAACGACAACGACAACGGCGACGAGCATCAGCAGCAGCGGCTGCAAGAGAGCGACAAGGACGAGGCGAACAAGGAAGAGGAAGGGTGAGGACCCAGACCCCCGACAGCGTGATTTCTTCGCGACGGTTCCAAGGCTCGGCCAGCACCACGCAGAGGCCGAGAAGTGCCACCAACCGCTCGAGGTGATATTTGTTGCACGACGCAGGAGTCGGAAGGAGGGCGGCGGCGGGGGCGAAGGCGAAGGCGAGGGCGAAGGCGCAGGCGCAGGCGCAGGCGAAGGCAAGGCCCAAGGCAAGGGTGCAGGCGGCCGCCGAGGCGAAGGCGAAGGCGCAGGCGACAGGCGAAGGCGCAGGCGACAGCAGACGCCACGGCAGAGGCAACGACGGCGGCGGCAGCGCGGCAATGCCCCGAATGAAGCAAGTCGGTGGGAGCGCCTCGGGGCTCAGTGCCCCCGGCCCCGGCGACGGCGCGCGCAGGTCGACCTCTCGGCGCGCGCTGCCGCGAGCGGCCCGCCGACGACCACAACGATGACCGCGACGACGACGTCGACGACGATGACGACGGCGACGCCGACGTTCACGACGGCGCCAGGCGACGGCGACGACGACGACGGCCAAGGCCATGACCACGGCACGACCGACACGATCGCGACGATCACGACGCCACCCGACGACGGCGACGATGCCAGCCGACGACGGCGACGACGACGAACACAACTCCGATCACTACGACGACGACGACGACGACGACGACGACGACGACGCTCTTCGGCTTACCTCTGCTGCGCGCGAGGCCCCGCCGCCGCGCGCGGCGGCGGCCGCATCCGCTCTCCGCGCCGCGGCGCGGAACGCGGGCCGCGCGAGCCCACGACGCGGCCCTGGCTTTCCGGGCACCTCTGAGACCTCTTCGGGGCCTCCGAGGCCTCCGCACGCAGTTTGGGCCGGGACCGGATCACGAAATCGTCGTCGGTAATTCACGGGGGTCTCCCATACTATCTTGTTGATTCTTGCGAATCGACGCTGATCGACGCCAGTCGACGCTAGATCGACGCTAAGCGACGCCAATCGACGTCAGTCGACGCCAAATCGGGACTATCTCGCCGACTACCAGACGCTAGTCGACGCGAGTGCGCTCCGAAGATGGAGTTAAGAGGGTATACAAACCTCCCACGATTTGCTGCTGAAAGATCGGATCGCCAGCAGATCGTCCCGAAGCGAATCGAAAGCGGGCCGCCGCGCCTGGCGCCGGGTGGCCACGGCCGATGCCGGTGGATCGAGCTGGATGAAGCAGATCAGAATCGCAGCCACGAATCGCATCGAATCGCACCGCAGGCGGCCCTGTTTGATGCGGAAGCCGACCAAACTTCCCGCACGATCTTGAGAGCCTCCGAAGGTGACAAGCCATTTTGAGGCCTCCGAAGTTCCCGCACGCCCGTGGGGCCTCCGAAGTCTCCGCACGCTCCTGAATTTGACGCAGAAGCCCGGTGGAGGCGGCCAGGGGGTCTGAGCCAGACACACGCAAAAGAGAGTCGGTCAACAGAGGAGATGAACGCAACTAAACTCGAGATCGGTCCCCCAGCCCCTCCCGCGGTCGAGACGAACGAATTTTTCGAGCCGAATCCAGCCGAGACGAGGGGACCCCTTCCTCCACCTCTTCTTGCTGACAGGAAGCGGCGTGGGCCACCTCGGCCCCACGACGGGTCCCAAAAGGCCCTGCGGAGTTGCCCGGCGTGCTCGAGCTCGAGGCGCGGTCTGCGGCTGTCTCGACAGGCGCTCCTGGTCGATGAGGCGGTCTTCCGCGCTGCGACCTGTTTTGGGCGGCCAGCCGCGGAAGGGGAGGCCAAGATGGGGCTCCAGCTACGGGAAGGAGGGTCAGGCATGAGGGCGGGCGGTGGGGAGAGGAGGAGCCACTGGCGTTCCTACACCAGCTGAAGCATGAAGTGAACTGCCCGCAGTTCCGCCCCGACCAGTGGCGTCCCTAAGGCAGCGGGTGCAAGAGCGCCCTTTCGGGACGACCTGTCCTCACTCTCCCCTCTTCTGTCCTTGTCCTCGCCGTCATCCTCGTCGTCTTCACCCCCACAGGCGCGGCAGATCAGTGCAACGAAAGGTCGGCTGATTCGTTTCAGCAGCAGGCCTTCCTCGGAAGTGGCGTGGGCTTTACGGCATAGGGGTTGTGCCGACCAAGCCGTACGTGCGCCGTGGAACAGCCATCTCCCCTTTTCCTCCATCCCTCCCTCAGCTTACTATCCCCCTCATCCCCCCCCCCCTCACTCCACTCTTGTACGATATTCCCCCGACAGTGCTTGTACGGTCATCGCAAATACCACTGCCAGCTAATCCTGGGGGGTCCCAGGGCCACTGCTTGGAGTCCTCGATCGCGGAGCTCCAGTGCCTGGGGTGGACGCAGCGTTCGAAGCCCGCCAAGGGGCGCGACCGCCAGGGCCAGACAGCGAACACAACCATCGCAGCAGCACATTCCCCTGTACGCAGGGGCGTTTTCCACTTCCCATTCCATGCAGGGACCCGCGGACGGATGACAACGGGACCGTCTCTCCTGGTGGACCCAGGTCTGGCAATTCCCCTCAATAGGAGGGCATAAACTTCTTCTTCGCCACAGACGTGGGGGTCCAGGTCGGCCTGGGGGTTTGGCCTGGGCGCCCAAGTAGGGAGGAAACCTTGCGCACACGCGTGGCTCCTGGATGTCGGCCTGGACGAGGATCGCCACAAACATGAATCCAAATTACGACCGCCATCATCAGCATCAAAATCATAGCCATGCTCATCCTTATCCTCCTGCTCCCCTCCTCGTCATCCTCTTTCTTTTCATCATCATCATCATCATCATCATCATCATCATCATCATCATCATCATCATCATCATCATCATCACCATCACCATCACGATCGTCATCATCGTCATCATCATCGTCATCATCATCGTCATCATGACCATTAGGGGAGGCGCGGCAGGAGGCGCGGGCCCTGGGAGAGGCTTTGGCGGTGGCGCCGTTGCTAGCAGCGGCAGCGGGGATGACGGCGACGACGACGACGACGACGACGATAACAATGGCGACCAACACCACGACGATCACGACGACGACGAATACGACGACGACGACGACGATCATGACCACGACCACGACCACAACGGCGGCGGCGGCGGCGGCAAAGGCAAAGGCGGCGGCAGCAAAGGCGGCAAAGGCGGCGACGGCGACGGCAAGGGCGAGGGCGAGGGCGAAGGCGGCGAAGGCGGCGAAGACTAGGGCGGCGCGGGACGAGGCGGTGGAGGCTGGGGCGAAGGCGAAGGCGGCGGCGACGGCGGGGCGCTGCCTCTGGCGCCGCCCGGCAGCCGCCGGCGCCGAGGTGCCACAGGCCAGTGCCGCCGCTCGGCGGCGAAGGCGCCGCCGAGCTCCGCGGCACGCTGGGACTCACGCGCCGCTGGGCTGCCCACGACACACGCGCTGCCGCCGCCAGTCGCTGCCACCATTACCGTCAACGCCGCCGTCACAGTCGCCACCGTCCTCGCCGCCGCGGGCCGCAAGGCCCCCTGCAACTGCTCGTCCTCCTCCTCCGCCTCCTCCGCCTCCTCCTCCTCCTCCTCCTGCACCTCCTCCTCCTCCTCCTCCTTTTCCTCCTGCACCTTTCTCTTTCTTCGCCCCCTCCTCCTCCACCTCCTCTTCCTCCACCTCCGTCTCCTCTTCCTGCTCCTCCTCATCCTCCTCCTCCTCCTCTTCTCCTCCTCCTCCGTCTCCTCTTCCTGCTCCTCCTCCTCCTCCTCCTCCACCTCCTCCTCTTCTCCTCCTCCTCCTCGTTCTCTTCCTCCTCCTCCTCATCCTCCTCCTCCTCCTCCTTTTCCTCCTCCTCCTCTCCTGCTCCTCCTCCTCCTTATCCTCCTCCTCCTCCTTCGCCTCCTCCTCCTTCTCCTCCTCCTCATCCTCCTGCCATTTTCCTCCTCCTCCTCCTCCTCCTCCTCCCATTTCTCCTCCTCCTCTTCCTCCTCCTCCTTCTCCTCCTCCTCCTTCTCCTTCTCCTTCTCCGCCTCCGCCTCCGACCTTACCTCCATTTCCTCTTCTTGCCGCTCCTCCATTCCCTCCTCCTCCTCCTCCGCGCATCATCATCAGCATCAGCATTAGCATCAGCATCAACATCAGCATCATCGGCATCAGCATCAGCAACATAATAGTAATGATAAGGTCAATCAAAATAATGCAACGAATACTGGTGATGGTAAGTATAGTAATAACATGTTAATAATAATAATAATAATAATAATAATAATAATAATAATAAACATAATACTAGTAGTAATAATAATAATAACAATAATAATAATAATAATAAATAATAATAATGGAATTACAAAGAATCCTAATAATAGTAAAATGAATACTACAGTACTCGCAATAGTAATAGTAAAAGCATTTATAACTAGCGATGATAAGACTGTTGATAAGACTAATGACAACAAAGGCAATGATAAAAATGATGATGGTAATGCTGAGACTAATACTAGCAGTATAAATAGTAGCCATAATGATAAGCATCACCATCACCACCATCATCATCATCATCACCACCATCATCATCATCATCATCATCATCAGCATCATCATCATGAGCATGATAATCATCTGCATCAGCATCGCCATCATCATCCTGGATCAATGAATAAATCAATTACGTAATCAATCAGTCACCACCAGTCATCATCATCATCATCATCATCATCATCATCATCATCATCATCGTCATCATCATCATCATCATCATCATCAGCATAATCATCATCATCATCATCATCAGCATCGCCATCAGCATGATCATCACCATCATGATCATCATCATCATCATCAGCAGCAGCAGTATCGTCATCATCATCCGCAGCCTCAGCCTCATCCCTATCCTCATACTCCGTCTCCTCTTCGTGCTGTTGCTCCTCCTCCTCCTCCTCCTCCTCCTCTTCCTCCTCCTGATCATCCTCATCCCACTCCTCCTGATCTCCCTCCTCTGATTATGTGTCTTGTTAATAGTATGCATCCCATATGCTTACTAACAGTGTTGCTATCACGTGTGCTATTCTTGGGTGATTAAAGTATTACCACTAGCATTCGCGCATTATTATTTCTAGGATTACTAAACATAAGATTAATGCCATTACTGTTAGTATATTGTGTGCAGGTCGCGCTCGTATTCTTCATACGAGTATTAGTCTGATTAGAATGCGCTTACGGTTATTATTAGTATGAGTATGCGTATTAGAATTCGCACAGCTCTTAGTATCGGTAGTACTCTTCTTGTTCGTAGGATTAGTCTTCTCCTTAGTGCTTCATAGTATTTGTACCAGTATTAGCGGTGTCATCGCTATTACTAGTGATAGTAACAATGGTTTTGTTTGTATTACGACGGTTGCGATTACATGTTACTACTCTTTTGAATACTCTGATTCGTGTTCGTTTGCGCGTTCGTCCTCCTCCTCCTCCTACTCCTCCTCCTCCTCGTCCTCCTCCTCCTCCGCCTCCTCCTCGTCGTTCTACTCCTCCTCATTTTCCTCATCCTGGCTCCTGGATCCTGGGGGCTGGATAGTCGTGCCGACGAAGCCCAGGGCTGGTGTGTAAAGTAGCGCCATTAACCGAAAGGGGGGGTTACCCCAAGAGGAGAGGGAGAACGAGGCAGGGGACGACACGGGAGGACATCAGCAGAGGAGGAGGGAGGCGAGGAGGGAAGAGAGAGCAGAAGGCACGACGAGAAGGAGCGGACACAGAGAGGGAGAGCAGCAGGCACGACGAGGGGGGGCACGACGAGGAGGTCCCAGCTAACCAGTAAGGCTCAAAAGTGCCCTCCCCGGGGGCGTGCCGCCCTGGGCTCCTGCAAAGGCGATGAAGCGGGGGAGGGCGCAGGAAGGGGTCATCGGCGACGGGGCCCCTAGTTAACCTGCTGCGGCTGACGAGGTCCCTCCGTCCCGTCCAACCCCCCCCCCCCCCCCCCTCCTCCTCCCTCCTCCTCCTCCTCCTCCTCCTCCTCCTCTTCCTCCTCCTCCTCCTCCTCCTCCTCCTCCTCCTCCTCCTGCCCCTGCTCCTCCTGCTCCTCCTCCTCCTCCTCCTCCTCCTCCTCCTCCTCCTCCGCCTCCTCCACCTCATCCGCCTCCTCCTCCTCCTCCTCCTCCTCCTCCTCCTCCTCCTCCTCCTCCTCCTCCTCCTCCTCCTCCCTCCCCCCCTCCCCCTCCCCCCATCCTCATCCTCCTCCTCCTCCACCTCCTCCTCCTCCTCCTCCTCCTCCTCCTCCTCCTCCCCATCATCATCATCATCATCATCATCATCATCATCATCATCATCATCATCATCATCACATCATCATCATCATCATCATCATCATCATCATCCATCATCATCATCATCATCGTCGTCATCATCATCATCATCATCATCAGCAGCAGCATCCTCATCATCATCATCGTCATCATCATCATCATCATCATCATCATCATCATCATCATCATCATCATCATCAGTCAGCATCAGCATCAGCATCAGCATCAGCATCATCATCATCATCATCAGCATCATCATCATCATCATCATCATCATCGTCATCATCTCATCATCATGAGCAAGATAATCATCTGCATCAGTATCATCATCATCAGCATCAGCATCAGCATCATCATTATCATCATCAGCACCATCATCATCATCATCACCATCATCATCATCATCATCATCATCATCACCACCATCATCATCATCATCATCATCATCATCATCATCATCAGCATCATCATCATCATCATCATCAGCATCATCAGCATCAGCATCATCATCATGATCGTCATCATCATCATCATCAGCATCATCATCATCGTCATCATCATCATCAGCATCAGCAGCATCATCATCATCATCATCATCACCATCATCATCATCATCATCAGCAGCAGCATCAGCATCATCATCATCATCATCATCAGTATCATCATCATCATCATCAGCATCATCATCATCATCTTCATCATCTTCGTCATCATCATCATCATCAGCATCATCATCATCATCATCATCATCCTCATCCTCAGCCCCATCCTCATCCCCATCCTCATCCTCCTCCTCCTCCTCCTCCTCCTCCTCTGCGCTCTGCGCTGCCAAGCGATGCATCCCGAGACGACAAGATGCCCGCACTGAACAACACCCTCAACGATGGAGGGGCACGGGCACGACCGCCCCCGCCTTCGGCGCGGACGGATTCTTGCCCTGCTTCAAGAGGCGCAGTGACCTCTTCTTCCATTCACCGACAGTGCGGGCCGCACACCTCTCAGCTAGGTCTTTGACCTGCTGCTGGGCGTACACGCCGCACGCCGAGCACCACAAGACTGGCCCATTGGCCCAAAGACGGTGGGTGGGGTGGGCTTTCTGAAAGACGACGGGGACCCCAGGGCACGGCAGCTGCACCAACCGAGAGCGCTCGACCCGCCCGACGCCACAGACCCAGCATCCCCACCCACCAGGGACCTGTGATATCTTGTGACCCTTATCATCTGGAACTATTTCAAGCAGGGGGGCCTCTGAATTAACATGGGTCCTCTGCCTACGCTCCTTGATGGCCTCCACATCTGGGTACCCTAACTTGTGCACATGCTTCAACACCTCAGTCAGGAACCTGGCCACCAGGGTCACTTGATCATGATGGAATCTGATCCTGTCGCGGACGTGGAAATTCATCGGGTGCGCCTTGGCACCCTTCTTGGCCCACTCGTCTGCGAGCCTGTTCCCATGGAAAAAATGAGGCGGTACTCCATGGTTGAATGCCGCACGCCGCGACTGGTGCGCGGCAATCTTGACTACCTGGACGTTCTCTCTCCCGACATCGACGACCCTTCTCCAGATCTGCCTCCAGAGCTCCGCATACGCCTTATTAGGGTGAGTAGTGCCTGCCTCCCCAGCCTCCCACCCCTCGACGACCATCTGACAGTCAGTACAAATCGTGATGCTTGGCCCCATGAGCGTCAGGGCCATAAAAAAAGCGAAAAGCTCCGCACTGGGAACGTCCTGCACTGGAAGCGGTGACGGCCCGCACGCAATGGCCTCCACCTCCAGCATAGAAGAAACTGATGCTACTGCCCATCCTGCTCTTACCAACCATCGGTAGTCATTGTCGTACCCTGAACCATCAACACACACGTATGGCCCCAGGGTTCCATCACGGTGAGGAGGATGGGCCCACTTAAATTCGGCCCCATGCAAAATCTTCGGGATGGACTCGCGGTCGCTGGGCACCAGAGCTCTCGTCCATCTGAGATCTGCCTGGGCGTTGATCCCTTGCTGCAACAAGCGTCCCCCTGGGTCGAGATCACGCCGTAAAAGCCAGGAGCCGTCACAGCCCCATAACCTGTGGTGCACAGACCCTTCCCAGGCCTTGCACCACCTGCAAACAGGGTCCAAGCTGTATCGCTGCTTGAACAGATCTTTCTGCGTCCAGAGGCCTCCAGAAACCTGAGCAATAAGTGAACTGGTCCCAAGATGGTCCCCTCTCTTCCTCTGCTCAGCGATAACGCCTCTGATCGGTTCCAGGAGAGGTTCCCAAGACAGGCCGTAAAACTCGCTAACCTTCTTTAAACTGAGCTGCTCGGTGGTGTCATCTACGAGGGCCTTGACCGTACGAGGACCCAACTCACGTAAGTCCAGACGGAGCCCCGTCGAAGTGACCCAACTACACCAGGAGGTCCCTGTCCAGCCCAGCCTATTCAGCGTCTGTACTACCGCTCCAGCTGGGCCTATAACTCCACTCCAGCCTCGAGCTGCATCTCTCTTGGCCTTGTCAAAGGCCGTCTGCATCTGTGCCTCCGATGACCACTGCAAAAATATTGCCTTGCACCACATCATGAGCGGCAAGGCGTTCGCCAGGAACGACGGGTCGACCTGCGGCACCTCTGCCAGCAAAAACTGCACTGCCCTGCACCTTCCTTTGGCTGGGCCAAAAAGCGCAGCTGCCGTCGTGGCACGCTGCTTCTGGAGTGCGGTGTTGGACATCCCCACCACCCCCACCCCATACATCGCAGCAGGCGTACCCCCTCCTCTGAAGACCTGCTGAATCGGTTTTTTCGAGAATCGGAACGCTCGGTATCGTCGCACTCTGCCTCGCACAATGGTGATTCTTTTATTCGTCACCTGCCTGCCCTTGTTGAAGGCCAGCTTAAAGTCTACGCCCAGGTTCTTGGCCGCGGGCACATACTTGAAACCAAACTCTCTCAAACTATGCTGCAGAGAACGACCCAGTTTGATGTCCGACGCCACTAGAATGCATTTCTTCCTGGAAACCTTCATCTCCAAGGCCTCCAACCCCCTACAAAACTGCAACGTCCCCGACACCAGTGCTTTCTTCACGAACTGCTCTGACCCCAACGCTTGGATGGTGGAATCGTCGACCATGAGCGCCAGCCCAAGACGGGGCCATCTCGACATGAAATCGTCACAAACATCTTTAAGCACTATCTTCAACAACGTCGTCGCGAAAGAACACCCCGCGACTATGCTGCTGTTGACTGCGAAAGGGAGGGACAGGGCCTCGCCCACCTTGATGCTGCGAGGCCCACCATAAACTAAGAGGAGCACTCGTATGCGTCTGATACTAAATCCATGCCGCTGGCACGAACGAAGCAAGAGCTGGTGCGTCACTCTCTCATACGCCTTCTCGAGATCAATCAGCGTGCAGGCACTCAAAAACTTGCTGGCGATAGCCGCCTCATTGTTAATCGCTTGCCTCCATACCGCCATCTCACAGCTCCGTCCCTTCCCCCCGTACATGTACTCCTTGTGGTTCGCCTCCTCCCAAATCTCCGCCTCCCTATGACGCAATCTCCCCAGAACGCGCACTGGTGTGGGCAAAATACCAATAGGTCGCCGCCCACCTTCTGGTTTCTGGAGGAAAGGGAGGATGAGCAGCGCGAACTGCTCAGGAAGGCAAACGAACTTCTCCCACATGTGCAGCAGGAGACCAAATACACGAAGGCCTTCGTCACTCAGTGACTTCAAAAGCGCAGGCGGCCACCTGCAAGCTCCAACTGCCGTGCGCCTCTTAAACTTCCCAAGAACTCGGCGTAACTCCTGGGGCTCTGGTGGCTCTGGAGGGTCATCCATGGGTAACGACTCCAGAAACTCGGCCTCTGGCTCCTTCAAGTCACCATACCTCCAAATACCCTTCCATTCACTTTCGAGGGCTTCAATCTGGTCCATCGCTCCTCCGGGGTTTCCGTCTGGGCCTGGCTCATCTGGGATCCATTCATTCGGGACCTTCACCCACCTGTGAACCATACTCCCCCCGTTTGACACTGCCTCAGAAGCCCAAGATCTCCACTTCTTTTGGCGCATCCTGACCCAAGAAGCCTCCTCAGACTGGATCAGCTTGCTCAAATCGGACAAGGCGTCCCTGATAGAGTCCGCCTCGTATCCTCTGAAACTAAAATGACATGCACGCCAGCCCCGCCAGCCTGAAGAGTGCCAGAGAACCTCGGGAGCCTTCTGAAGCTTACGGTTGGTTTCACATACCTGCATGTCCTCGTCGTCGTATCCCTTACGCTTGAGGTGCCCCAACTCTTCAAGGCGTGTGTGGAACTTCCGCATCGCTCTAGACACTGGCGACCCGAGTGGATGTGGCCCGCCAACCTTGACAATGGCTGGCTTATACACGTACTTAAACCTGTCGCCTCTGCCGAAAAAGTTCCCCTTGGAGCCCGACAGCTCCAGCTGGTACGTGTCCGCGAGCTCTAGCTCAGCTGCCTGACAAAATGATGCATAAGCCTGCGAGACCTGAGCTTGCGTGACTGCTGGTTCACGAACCAACTGCTCAACCTGAATCTGAATGCCTTCCCACCATCCTGGTGGGGCTGGCGCTGGGCCGATCGGAAGATCAGGGAACCTCTTGGGTGTCCACAAACATCTGATCTGACCCAGATGAGTACTAGTCCTGATCGACATTCTGATGGGGTAATGGGTGGACAACTCAGACCCTTCCAATCGATCGCAGCGCCAAACACAGGGCACTAAGCTCGCCGACACAATGAAGAAGTCAATCTCACGCCAATCCTTGCCCACTCTGCATGTAGGCTTGCCAGTCGGAATTATGACCCCGTCGATTTTCTCTAGTAAACCTGTGCCTCTCACCTCAGATTCCAGAGCGTTGAAGTCGCCGCCGATGACGAACGGCTTTCCCATGGAGAACAGAAACTCCCCAACCTGGAAAAGAATGCGACGGCCCTCGGCACCTACACCGTCCCCGCTCGGGAGGTAGACACTGGCAGCGTGGAAACCTCCCGCGACACAACCGCCGACCCAAGCCACGACGGCCCTGGAATGGGGTCGCGGCTCCAAGGGATTGCTGCCCATGCCTACCCCCTTGCGGACGGCCAAACCTACCCCTGCTGATAAACCCTCAGACTGGGTCACATCACAGGTCCCAAAACGAACACTCCATCCTACCTTGGCCAAGGTGTTCGACGCCTGAGCGGCGTCGCCTACCTTGACCTTCGTCTCTTGAAGGAAACAAACCTTCGACTGGCATTCAGCCTCTAAAAAGGACTGGCACCGTGGCCAGCTTGTGACGTTAGCTGAAACAAAATCCCAACTCAGGCCGTCAGGAGCCGCACGAGCGAGTCGGTGACCTGCTGCGGTTGCCCCTCTTGCCAGCCTCCTCTCTCTCCTTCTCCATCTGCTCTTTGACTTTGTCCAGCACGGAAGAGACACACTGCTGCGCCCGTTCATCGCCGTGGAACTCCGAACGTAGTCCATCTCCCACTCGGGCGAGGGCGTTGTCGACTCCCTCCATGTGTTCGTCCAGCTGGTCCTCGTCAATCTCGATGTCCGTTGCGTGCCCTCCACTGCCTCGGCCGCGAGCAGCATCAGCACGAGCTGCACGGCGACTCTCAGCACTGGCGGCATTCTCCACTTCACCACGCCTTTCTCGCTTCGCCCTCGGCTGGCCACCCCCAGCGGGCCCTGGGCCGCCTGGGGCTGCGCCGCCTGCGGCTGTGGCGGCTGCCGCGGCGGCGGGCACCTTCGTCTCCGCCGCTGCCACCGCCGCCTCCAGCGTCTCGCGCATCGTGTCGAAGGCCTTGCGCAAGCCCTCGCCCGCCTCCCCCTCTGGGATGGCTCCGACGAAGGCGTCGAGCGCCTGCTGCAGGGGCTGGGCGAGAGACACTGGCGGCGCCGCCCGCCCCTCGCCCGCACCCCCCTGCGCGCCCAGCGAGAGCCCGCGGGCCTTCGCGTCCTCGAGCTGCTTCTGGACGGTGTCCAGCTCCTCCTGCGCCACGATGGCGGCCTTGACCGCCTCCTCGGCCTTCGACTGCATGCGCGCAACCTTCTGCTTGAGGTGCACCATCTGCTGACTGTACTTCCCAATGAGCGTGTTGATCTGCGCGGCCTCCGCCTTGGCCCCCGAGAGGCCATAGTTCTGGAGCGCGCGCTGGTGCATGAGTGAATCCCTCTGGTGTCGTGGGATGGATTGCGAAGCAAGCGCGAACTGCTCCTCCGAGAGATTGAGCCACAAAGACTTCTCCTCGGCCGTGAGTTCTCGCTTGGGAGGGGGAGACGCCTTGCCTCCGCCCCCCGCACCTCCACCACCACCACCTCCTTTCCCTCTGAAAACGTTCTCCTTGCCGCCGCCGCCTCCAGGGATGAAGGCTCCGCCTTTACCCCCTTTGCCGCCGCCGCCGAACCCGCCCATGCCCCACCACGGATTACCCCAGGTGAACTGGACCTTCGGGATGGGGCCATGAGGGT
>CAUYUJ010018994.1:7500-12500 GCA_963575745.1 Prorocentrum cordatum | reverse complement strand
CGCTCCAGCCGCCCATCATCCTCTCCCGTCATCCGGTGTCCTCTCTGGGGCGGAGAGAGGCAGCAGACAGACAGAGAGGAGCTCTCCGTCGATGCGCCCCAGTGGCGGCCGGGCCTCGGTAGATCGCGCGGCGCGCCGGCGCGCGGCGGGCAGGGCTTGGATGCTCGTCCTGGGGGCCTTCCCTGGAGCCACACGCTCCACTCGTGCGTCGATGCTGCGTCGAACGTCCGTCGACTTGAATCGAAATCGTCTCAAACTAGAGTCGAGCTATTATCGAGCTGTAGTCGAGCTGGAGTCGAGCCAGAGTCGGACTGGAATCGAGCCTCAGGAAGGTCACCAAAACGAACATCTGACCAAGAAGTCTGCACCGCTCCGACCAGGCACCTATAGCAGTCAACGTCCGTCATTGAGGGACAACGTCAGGGAGCGACCAGCTGAGGGGGGAAAGATCGAGCTGGAATCGGCGAGGGGGGGGGGTCAGCGCGGGGGGGGTCCAAGATCGAGGGGGGGGAGCTCGAGCGAGGAGGGGGGGGTCGACGAGGGGGGGTCGAGCTCAGCGGGGGTGGGGGGTCAGCGCGGGGGGGGGTCCAAGATCGAGGGAGGGGGGGGAGCTCGAGCGAGGACGGGGGGGGGGGGGGGGGTCGAACGGAGGGGGGGGTCGAGCTCAAGCGGGGGGGGGTTCAGCGCGGGGGGGGGGGTCCAAGAATCGAGGGGAGGGGGGGGGAGCTCGAGCGGGGACGGGGGGGGGTCGAGCTCAAGCGGGGGGGGGTCCAAGAAACCGGGGAGGGCAGCGGGGGGAGGAGGGACGTCGTCGTCATCATCGTCCGTCGTTGACCCGGTCGTCGGTCGTCGTCGTCGTCATCGTCCGTTCCCACACGCATCGGGAGAGCGCCCCGGATCGGCGTCACTGGCCGGAGGCCATTACAATACCGAGCTGGAATCGGCGACTGCCGATGCATCGGCGACAGGCCCCCGGTAGCGAAACCGCGCGCTTCTGGGCGGCGTAGGGCCATCGGGTCGGGCCAGTATTGGCGATCAGTGTGGCGACTGGGGGTCGATGCATCCATCCCTGAGCCAATCCTCCCTAACGATGCCCCGGTATCAGGACGCAAGGCAAGGATGCGGAGGAGAGGCTGGGCATCGGGATCCGCAGGTCGCGCCAGCGCAGGCATCCCGTTCGATCTGCGGCCAGCAGCCATTGGGATTTCGGCCCTGTCTGCAGTCGACACCCACATGAAGTCGTGGGTGGGAGGCATATCCTTATCCAGGGCCTCGTGGTCAGGACTCCTCGTCTACGAGTATGGACACGGGGTGGGTCTGCGCGGATGCCCCGCGCGGAACGCATCCATGGGATCGAGTAACTACCTGTGGGATCGCGACTGGGCATCCAGACAGCGAAGGTATGGATAAGGATGGGTCAATCCCTCGGGAGTGAGGACGGGAGTCTCGGGGCGGGCGAAAGGGGGGGATAGCAAAGGGGGGGTTTGAGAATCAGCTCTCGTAGCTGATTTTCCTGGCGCCTCCCGGCGCCACAAGGCGCCCATGTATCGAGGAATGGGCCTGGCGGCGGGGCAGAAACCAGCTGCGTGCAGCAGATTTCGTACCCCCCCTTTTCCCTATCCCCCCCTTTCGTCCGGCCCGAGAGTCGGGGCTTCGGAAAGCATTCTCCATACCTCCGACGTCGTGCTTTCCTCAAAACGCGGGCCCCAGAGCCCTCGACCCCTCCCCGGCACCAACTCTGCGCCCCAGCCCGGGACCGGCCCGGCCGGGATCGGAGCTGGTGTGCTGCTGGCGTCCTCCGAGCTCAGACACGCGACGTCCCGACTTGCTCAGCACGGGGCCCCTGGATCGGGCCAGGCGAAAGGGGGGGATAGCAAGGGGGGGGGGGGAGAATCACCTCACGTAGCTGATTTTCCAGGCGCCTCCCGGCGCCGGGGGGCGCCTATGTATCGAGGAATGGGCCCCTCGGTGGGACCGAAACCAGCTGCATGCAGCAGATTTCGCAACCCCCCCTTTCCCAATCCCCCCCTTTCGTCCGGCCCGACTGGAAGTCCCGGCCCTTTCCCCGGGGCCGGCGTTTCGTCCCGAGTCGTTTTCGACGGTCCCGGGGCCCGGCGAGGGCCCCCAGAGGCCGAAAACCAGGGAAAGACCACGTCCTGAAGCTTGCACGAGGCGAGCAGGTCTGGCAGGGCAAGAGCGGCAGAGGATTGGCAAGGGAAGGGAAGGCGAGGCGAGAGAGGAGTAGGGCACGCGAGCGAGCGAGACGCCTCGCTGCCGAGAAGGCCGGCCCCGTCGGGGCGCCAGGCGACTGGCTGCGCAGCCCTCGGGGCACGGGCCAGGCGCGCAGCAGGGAGCGCCGCGGTTCCGGGTGGTCCACCGCGCCCGGCCGGCCGTAGCAAAGATCGGGTGGGGGGGGGGCGGGAGGGTAGGATAGCAAGGGGAAGAGTACAGTGGGGGCCCATGCCGAGAAGCACCCTGCTTGCCTCCGGGGTGACCTGGGCTTCTTGGGATTCGATGGTTCCGCGATGGAGAGCGCGACGTTCCCGCACCAAAAATCAATAAACGACCTGGGGTCTGTTTCTTGTGGAAGGTTTCTTGTGGACTCGCCTCCACTGTATATAGAGAATCAGCTCACTCGCGTGGCCCGTCTTCCTGGCGCCTCCCGGCGCCCCGGAGACGCCCACGCATTGGGGCATGGGCCCCGCGGCAGGGCGGAAACCGGCTGCATGCAGCAGATCTCGTGACCCCTCCTTTTTCCTGTCCCGCCCTCTCGTTCGGCCCGAAAAAAAGAGGGGAGGGAGCGGAGAGGCAATGGGGAGAGCCAAGGTTGGGGGACAGGAAAGAGGAGAGGGCCCTTTGAGTAGGGCTGGTGGTCAGGTCTGCACAACACCCCAAACAGACGTCAAGGGGCGCAACCAACCTGTTCGATCAAGCTGAAATTGATGCACCACGCCCGGCGTCAAGCCAAAATTTGAGCATATTTCGACGCGAATGGTCGATGTTGCACGTATTCGTCGGCTTAATCTGCGAGGCGCTTGACCACCTTGACGTCCGCCTTTGTTGGTCCTGCAGAGGAAGGCGCTCTCTGACCCTCGGCCCTACTGAGAGGGGAAGGCAAAAGCAGGGACCGTGGGGCGAATCGGGAGGGCGAGGAGGGCTCCGGGCTTCAGTGTGAGGGGAACCTGGCCGCCGGCCCCTCCCTCTGCTCTCCTCCTCCTCCTCCTCCTCCTCCTCCTCCTCCTCCTCCTCCTCCTCCTCCTCCTCCTCCTCCGCATCCATCCTTCATCCCACCGCCGAGTCCTTGTGGTCATGGCTGTTCTTCGCAGCCAACCTTCCCGGCGACGGAGCCGTACGAAGATTACGTCGTCGCCGCCTCATTTGCTGGTTCCCCCTCCCCAGGCCAGCCAAATCACACCAGCCCAGTGGGCTTGGGTGGTCTAACGAATTGTTTCTTTCCTCTTCCAAGACCCCCTCTTCCCTTCGGGGAGGGGGTACCCTCCCCCATCCCCTCCCTGAGGTTTTGTTGGCGGCGACCCGCGATCAGTCGGGGCGCCCAAAATGGCATCCGATGCTCCAAGAGGGCCTCAACAGCCAATCAAGATAGCAGTGGCTCAAGATAATTGCAGACATACCTCCAAGAGACGTGGGCCACAAGACGGTTCCAAGTTCTCTCGGAGCCCCCCAGGACCCCCCCAAGAGGCCAAAATCTTTCGAACCTGGGGCAACTCTATGATGTTTGGCTTCTCGCACTTTCGCTTCCGATACGTTTCTGAGCCCTCAAGGTGGTACCACAAAAGGCCCAAAAGAGCCCCAAGACGGGTCCAAGAGGCCCCCAAAACGGCCCCAAAAACTCCCAAGATCAGCCCGAGAGCGCCCCAAGACCGCCCCAAGAGACGATGCTGATCGCCCCAGGGAGGGGGGGGCGGAAATCCCACCAGTACTTTAGGCCGCGAGTGGTTTAGAGCGGATTCTCTTCCATCTACCCTCTTTCCCTTCGGGGAAGGGTTTGTCAGTGTTCCCTATTGATATACACCCCAGCCCCCGGGCGACTGGGAGCCAACCCGAGTCGATGAGGGCACCCCCCCACCATCCCGTGTAAAAAACTACAAACACACACAATCTGCCTCCAAATTCGGAGCATGCGCAGCGAACCCGATGCGGCCTCGCCCCACCATCCCTGCGGCGGCGGCGGCTGCGGCGGCTGCGGCGGGGGCAGCGACTGCAGCGGCTGCGGCGGTGGCGGCGGCGGTGGCGGCGGCAACGGCGGCGGCGGCGGCGGTGGCAGCGGCGGCAGCGGTGGCGGCAGCGGCTGCGGCAGCAGCGGCTGCGGCGGCGGCGATTCGGCAGCGGGGGCGGCGGCGGCGGCGACGGCGGCGACGGCGGGCGCCGCGGTGGCGGCGGCGCGGCGGACGGCGGCGGCGGCGGCGGCGGCGGCGGCGGCGGCGGCGGCGGGCGGCGGCGGCGGCGGCGGCGGATTGGCCCCCAGTAGCTGCCCATCCAAAGGCGACTGCTGCATATGCTGCGGCTCGGGCCAGGCTCGGTTGCTACGTATGTGTTGGGAGGGCGGGTGGGAGTGAGCGAGACGGCTTGCGGGCGGGGAGGGCGTCTTGACCCCTCTCCCTACCCCATACCCCTTGGTCTGGTAGGGGCGGGGTCGCGAGATGTCAGAGCGTCCAGAACGGCCTCGGCGAAAAATGCACAATCATTGATTTCACCCAGGTTTTGGCCACATGTTGGCCTCCTGGGGGGGGGCTAATTTACTACGGCCCGTCCTTTGATCGATCTCCTCCAAGATGGCCTCAGGATGGCCCCGGAAGTCCCCAAGGGTGCCCCAAGACGGCCCCAAGAGGTGCCCTGGATGCCCCAAGCCCCCAAAAAGCCCGCAAAGGGCACCCAATAACCCCCAAGACGCCAAACGAGGCCCTCGAGAGGTGCCCAAGACGCCCCAAGAGGCCTCTGCGAAAAGACCAAAAGCATTGATGTCACTAAGGTGTTGGCCA
>CAUYUJ010018994.1:0-2500 GCA_963575745.1 Prorocentrum cordatum | reverse complement strand
TCCCACGAGGCCCAAGAGGCCTCCCAGGAGGCCCCCCGGGAGCCCCAAGAGGCCTCTCAGGAGGCCCGAGAGGCCTCTGAGGAGGCCCCAGAGGCGTCTCAGGAGGCCCAAGAGGCCTCGCAGGAAGCCCAAGGCGCTTCCCAGAAGGCCCAGAGAGGCCTCAGGAAGCCAAAGAGGCCTCCCAGGAGGCCCAATAGGCCTCCCAGGAGGCCTAATAGGCCCCCCAGGAAGCCCCAAAGGCCTCCCAGGAGGCCCGATAGGTCTCTCAGGAGGCCCAAGAGGCCTTCCAGAAGGCCCAAGAGGTCTCTCAGGAGGCCCAAGAGGCCTCTCGAGAGGCCCATGACGCCTCTCAGGAGGCCCAAGGAGCCTCCCAGGATACCCAAGAGGCCTCTCAGGATACCCAAGAGGCCTCTCAGGAAACCTAAGACGGCTTCCCAGGAGGCCCCGCACGCTCCGCGCGCCTCGCGCGCCACGCGCGCCCCGCGCGCCCCCCCGCGCCCCCGCGCGCCCCCCCGCGCCCCCGCGCGCCCCCCCGCGCCCCCCCCCACGCCGCCCCGGCCACCATCCCCCGGTTAGCCCTACTACTACTACTACTACTACTACTACTACTACTACTACTACTACTACTACTACTACTACTACTACTACTACTACTACTACGACTACTACTACGACTACTACGACTACTACTAGTACTCATACTACTACTCTACTCTACTACTACTACTACTACTACTACTACATTACTACTACGATTTAATACACTACTACTACTACTACTACTACCTACTACTACGACGGCGAATAGTAATACTAGCACTACTACTACTACTCACTACTACTAACTACTCCACTACTACTAACTAATTATATTACCTATACTACCACTACTACTACACTACTACTACTACTACTACTACTACTACTACTACCACTATTACTGTTGACTACTACCACTACTACTACTACTACTACTACCTACTACTACTACGACCTACTACTACTACTAGCTTCTACTACGATGACCAACTACGACTACTACTACTACATACGACTGATACTACTGTTCCTGACTACTCCTACTACACCCTACTACTACTACTACCCTACTACTACTACTACTACTACCTACTACTACTACTCCTACTACTAGCTACTACTACTACTACTGCTACTGCTATCTGCTACTGCTACTTGCTCCTGCTACTGCTACTTGCTACCGCTATTCTACTGGCTACTGCTATTGCTACTGCTAACTGCTAGTATTCTACGCCACTACTAACTAACTACTACTACTACTACTACTACTACTTACGACTACTACTACTACTAACTCCTACTACTACTACTACTACTACTGCTGGCTGCTCCTACTACTACTACAACAAATACTAACTGCTACTACTACGGCACTACTACTACTACTACTACTACTACTACTACTAACTACTACTACTCCTACTACTACGACTACTACTATCCTACCCTACCACTACTAACTACTACTCTAACTACTACTACTACTCCTGCTTGCTGACTACTGCTACTACTAGTACTACCACGACGACTACTACTACTACTACTACTACTACTACTACTACTACTACTACTACTACTACTATTACTACTACTACTACTACTACTACTACTACTACCACAAGTACCACTATCAATACTACGGTTAGTACTACTACTACTACTACTACTACCACTATTACTACTACTACTACTGCTAATACTACTACTACTAATAGTAAAACTAGTACTACTACGACTGCTACTACTACTGCTACTACTACTGCTGCTACTACGACTACTACCAAGACTACTACTACTAATACTACTACTACTACTACTACTACTACTACTACTGCTGCTGCTAATGTTATTTCTACTGCTACTGCTACTGCTACTGCTGCTGCTACTGCTACTTTTACTGCCACTACTACTCCTACTACACCTACTACACCTACTACTACTACTACTACTACTACTACTACTACTACTACTACTACTACTACTACTACTACTACTACTACTGATACTACTACTACTACTACTACTACTACTACTACTACTACGACGACTACGACTACGACTACGACTACTACTACTACTACTACTACTACTACTACTACTACCACTACTACTACTAGAACTACTGTTACTACAACGACGACGGCTACCACTACTACTACTACTACTACTACTACTACTACTGCTACTACTACTACGACTACTACTACTACTACCACTAAGACTACTACTGCTAGGACTACTAGTCCTACTACTACTACTACTACTACAACGACGACGGCTACTACTACTACTGCTACGACGACTACTAAGACTAAGACTAAGACTAAGACTAAGACTAAGACTAAGACTAAGACTAAGACTAAGACTAAGACTAAGACTAAGACTAAGACTAAGACTAAGACTAAGACTAAGACTAAGACTAAGACTAAGACTAAGACTACGACTACTACTACTACTACTA
>CAUYUJ010018993.1:784057-808640 GCA_963575745.1 Prorocentrum cordatum | reverse complement strand
AGTGCACCGCGCGATGAAGTGAAATCGCTGGATTTGACCGAATTCTTAAGATTCCTATGGTTTTCCTATGATTTCAGCAAGAGAGCCCGGGCGGGAAAATTGTACAATTTTTGTGAAAAAGCATTGGGTTTTTGATGTTTTTATGTTGAAATGCTTGCAAACACACGGTGTTCGGTAGGATTCTGACATGAACGCGCGCGTGTGCTCTTTGTGGTATTTTTTGCAATGGATTATCGCCGTGGACGACAGGACGTCCATGTCGAGAGGAAAAAATAAGAAAAATGTTGATTTTGCATTGTTTTTTACAGGTTAGGATGGGACCACCCGGATGCGCCCGCTATCTGCCGGCCTGAGGGGGGAGTAGGAGTATATTCTAATAAGGAATAAGGATAGGAGTAGGAGTAGGAGTAGGAGTCAAGCTAGCCAGCTCGAGCGAGTCAAGCATGGCATGCCCAGTCCCGCCCGCCCTCCCACAACATAAGAAGCAAAGCTGGCACAACTGGGGCCGAAGTCACACCGGCCAGCCGGTTTGGTACAGCTGATGCGGCCGCGATGGCGGTTGCCGACGGGAACTGGCGAGCGCATGTTGAATGCCGCGCACGCATTGCCAGACGAGTCGAGAATGGCCCCGTACACCGCAGGAAGCCAGAGGTGGCCGGAGGAAGCCCGACGGTCTGACAGGACACCCCAAAGCACTTTTGTGAAAAAGCATTGGGTTTTTGATGGTTTTATGTTGAAATGCTTGCAAAAACACGGTATTCGGTAGGATTCTGACATGAACGCGCGAGTGTGCTCTTTGTAGTATTTGTTGCACAGGATTCGCGGCCTGGGTGCATGACAGAGCATCGCGAGTGCACCGCGCGATGACGTGAAATCGCTGGATTTGACAGAATTCTTAAGATTCCTATGGTTTTCCTATGATTTCAGCAAGAGAGCCCGGGCGGGAAATTTGTAGAATTTTTGAGAAAAAAGCATTGGGTTTTTGATGTTTTTATGTTGAAATGCTTGCAAACACACGGTGTTCGGTAGGATTCTGACATGAACGCGCGCGTGTGCTCTTTGTGGTATATTTTGCAATGAATTATCGCCGTGGACGACAGGACGTCCATGTCGAGAGGAAAAAATAAGAAAAATGTTGATTTTGTATTGTTTTTTACAGGTTAGGATGGGGCCCCCCGGATGCGGCCCCTAATGGCCGGCCTGAGGGGGGAGTAGGAGTATATTCTAATAAGGAATAAGGATAGGAGTAGTAGTAGTAGTAGTAGTAGTAGTAGTAGTAGTAGTAGTAGTAGTAGTAGTACTAGTACTAGTAGTAAGTAGTAAGTAGTAAGTAGTAGCAGTAGTAGTAGTAGTAGTAGTAGTAATAGTAGTAATAGTAGTAGTAGTAGTAGTAGTAGTAGTAGTAGTAGTAGTGGTAGTAGTAGTAGTAGTAGTAGTAGAAGTAGTAGTAGTAGTAGTAGTATTATTATTAGAAAGGTAATGGGTAGAGGTAGTGAAGTGGTAGTAGGAGTAAGTAGTAGTAGTAGTAATAGAATTAGAAGAGTAGTAAGTAAGTAGTGTAGTAGTATAGTACTAGTAGTACTAGTGGTAACAATATAAGTCGTCGTAGAAGTAAGGTATGGTAGTGGTAGTATTATAGTAGTAGTCGAAAAAGTATTAGTAGTATGTAGTAAGGTAAGTAGTAGTAGTAGAAAGTAGTAAGTAAAGTAGTAGTAAGTCGAAGTCGTAGTAGAAGTAGTAGTAGTAGTAGTAGTAAATAAGTAGAGTAGTAGTAGTAAGTATAGTATGTAGTAGATAAGTAAGTAAGTAGTAGTGGTAAATAGTAAGTAGTAAGTAGTAGTAGTAGTAGAAGTAGTAGTATGAGACAGTAGTAGTAGTAATATGTATAGTAGATAGTAGTAGTAGTATAATAAGTAGTAAGTAGTAGTAGTTTAATGTTAGTAAGTAGTACGTAGTAGTAGTAGTAGTCGTAGTAGTAGTAGTAGTAGTAGTAGTAGTAGTAGTAGTAGTAGTAGTAGTAGTAGTAGTAATCGTAGTAGTAGTAGTAGTAGTAGTCTAGTAGTAGTAGTAGTAGTAGTAGTAGTAGTAGTAGTAGTAGTAGTAGTAGTAGTAGTAGTAGTAGTAGTAGTAGTAGTAGTAGTAGTAGTAGTAGTAGTAGTAGTAGTAGTAGTAGTAGTAGTAGTAGTAGTAGTAGTAGTAGTAGTAGTAGTAGTAGTAGTAGTAGTAGTAGTAGTAGTAGTAGTAGTAGTAGTAGTAGTAGTAGTAGTAGTAGTAGTAGTAGTAGTAGTAGTAGTAGTAGTAGTAGTAGTAGTAGTAGTAGTAGTGGTGGTGGTGGTGGTGGTGGTGGTGGTGGTGGTGGTGGTGGTGGTGGTGGTGGTAGTATTAGTAGTAGTAGTAGTCGTAGTAGTCGTAGTACTAGATGTAGTGTTAGTAGGAGTCTGAGGTAAACTAGCCAGGCCGAGCGAGTCAGAGGGTCCCGTCTTCTCCCCCCTACCCCCACAACAGACGGATCCATTGTGGAACCACTTGATTTTGGGATTGGAGCGCGCTCCCACCTCGCAGACTGGAGGCGCTCCCGCGCACGGCTCTTTTCCGACGACCTGGCAAAGAGGAAGTTACTCGAGCCGCGCACGGGCGCGAGCGACATAATTTCCGATGAGCGTGGCGAAAACGAAGCATGCGCCGCGCTGGCACAGCACTGCCACTTGCGCGGCGCTGGGGCGAGGTCGGCATCTCACCCTCTCTCGCGCGGCCCCGCTGCCGCTGTCGCTTCCCTGCGACTCGGCGAACGAACCATGCGCCGCGCCTGCGCGGGAGCGCCAATTCCGAGTGAGATGCGCACGGTGCTCTGGCAAGGGCGACAAGTTGCCCACTCGCGCGGGCCCTTCGAAATTGGCGAGTGGAAAATATGCGCTGCGTCGAGGCGGGAGCGCCACTTTCGGGTGACGTCTGCGGGTCGTTTGCCTGCGCGTCGACGAAGTGGCGTGCGAGAAGCGTGCTCCGCGTCCGAGCGGGAGCTCAAATCTCCAGGCAAAGGGGCGCGGCGCCGAGGCGAGAGCGACGTCTCGGCCTGTCGCGCGGGAGGTGCGCCCCGTCCCGCTCTTGTCGCGACTTTGGCAACATGGGCGACATCAGGTTCATGCTGACATGAACCACGCGGATTGTTTTGCAGCCAGGATGGGTCCGTCTGGATCTGGTCGCCATCGGCCGGCTAGGTGGCGGAGAGGGCACACGCAGCACCCTGCACTTGCGGGTAAGAGCGCGGGGGCGGAGGCGCGGGCGAAACCAGGCGCCCCCAGACGTGGCCCCCAAACGTGGCCCCCGTACGTGGGCCCGAACGTGGCTCCCAAATGTGGCCCCCAAACGTGGCCCCTAAGCATGGCCCCCAAACGTGCCCCCCAAACGAGGCCCCCAAACGTTGCCCCCATGCGTGGCCCCCGAACGCGGCCCCCAGACGCCAACCCCCTAGATCCAGCCACGTGCGCGCACGGACAGTGTAAGACAGTTCGGGCCCCCCACACCCCGATGTACCAATAAGGAGTGACATTCGGAGGAAGTGTAGTAGTCGTCGCAGTCGCGGCGTGGACCGCTGGATCTCCCTCCCGTCTCCCCAAGGACCGGCGCTACATCGCGAGTCGGTCTTTGACGGCGTCGGGGCCCAAACAACGGCCCCTGGATGCCGAGCACAGCCGACGACCTCCCGCCGTGATGCTGCCACGACGCCAGGAGCCCTGGGCCCGGTGGCCTCTTGGGCCCCAGCTCGGGCCCGGCGGCGGCCGCTCGGGGCGAGACCTGGGGCCCCCCTGGCAACCGGGAGCCGCGGGAAAACGCTCCGAGGCGAGCAGATCTCCGAGGAGCCGGCGGGGGCCTGAGGTGTCTGAGAGCTGGCGTCGCGACGACAAGAGCTGCGACGTCGCGGAGAAGGTCGCGGCCGGAGCCCTGGGCCCCAGCTGTTTGGGGCACTCTTCGAGCCGGATCGATGTGGGATGGTCTCGGTGGGGCAGAGGCCGGGCGGAGGCCGCCGGGCGTGAGAAATGTACGGCGCGCGGATCCCAACACGAGCGGCGAGCACAGCCGTGTCCGCGCCCTCGCGGCCACCGGGGTCTGGGGTGCGGTGCCGCAGAATGTGCGGTCGCACGGATGCGTTCCGCGCGGGGCATGCGCGAACAAACGCCCCGCAGAGCCGCGGTGGCGCGGCCCGGGGGCCTGGGCCGCGAGGCCGCGGATATGTTGGGGCGCGAAGTCATGGAGGGCGATGGAGGGGGGGGGGAAGAGGTGTCCTCTTCGGGCCCTAAAGATCCTCTTTTGGGCCCGACTTTAGGGGCCTTAGAAAAGAAGGCCCCTTGTCTGCAGCCCCCGCCATGTCAGGGAAGACCTCCGCCACGACGCGAGGGGGGCTTTTGGGACTTGCGCCTCCGCCGAGGCCAGCCCCTCTGGCTGCGCGTCCTCGGAGGACAGCGGCGCGCCGCTGCTGCCGGCGCTGCGGGCGCCCGCGCCAGCGCCCGGCCTGCTGCTGCTGCAGACACGAAAGCGGTACGCAAACGCGGGCCATCCGTCCCAAAGTCGGCTGGAGCTGGGGCGACGAGATCCATATGCGTGTCCAGCGCCCCTGGCCATGCCCATGTGACCCCCCAGGGGCGGCGCGCATCTCGGCATCGCCCGGACGCCCGCATGCCTTCTCGGCGAGGGCCCTCGAGGAGCCTCCTGGACCCCCGAGCCCAAGCGAAAACACGCACGAGACCGAAGGACTGCGCGCGGAGAGTGGGCCCACGGGCGATGGCGAGGCGCGGCTCCCCGGCCCGAGGGCGAGGCACGGCGCAGGCGCCGCGCCCGCGGGCCCCGGGGGGCGGGCCTGGCCAGGCGCAGGCGGCCCTGTGCCCCGTGGCCCCCCCCCCCCCCAGGAGCTGGGCGGCGGCAAGCCGTGCGGGCCGCACAGCCCGCCCGAGGCCGCGGCCGCCGCCGCCCTCGAGGACGGCCCGCGCCCCCGCCGCCCCGTAGGCTCTCGCCGTGTCCTCCTCCTCCTCCTCCTCCTCCTCCTCCTCCTCCTCCTCCTCCTCCTCCCCCTCCTCCTCCTCCTCCTCCTCCTCCTCCTCCTCCTCCTCCTCCTCCTCCCTCCTCCTCCTCCTCCTCCTCCTCCTCCTGCTCCTCCTCCTCCTCTCCTCCTCCTCCTCCCTCCTCCTCCTCCTCCTCCTCCTCCTCCTCCTCCTCCTCCTCCCACTTCCTTCCTTCCACTCCGCTTGGCTCCACCCCCAGGTCGGGGCGCGCGCCCGGCCGGGCCGCGCGGCATTCCCCGCGGCCAGGGGCTTTTCGGCTGGAGCCCGACGCCGAAGCGGGGGGCTCCGCACCTAGAGCTCCGGGGGAAGGGGTCGCCCGGTGGGCGCTGGTGGAGCGCCACGCGGGCGCGACCCCCGGCAGCCCCGCTTTGGGCTGGGTCGCTGCCGGTGGGTACTCGGTCCGGAGAGGAAGGGTATGGGCCAGCGGGGACCGGGGCCAGGGTCAGGGGGCCAAGAGGCCGGACCGGCACCTCGGACCGGGGGCCCGGTGGGCCCTCCCGAGGGGCGAACGCCATCCAAGCCGCGGGGCCAGGGCCCAGGGAGGGGGACAGGGGACGGGGCCCAGGCCGAGGGGCGGGGGCAGGGAGGAGGGGGGTCAGGCCCAGCAGGGGGCGGCAGGGACGAGTAGGACGGAGGACAAGAAGCCGGGGCACGCGCTCAGGAGGGATCGGGCCCAGGGGTCGGTGTACATACCCTTTCTCTCTGGCATGGTGCCTAGGGTGCCGCCTGCAGCGCTGCCTCCAGGCGGCGCGCCTCCTGCAGCGACAGGCCGGCGGCCGCGCCCGCTCCGGGCCGGCGCCGGAGCACCGCAGCGGCACCGCCGCAGTTCCCAAGGAGGTGGATTTGCGGTCTCCTGGGATTGGCCGCAGAAGCGGCATGCGGCCACGGCGCCGGCAGCGTCGCGCGCGAAGGCGCCCTGCAGGGTCAGGCGGGCCCACGCGCGGGCCTCCTGCAGCGTGGCCCCGGCTGCGCTATGTTCCATCGCTGTGCAGCTCCCGCCGGCCACGCGGCTGAGCGCCTCCTGCTGCACCGTGCTGGCAAGCCAGGACGCCTCCTGGGCGTCCGCCGCCGCCCGCACTAAGCTGCGATACTGGGCGTGGGCTTCAGCTCCTGCTCGGGGCCCAGGCGGATCCGGGAGGCGCCACTGGGCGAGGAGCTCCTTGACGCGGCGCACCCAGGAGCCTTCGGCCTCACTCCGCCAAAGCGAGGACCCGCTTGGCCTCGGCGTACCGGGGGTCGGCTTGGACCCGGCCGTACAGGCGGATGGCCCGCTCCGCCATGGTCGTGGACCACCGGGTCGCCCACCCCATGTGGCGCAGGACGAGGGCCCGCGGGACAGGGCCGCGCACGCCGAGGGCATTTCGCGCCCACCGCTCCTGGAGGCGGTTCAGGGTCCCCGCACAGCCTTCCACGTGGACGCGCAGCTCGGCTCCGTGCGCCACCTTCGGGAGCGTGCTGGCGATCCGCCCAAGGCTGAGCTCGTGCAGCGAGAAGCCCAGGTGGCTCGTGATCGCGGTGTGCCGCCGCCCGACCCCCAGCGCCTGCCGCTCGATGGCCTGGAGGTGCGCCTGCGCGGGCGGCCCGGCCGAGCGGTGGATGCCGGGGCACTTGCACTCGTCCACGAACCCGACGCCTTGGGTGGGCCGCGTGTCCCTGAGGCCCCTCCTCAGAGTGGCCGTCTTGGTCGGGCCGTACCGGAGGTGGCCGCGGTGGCGGCGCGCGGCACTCTGCAGCGCCTGGACAATCAGCCCGCTTTGCGCCCGCGACCCTGCCTTGGCACGCACGTCGTCCACGAACGCGCGCGGCCCGATCTTCGTCTCGGAAAAGAAATCCAATAACCCCTGCCGTACCGCATCAGAGGAGGCAGCAGCCATGCAGCCGTCCCAGTCCGCGTGCCCGTCGACGAGCATGGTCGCCCACTGGTCGATCTCCCGGACATCCAGCACCTCCGCGTCCGAGCCGTCCCAGTGCGCCCGGTACGCCGCCAGCGCCTCCGGCGGCGGGTCCAGGCAGAGGCTGGCGCCCGGCGTAGCCGCGACCTCCTCGATTTTCGCCGCGTTGGCGAGGCTGTATTGGGCGGGGCTCAGCGCCCTGCCCTCAGGCATGCCGACCTGCGGCCAGAACGGTCGTGTCCGCTCGCCCCGCCCCGTGACTGAGACTGTGGTGCCGCTTAGCATGGCGTCGGTGAGGAGCCACTGTCTGCCCGCCACCCCCGCCCTGTCATGCATCGTGACCATGGCCTCGGTGCTGTCGAAGGCCTCCGCCTCGTCCGCGAAGACCTCCGCGAGGGGCCTGCCCTGGTGCGCGCAGATGGAGGCCACCTCGAAGTCAAGGAGATTGGGAACCAGGCTATCCCCCCCCGCCTCCTGAAGGTCACCAAGTCCCGCCTCCATCGCCTGGCGGTTGCACCCTGCCCAGAGCTCCTCCAGGAAGCGGCCTTCCGCGGAGCACAGCGCGAGGACCATGGGGCCGGCCCTCCTTGCGCTTGTGGTAGTTGTGTTGCAGGAGCCACAGGGCCGGGGCCCAGCCCAGCCAGAGGCTGAGGCTGGTCAGGCCGACCAGCGTGCGCACCGCCCCCAGGTGGGCGCTGTGGAGGAGGGCGCACGGAAGGCACTTGCACTGGGCCTGGAGCCTGATCCTCCTGAGGGCCGTGCCTGCCTCAGCCAGCGTGTAGGCCTCCGCCGCGTCCCAGCGGCCGAGCTCGCGCAGGGCCTCCGAGCGCTGGCGCTCCAGTCGGCCGTGCATCGCAGCCGCGTGGTCCGCGTCCCACTCGCGACCCCAGGGCGGGTTGTCCCGCCTGAGGATGTACCTGCGCGCCCCGTCCAGGACCTGCGCCGTGCCCACGCACATGCGGCCCTCATCGTCTGGGTCTCTCAAATGGCAGGCAGGCCCTCTAGGGGTTCCGTCGAATATTGCTTGAGGGCGGTGGCGGCCGCCAGCGGGTTGACGTGCAGGAGGCTTACTAGGCGGCGGCGCGCATCGTCCCGCTGGGCCTGGGCGCGCATCGACCTGGTCGTCAGTGTCGCTTCCCGGGTTGAGGTCCCCCGCCATGTGGACCCGCCCATCAGGGTGACGGCGGGCGGCTGCATTTCGGGCACGGTCATACTCCCCGAAGAGGCGGCTCACCAGCTCTGCCCGGGTGCGCTCGTTGACGCCTCGCTACCGGGGCGGTATGCTGAACCCGCGCCAGTACTCGCCCGGCCCCGTCTGCACCCAGCACGCGCCTGGGCCCGTGGACCAGTCGGGGAGGCGCGCCATTGCCCCTGCCGCGTCGCGGTGGATCAGGGCGACGACAGCACCGAACTGCAGCGTGCGCGGCCCGTGCAGCATCTACGGGGCCCGAGGGAGGGCTGTCGCAAGGTCCACGTCGTCGGGGCAGCGGCACGACATGCCGAAGAACCACGCGGCCCCCAGGGCTCACATCACCGCGCTGATGTCCTCCCACCGGCGCGGGGGGATGGCTGCGGCCCCCCCGATCTCAGCGCCCCCGCTGAGGCCGAAGTTGATCATGCCCGCAGTGGCAGTGGTGCTCTGCGCCTGCTCCAGCGGCTCCGGTGTGGGGGGGGGGGGGCTGGGAGTGCGCGGTGCAGGTCGCGGCGCGCTGCGGTCAGCCTCCGCGCCGCTGCTGCCGTGGCCGGGAGGTGCTTTCGGCCCGCATGTCCGCTGGCGCCCGCGTCGCTCCAGGCTGGGGCTGTCCCGAGGGCGTCCGCGAGACATTCGCGCCACACCGCTGGCGCCGCGGACTGGAAGCGCCCGAGCGCGTCCTCGAGCGGGGCCGTCCGCTCAGCCAGCACCTGCTCCTCCGCTTTCCGCAGGTCCGCATCTGCCCGCTCGGTGGCATCGGCATCGCTTCTTGGGGGGCAAGCAGAGGTCAGCGCCGCGACGACCTCTCCCCCGAGCGAAAACCCGTCCTCCCTCCGCGCTGCTGGGCCCTCTCGGAGGGGGCCCCATGCCGTGCCCGGATGGGGTTCCTGCTCGCCGTCGCGTGGAAGTCGCTCGCCCGCCGGTCCTGGCCGGAGAACTCGTCCCGGAGCAGTCGCAAGGCGGTGTCCGCTGCCCCCAGGGAGCCCGTTCCCAAGCGGATGCGGGCGGCGCCGTCGGCCCAGAGCTGCATCGCGTCGCTTGTGAAGAGGGCGAGTGTCCACGGGATGGTGTGCCCCAGGGGGGTTTTCTTCACCCCGATCTCCCTGTCGAGGACGTCCCAGACTCCGGCCACCCCGGTGCCGTCGAAGAGCTCCGCCGCCCCCAGGACCACGATGGAGTCCCGGTGCTGCTCCTCCCACAGCGCTCGCTGCTGGAACTCGGTGCGCTGGATGTGGGCTGCGCGTGCAGGGTCGAGCTGGCGGCCCGTAATCTGGCCCTGCGTGGTGTTGCCGGGGTCGTAGCATGTCCAGGAGGATGGGTTGCTTCGCCCAGGGCCCGTCGAGGCGGACCCTGCCATCGGTGGTCCTGTGCCAGTTCAGGGTGGCCCCCAGGTCGCGGGCCTTGACGCGCGGGACCGTGGCTGTATACTCTGGTGCGAGGTTGGCGTTCCCCAGCACTTCTCCGGGGCGGGCTGGGTCTGCCATATAAGTGTCAACGAAGACGCCCGCGAGGGCGAGGCTTTCGAACCACTGCCACATCTGCTCCTCGATGGTGTGCTCCCTGGACCGAACCGCGAACGCCACCTCCATGGCATCCGGAGGCGCCGCAGGGCGCCATCCTGGGAAGAGCGTGTTCTGGAGGTAGGCCAGGCGGGGCCGCGCCGGCCGCTCTGCCCGCAACCGCGCCCACCGGCCGTCGTCCTCAGCCAGCGGCCCACTCTGTGCGCTCAGACCACCCTGCGCCGGTCGGTGCGCTGTCGCTGTGGCCGCGGCTGGGGCGTGGCCGGGCGCGGGCCCGGGGCTCGCTGCCACCGCGGCGGGGGCCGTCTGCGGCTCGGCGTGCGCCGCGGGCCCCGCGGGCCCCGCGGGCCCTGGCCTCCGAGCCAGCTGGGGAAGCGGGGCGCGCTCGCGCCCGCCACGCGGCCCGCTTGGGTCTGGCCCCCCGGCTGGCCCCGGGGTGGGCGTGCCTGGGGCGTCTTCGCAGTCGCGGTCCTGGTAGAACCCGATGTTGAGCGGGTCGAGCTCGTCGTTGTCGGTCGGTGCCGCGGACTCGTCCGCGTCGGATGCCCTGGTCGGGGTTGGCTCATCTGCCGGCAAGGGTTCCTCTGGCGGAACTGCCGGCACTGCCGCCGCTGCCGCGCCGCCGTTGCGTTGGAGCCGCTGGAGCTCGAGCAGCCGCGGCCTGTGCCTGGCCGCCCCCTCCTCGTCGCCTACGGCCTCCAGCGTCTCCACCAGGTAGCTCAGCTGGGATATCTGGTAACCGATGCTGGGCGGCTCGGTCCACCAGCCATGGGGCTCGCTGCTGGGGCGGCCTCGGCCGCTGGCACCTGCGCGCCTCCCGGGTCTGGGGGCGCGGGGCCTGCCAGGCCCGGTCGTGCGGCGGGGTCTGCGTCCTGCCGCTGCTGTTCCAGGGGGTAGCCTCCGGTACCGCTGGGGGCGGGTCGCGGAGGGTGTCCCCGGCGGGCGCCCGGCGGCGTCGGCGCCCGCGGCGTAGGCAGGACATCCACGTTCTGTTCGGTCCCTGGGGGGGGGCTCCCCGCCGCTGGCTTCGCCCGGCGCCGACTGCCCCTCGGGCTGAGTCTGCTGGGGGGTTCCTGGTCGCGGTCGCGGCGGTGCCGTTTGCCGTCGCCCGCGGGGCCGCTGGCGCCCGCGGCGGCGGGTGGGCCCGCGCTCGCGGCAGCTCCGCCCGGAGGGGTGCTGGCCCCTTCGGAGGCCGGCGGGCCCGCGCCCACGGCCCCACGCGACGGTGCGGGGCTGGCCACCCTCTTGCGCGACGGCGGGGCTCGCGGGGCTGCGGACCGCCCGCGCTGGCCGGGCTCCCCGCGGTCGCGGCCCGGGCCCCGCCTGACATGCGCGTGGTCGTCGAGCGCATCCCTCACCACCTCCCGCAGCGACGTCGCAGGGAGGCGCTCGTGGAAGTACGCCATGTTCAGGTAGGTCGCGAGGATCCTCTCGATCTTCGTGGGGTCGCTGGTGCGGATCGCCTCATGGGAGAGGAGGCGGCGCACGGTCTCGGTCAGGGCGCTCTTCCACTCTGAGCCGCCCCGGCCTGGTGCTGCCAAGGCTCGCATGTGCACTTTGTGCCGCTGCGCGAGGAGCGGGTTCGCGATCTCGACTGTGACTCCCATGTGCCCAAGGAGCGTGGTGTCCGGCGCCGCCGGGCTCGCCATGGTGTCCTGCCTTGGCGTCGGCTGGGCGTCTGGCCGGGCGTTGGGTTGCTGCTGGCGGGGTCCTGGTTGGTCCCTGCGGGCTTGAGCCAATGTGTTCCAGCGGACGGACGGACGGGAGAGGAAGGAGCGGCCCCCCGGGTCGCCGTCCTCGACTGATCTGGCTGCGGCCTGTGGGGTGGGGAGCGCGGAGATTCCCAGCCGGCCCCGCCATGTGCCCCAGCACGCGCCGGCGTCCCGACCGGTGGCCGAGTGCGCCAGCGGCGTGGGGCGAGGGTCTGGCTGGGCTCTCCCGCCCGTCCCACTGGCCGGGTCGCACCTGCTCCCCGCATCCCACCCGGCCGCCGTCCTGATCTGCCTGCGGCCCGTGGGGTGGAGGGACCGAGGTCACGTGGCGCCCCCCCGCGTCCCGCCACTCGTCGGCGGCCCGGCCAGTGGCCAGACGCATCGACGGCGGGGGCCAGGGGTTCGCCCCGCGCCCCGGCCTGCCCCGCGGTCCGGGTATCGGAGGAGGGAGAGGAGGAGGGGACGGAGAGGACGGGGAGCGGAGGCAGGCAGGGACACACGAGGGAAAGGAAAGAAGGGGGAGGGGAGGAGGGCAGGGGGAGGAAGGCGGAGCGGCAGGGGCAGAGAAAGGGAAGGGGGGCAGGGAGGGAGGTCCCCCCAGCGGCCCGCGCGCCCCGCCGCGCGCCGAACGGCACGGGCCTCAGGGGCCGCCGGACCGCGGTGGCCCGCCCGGCCGCGCGCCTCACGGCACGGGTCTCAGGGGCGGCCACGAGCCCACCCCTGGGGGGGAAGGGACAAGGGAGGGGGGCGGGAGCGGGGGGAGGGGCAGGGAGGGGCAGGGAGGGAAGGGAGGGGAAAGGGGAGCGGGGACGGAGGAGGGAGGCGAACAGGGAGGCAGAGGGGAGGAGAGCAGGGGAGTGGTACGGCAGGCCACCTCGGGGGGAAGAGGGGGCTACTCGCCGTCGGTGCCGGCGTTGCTTCCGGCCGGCCCGGAGCCCCGGCGCTTGTCCTGGCTGTCCTCGGGCAGCTCGCCCGTCACGACGGCGATCACGACGACGACGACGACGACGACGACGACGACGACGACGACGACGACGACGACGACGACGACGACGACGACGACGACGACGACGACGACGACGACGACGACGACGACGACGACGACGACGACAGCGACGACGACGGGGCCGCTTCCGGGGCCGCAGGGTTGCCCTAGTCTGGGGGCCTCCGTGGCCGGCCCGTCCCGGCCCGGAGCCCCGTGCCCTAAGCGGCGGGGGGGGGGTTCGGGGGTCCCCCCGGGAGGAGGGGGGGGCAAGAAGGGAGAAGGGCCCAGACCCCCTCGCGTCATGAAAAAATCACGACGGGAGGTTTTTCGTCATTTTCAGCCTCTGGGGGCCCTTACCGACCCTCGGGACCGGCAAAACACGACTCAGGACGAAAAACCGGTCCCGGGGAATGGGTCCAGACCGCTGGGGGTCGACGTCATGAAAAATTCATGACGTCGGGGGTCTGGGGGGGCAGAAGGAGGGGACATGAGAGGGGACGGGAGGGAGGAGTGAAGAGGGCGAGGGGGAAGAGGACGGCGAAGAGGATGCCGATGAGGGTGACGAGGAGTAGGAGGCAGAGAAAAAGGACAAAACGGTGAATGAGGGAGGAGGAGGAGAACGGGTGGAGCAGGTGGAGGAGAACCAAGGAGAAGGGAGGAGGGCGCAGGAGGAGGATGCTAGCGACGATGACGACAAGCATGACGAGGATGGTTATGACTATGATGATGAGCGGGGGGGATGATTGGAGTAGACGAGAGGAAGGAAGGGGCGACAAGGAGGGAGATGATAAGGGGACCAGCAGCGCCTGGTCAGTCTCATTCTTGGTGAGCTCGTTGTTGTCCAAGTTCAGCCCCCGGAGCCTGAGACCTTCGTGTAGAGCCAGAACCCGAAGGCCTGCCAGCTCGGGCTCGCCGCCGAGGCCCCGCACCTCCCAGGCCCTCGCCGACGGCGGGGTCGGCGGCGGGCGGAAGGGGGGGGGGAAGTCGGGAGAAGGAGAAGGCCCTCTCCGCCGGCGGCGGGGCCACTCAGAAGCCCCCGCGCCTTCTGCGGAGGTGCTCCGTGCCTTCGGGGAGGGCGCAGGGAGCCTCTCGGAGGGCCGGGGGACTTGCGAGCCCTCTGGGAAGGCGTTCTCCTTCTCGCTTCCCCCCCCCGGCGCGCCGCCGAAGACATGTGCTTTTCGATCCAGGCGTTTTTCGAAGATTTGGGCAGCTGGGCTCGTTGTCGGGCCCCGTGGCCATCCAACATGGGTCCGGGGCGCAAGGCTACCCCTGAAGAGCCAGTCGGGGCCTCTTGGGTCCCGGATCGAAGGAATCAGATCGGCGGATGTCAGGGTTATCCCCGAAAAACCAGTCGATGACTCTCAGGCCGTGTGCTGGCCCAGCGCGCATGTTTCCCCCGTTTCGCTCCACTGGTGGCACGCAGCTTGTCCGAGGCCATTTGCTCAAGAAACTTTTTATACATTTGTGAGACAGCTCCACCCCCTCTGCCCGTCGGCCCTTGAACACAACGCCGGCTCCGGCCCGCGCCAGAGGGTGCGCGTCAGGAATTCGCTGGTCAAGGATGGTTCAGCCAGAGGATGCCAAGGCAAAGACGGGCCCCATCGATGTGTCCTCCATCCCAGTGGTAGCGAAGAACGATGACGGCTTGCTCGCGCAGCCTGAGGAGCCGAAGTTCAAGACGGCTTTGGTTGAGATTTATGTGCCATCGCAGGAAGGAGGCGGCAGCGACAAGATCAGCAATGGCCATCGTTACGACTCCATTCCGATTGCGAATGGCTTCATTAATGCGGGCATGAGTTGCCAGCTGGTGAACTATTGCATCGAGAAGCACGACGAGTTCTTTGCGGTTCTCGAGAAGTTCGATGCCATTGTGGTGCGTTGCAACCCAGGGCAGGTCAATGCGGCTGGCGGCAGCCAGAAGAAGTTCGATGATGCGATGATGAAGTTGGCTGAGACTCGGCCGGTGTGGCCCACGCCAGATGTAATGGCGAAGATGGGCGCGAAGAAGGCGCTGTGCATGATCAAGGACATGGACATCGGCTTGAAGGACACCCTCGGGTATTTCAAGGCTGCCGCCTCTGCCGCCGACCCCAAGTGAGCGACGTATGTTTGATTCGTTTGTTGTCGGGGTGCCTATCGGAGCACGGCAGAAAGGGTTCAGGTGAGACATCCAGGCTTGAGCCTCGCCCTCTGGACTCATGATTCTCTGTTGCACCTTCGTCTCTTCTCTATCGAATAGCCTTCCTGCCACTGTGCCTAGGTTTTAGGTATGAAGCCTATTGGATGTTCGTTGGGATTTCGTGGTGGACCATTTTTGAGGGCTCTGAGGTGCAGGTTTGCGGCTTCTTGGATGCAGTTTTGACGCCTCTTCGGGGCAGTTTCGGAGCCTCTTGGGGTCGCTGTTGGGTCCCTTGGGGGCCTCTTGGAGCCTCTTGAGGCCTCTTGGGTGCCTCTTGGGGCTCTTGGGGCCCTCTTGGAGGCCTCTTGGGCAGTCCTGGGGTGGTATTGGGGGCCTCGGGCCGTCTGGGAGCGTCGGAAAGGGAAACGGGCGAGAACGCCAACACTTTTCAAACAACGAAGGCCAGCCATTGATTTTTGCCTCTCAGGGTCCTCTTGGGAGGCATCGTCGAGGCCTCTTGGGGCATCTTGGAGGCCTTTTGGACCATCATGAGTCCATGTAGGGCGTCTTGGGGCGATTGTTGGGCGTCGCGGGGCGTTCCGGGGCTGTCGCGGGCCTCTTTGGGCCCTGTTGGCCCGTTTTGGGGCCCCCCATTGTTCCGAAACAGTCACGCGAGAAACCGCGAGAAGCCCCAGGAGAAGATTTCGAGATGTGGGGTCTGGGTCTCTGAACGACTCCTCGGGAATGAGGACTGAGGTTGACAGGGTGATGGTAAGGACCTGAGGGCACGCCCACTCCGTGCCCAGAGGCACGGAGTGGGCACGGACGTGGTGGCGGATCTACAGAACCATGAGAATATGATGATCATGGTTCTGACGGATCGCATCGCATTTCCGAGCTCCAATGGGGGGGCCGCCTAGGGGTATGTCAATTTGTTTTTGGTTGGAATTGTAGGGTGTGGCAGTGACTCGGGTTAGCGGTCGGTGGATTGGGCGAGGTGGCAATTATTATCCAGGAGCAGCGAGCACCCCATCCCCGAAGGGGAAAATGAGGTTCTGGGTGTGTAGCTGCCGTGGACTCATGGTTTGTTGCTGCCGTGGACTCCTGGGACATCGTCGGGATTGCGTTTTCGGGGAAGCCCACACCTGAGGTGGTTCAACCAATTTCGCCCGAGATCTCCCCTTTCTGGGTCAGAGATATCCTGTCAATTTTGTGTCGCTTGCCAGATGAACACTCGGGGAGACTGGAACCCTCCTTGTCGCCAGTCTCGGGGGAACTGGAACCCTCCTTGTTGCCAGACCCGGGGAGACTAGAACCCTCCCTGTTGCGACCGGCAAATCTGTCAATCGGGGCCACTTGTCAAACGGGCGAGGGTACTCAGCTGGGCATTGCATGAGGCGAGTTGCCCGTCCTCTGCCGTTGGGATTTTGTGAGAAAGTGACTTCGCACGCTAGTCATCCAAAGGGGTGGGCGGATTTTCCTTGCCGTGGATGCTGTGTGGCACTTCGTCGGAGGGAAGGCCCGACGTTGCCCCATCAGCCACACTACTGCTGCTGCAACGCGCCTTGCGCTTGCGGAAAAACATGAAATCATGCCGCCTTCATTCCGGCGGGTTCGGAAGTCCTGGGGCGTCGCGCCAAGTTCGCGGGAGTGGTCAGTGATATGCCAGCACCAAGTTTGGCCAGGCCTTCCATGGGCTTCCGCCAGTGGTCCCTGAGAGGCCTCGCCAACTTAGGAGCTTCGATTTCTGGCCGATCTGACTTGTGGATTCCAGTTTTGGTCCGATCCGTCGTCCGCCATTGAGATGTACATCGGTCCAATGTGAGGACTCGAGTGGTGAACCTCTTGCCTTTGGCGAAAGCCAACGCAAGTAAAACGAGGACGGTGCCGCCGGTAGAAACTCGGTCGAAATTGGCGGAGGAACGGAGCCTAAGCGCGCGCGTGGTTCTAGTATATAGTATGGATGAATACCAGGTCCCCGGGGGCCCCGCCCCGTCCAGACGGCCCAGGAGGCCTCCAGGAGGCCTCCAAGGCGGCCCCAGGAAACACCCAAGATCTCCACGAGGGCTCCGAGACGGCACAAGATCGGTCCAAGACAGTCAAGATAGTTCCTTGACGGCCCAAAAAGCTTCCATGACGCCGCAAGAGGCCTCCAAGAGGCTTTGTCAAGAGGACCACAAGAGGCTCACATTGGTAGTTCTTTTTTTCGCGGGTGTGGGAGGATTTTTGGTGGTTCTCACTTTTTCGGCTGCCCGACGCTCCAATATAGCCGAAGAGGCCCCCGAGATCGCCCAAAGACGGCCAAGAGGCTCCCAAGATGGCCCCAAAACAGCCCGAGAGGGACCCAAGCAGCCTAAGGGGCCTCCAAAACGGTCCCAGATAACCCCAAGACGGTTCTAAGAAGGACCCGAGACAGGGAATCTGAACGGACCTTTCGAGCCTTCGGCCCCAAAAAGCCCTTAGGAGACTCCAAGAAGCGCCCCGGAGGCCCCCAAGACGCCGACAGAAGCCCCCGAAAGGGCTCCCAAGATGCATGTCACATGTGCACGACAAACAGATCCCACGGGCCAGGCTGGTGCTCTCTCCCCGTGTATTGGTCTCGCTGGAAACGCTGCAGGATTCCATGTTCCTTTGGTTCATCGTCAGGCTTCGAGCCTCCATTCGGATGCGTTTCTTCGCCGTCTTCGGCCACGGCTGGGCGCCGTGCCTTGTGGAGGTCCGCGATGCCCCTTGATGCTGGGGGTCTGGAATGTCTCGAGCGGGGAGGTGTGGCCACACCGCCAGGGGGCATCCCCTGGCTCCTCGTCCTGGTGGTGGTGGTGTCGCTTTTCTTTGCTCCCACCTCGCGTCGGGACAAAAAACACGACGGGAAGCTTTGCACGAGTTCCAGCCTCCAGGGGGCCCTCGCGGGGCCCCGGGACCGTAAAACATAAATCAGGATGAACAGTCGGCCCCGGAAATCGCCCGCACATCGTGGGCCCACGTTTTGAACATATCCCGGCGTCGAGTGTCTTGGGGGGGGGAGGAGGGGGAGGAGGAATAGGGAAGAGGAGGAGGATGACGAGGAGCAGGCGGAGAAGGAGGCAGAGGAGGAGGAAGAGGAGGGGGAGGAGGAGGAGGGAGGGAGGAGGAGGAGGAGGAGGAGGAGGAGGAGGAGGAGGAGGAGGGAGGAGGAGGAGGAGGAGGAGGAGGAGGAGGAGGTGGAGGAGGAGGAGGAGGAGGAGGAGGAGGAGAAGAAGGAGGAGGAGGAGGGCTGAGGGAGGAGGAGGAGGAAGATGAGGGGGGGGGGGGAGGATGATGCTGAGGATGAGTAGGGGAGGAGGAGGAGGAGAGGAGGAGGAGGAGGAGGAGGAGGAGGAGGAGGAGGAGGAGGGGGGAGGAGGAGGAGGAGGAGGAGGAGGAGGAGGAGGGAGGAGGAGGAGGAGGAGGATGAGGAGGAGGGAGGGGGAGGAGGAGGAGGAGGAGGAGGAGGAGGAGGAGGGAGGAGGAGGAGGAGGAGCAGCAAGGATATTGCGAAGGCCGATTGGCTACTCTGGGGCACACCTTACGCGTACACAGTCATCATCAGTCAGCCAGGCCTCAGGGAGTCGGTCTTGGATGACGGAGGCTGCGTCGACACACATAGGACGCTCATGTTGGCGAAGACCATCTGCAATGAAGCTTGGGATAAAAGCGACAGCAGACGGACAGCCGAAGTGCGAGCATTACAAGCGATAAAATAATTCGACCAGCAGCAGTGGCAGCAGTGCATCCTCCAGGGCTTCGATGCACTCAGGTTGCAGAGACACCAACTTGATGTACTTGCGGGGGGGCAGGGTCATCTTCGCAGCTGTTACCATATCGATCTGGACAGAGCCCCCCTACACTTACTACCACATCAAGTCACTGCTCAATTATCCCAAGAGCTCAAGGATCAGGGCATGATATACCGCCAAGGCACGACGGTCATCTTATGGCAAAAAGCTTTCAGAAGCCCCATCAAGCGCGCTCACCTGCAACAGCTCGCTCAGGGTGAGTACGAAGAGAACGATGAGACAACAGACCACGTCAGGCTCATGTACAAAGAGCACTACATCTACGAGGACGTTGACGGATACCACCCGCAGGACACGCGCTACATCACCAACAACGACTACTGCATCATGGCATACCTCAGCTCCCAGCAACTGCAACAAGTGCCTCAGCTACGTGATGGGCACGTCGAGGTACGGTACGCAGTATGCAGGGCTACAGTGGAGGAAGCACAGGCTATGATGGCCAGATGGATGCTTACAGATCAGCTTGAGGAAGAAATAGACCATTGGGCGACGGAAGCTGCAGTCTGGTCACCGCCAGAGGCCCAGGCTGACTGGAACATGTGGTGTTTACCCCTGGTTGATATGATGCTCAGACAGGATCCAAGCCTACAAAGGCTCTGGACCACAGATCATGAACGACGCATTATGACCAAAGATATCTGCGATAGGGTTTGGTACTCAGGGCACCAGGCCAGGCAAGAGTTTCTTCGGCAGTATCGCCAGCTCTTCGACACCGATCGAATACAATGGCTACATATGGTCCATCAGATACAACAGCAGCTACGACAAGCACGTCAGCGCTTAGCGGGGATGCAAAGCATTGAGATCAGCAGTGGCCAAACCGTTGATGTTTACATTACCAGGCTTGACGTCCTTATGTGCAGAAGATTATTCACAACGTCCTTGCTGCAAATCGGAGACAGGCCCACGCCGATGCTGGAAATGGACCATCCACCCGACAGCGAGGTGGGCAATCCACTACTACCAGAATTCACGGCAATGGACGCAAACCCCGACGTGGAGATACCGCTATTAGGGGAAGAGGTCGAGGCCGAAGTCGGTGACACCGTAAGTTCGGATGACACTGACAACGTGGTGCTCCTGCAGACAGCGGCTGCCATCAGCATAGACAACGAGCATATACAGTCCGTCTCGAGCTACTACGTCAACAGGCTAAGAAAGTACCTCCTCCTCAGAGTAAGGACATGTATCAACACGTACAAGGTGCCGCAAGATTGGATGAAGTGGGGCGTCCCACACATCATGGCCGACATGTACGTCTTCCCCATTTACAACCAGATAGCTAGTACGCATGAAGACAAGAGGAAAATGGCCATGGAGATGTGCGTGGAAGCCTGGCATAAAGGTCAAGATGGCAAGGGGAAGAACACCCGAAATGACAATGCATGTTACTCCACGGACGCCGACAAGGTGCGTATTGAAGGTATTTATGCAACTCCTGACCAGGGATGCGAAATGAAGGAGTGCCCCAGCACCTGGAGCATAGTTCAGCAGAAGCAGCCTATCAGAGCCCAGACCAGCTGGGCAGCCCCTTTTGCACCTGAGCCAGAACAGCCACGGTACGAACAGGTTGAGGCTCAGCGAGCAGAACTTCGCTACAAGTTATCCACCACGGCACGGGCATGGAGCTTCGAGCAAGCAATGTGGGACGCGAATGTGGCATACACCGACTGGCTCTATTGGTGCATCCCTGCTGTCACAAGCGATCTACTACAAAGACCAGAGTACAGCCACAACCTGCAGGAGGACCTGGCTGCCTTGGCTCAGCAGATATGCAATGACTCATGGCATTCGGTGCAACCTCACCTCAAAGAAGTTGTACAGCGACTACGGCGTGAGGAGGACGTTGACGAACGAAGGTATCGTGCTCAGACGCTGCATGGACTACTTCGACTACGCAGAGCACGAGCACAGTTTGCGCTGCGTGCACAAGTCCCAGGGCACGTGGATCTAGAGCGAGATCAACTTCAGCAAGTACTCGATGACTTGGAGTGTCAGGCAGCAGATCGCATGCAGCCAGGACAACCAACTGGCAGGACGGCATGGCAAATACTCGCGCAGGATGAACATGATCCTCCACAGGTCTGGCAGCACCTGCTTGCAGCACATCGTGCCCACCAAGCTGTGGATGACATTGCAGTGGAGCCTCCAGCCCCGCATCAACAACAGGATGGACATGAGGGAGGGGCAGAACTAAACGACGACATCAGTGACGTCACCAGCATGATGCAAATTGACTCTTCTACGCAGAGTGTCTACGACTACATCGATGGCGCGGCTCCCCCTCCAATGAAGGTGGAACAGACGCAGCGCTCGGAGCATCCCACAGGGGAGTCTCGCGGTGTCTCACCACTGGAGGAGGGGGTTGAATCTTCAGACCATTGGATATATGGAAATGGCTATTTCAAAAACAGCAACGGCACCAATGATGGCAGCGAGTTGATAGATGAGGCGACCAGGCATGCTGCTCAAGGACCTGGTCAACAACAGGATGTGCCTCACGAGCGTCAGTTTCGAGATGGGCAATGCGCTGGACACAGCGTGGCGGGATCGAACGGGAAAAAGAATATCAGATGGGGGGAGTAACCATCAGAACCTATGACCCTGATGTGCCCGCTGCCATCCAAATGCAGGTGACTCCGCTCAGGGCCCGAGCCAAACGGGTTCGTACTCGTACCGGGAGTTGTTCTGGCAAACTCGTCCTAGTGAGGAAGGGCCGCAAGCCGCCGTCCCAGGAGAAGATGTGCCCCAAACAACCTCTCAGCAGGTACCCAGGTGCCGTCTCGACCAGGCCCAGGCACATGAGGACGCTGGCAGGCCAAACACGGGCTGCAGCCATAGTTTAGTAGGAAATAAGAGTCCCGTTGCTAGGCAGTCTGAAGCTGTTCATTCTCCCGCCAGGCTAAGCACTGACGCAGATGCATGGTCTGAACTGAGCCGCGCCGATTTTCCAACTCAATGCAATGCTGCACAGGCGTGCACAACAAGCATGCCGAGCAGCCAGCATGATAATCGGGAAGGGCGGGAGGGGGGCGCTGGCAGCGAAGTGCCCGCTCAAGACTCCTCGGACCTCAGCAGGGCAAACCCGAGGCCAGCAAATCTGAGACAGGTGTTGGACTCCCCTACCCCCTTTGGCTCGCTTCCGTTGGCTGCCATCCCACCGCGTGCGCAAGATCAGCTCTGCTGTCCGTTGCACGCTTTGCCCACGCTCAGGGATGTACTGGGAAGGGAGAGACCCCCGAGACTGGCGCATCTCACCGTTGAAGCGATGGCCGCCACCGGTGTCCTGGAGGGTCCTGCCCAAAAGGCGATGACCTACTGCCCATGCCGCTCCGCGTCCTGCGACCACATCTATGTCTACTCCGACGGCTTCTTGTATCGGGAGGGGGGGGGCAGCGGCATAGGCAGTGGTGATCACAGGGCATGACCAACAGGGGTTCGTCGACATGGGGCAGCTGTACGGTGACATTGATGGGTCGCATGACATGGAGCTGTCAGTAGAAGCAGCCAGCAGCACGACTTTAGAGTTGCTTGCTAGCATATGGGCCCTGATATGGATAGGCACCACCCGCCCAGGCTGCATGGTCAGCCCCATCAGCGACTCCCTCTGTGCGCTCTCCACCTTGGGAGGGTCTGTGCTGCCAGCGTCTGACAAGGAATTAGGCACAGTTGCTCACGCGATGTTCCAGACGGTTCGGTCCCAGGTCCACTTGGACCTTCAGCGCCAAAAGGCTCACGTTGGGCACCCGTGGAATACCCTGGCCGACAACGTTGCTAAAGCCGTGGCCCTCAAAAAACCTCTTCCTCTACTGGGTCTTCCGATCGGCCTCATAAGGGGCTATCAAATATGCTCCGTCCAGGGAATGGGAATGGCTGCAGTATAGCACCCAAGACAGCCATGCTTACCCCCCTTGCTTTTTCCATCAGGCTGGGGGGAAGCTTCAAGGAGTGGTGCCAGACACCACGGCCACAGCTGGCCACATCTATCAAGGGCCCGAGAGCCCAGGCCCCGTTGCAGTCAAGCAAGCACAAGTGGTTGTCAACATTTGCTCTTACAACCCACAGTCTATCAGGGAAGAAGCCCGCAAGGGCTCTAAGGGCAAGGAGCGCATGCGCAGGCTCGATCTGCTTCGTGAGCAATTCCACCGTGAGAAATTTCACATCATTGGTATACAGGAAGGAAGGAACGAGAGTTCACTCAAAGGCCATCGCAGTTTCTCGCACGTGAGGATTACAGCTGGGCACGAGGACCATAGCCTAGGAGTGGAGCTCTGGGCTGACCTCGACACCCCCTACGGCACGCTAGGAGGCAAGGAGCTCAGGTTTCAAGCGCATCATTTCCAGGCTCTGGGCGCTACGCCCAGGATCCTCATTGTAAAAATCAATGCTCCAGCTTTCCAGCAAACAATATGCGTGGCCCACGCCCCACATAGGGGGGCTCGTGTGGCGGACCGAAAGGGGTTTTGGGATGAGCTAAACAGGAAGCTTGATATCTGGCCATGTGACATTATGTGTGTTGACGGCAACGCAGCAGTAGGTTCTGTGAAATCACAATGGGTAGGCGACGCAAGCCCAATAGAGCAAGAGGACACGAGTGGGAGTTTCATGCATAACTGCCTCAGGACCAACAAGCTCGCGGCCATCAACACTCTTTTACCCCCCACAGATGGAGGACACACCTACGTCTCCCAGAAAAGAGAATGGGGGAGGCTTGACTACATCCTGCTGGCTGAACCTCTCGTGGCCACGGCTCAGTCATGTAAGGTGCTTTACGATTTGGAGGCGTGCCGTAAGCACGACGACCACTTTCCTGTGGTTGTCCAACTTGCTTGGGATACCCAAATGGCCGGCCCCCCTAAAGGTGATCGACCCATTGATCCCATCAAACTTAGGGACCCCAAGCTCCAAAAGGTGTTCGCTCAAGGGTTGGATGGATTTCAACTTGATGATTGGAGTGTCAATCTCAACGACCAGTATACCAGAACTGCGGATTTTGTGCGGACGTTAGGACAGTCCACTTTCGGCAGAGAAGCCAAGAGGGTCCGAAAACCATATATTCGACCTAGAACGGTCCAGCTTGTTTGGGTCCGACGGGCTTGTCGCAAGGTGCTAAAACATGTCAGGGGCGCATTAGTTTTCGAGGCGGTGGGTCATCTCTTCGCGCTGGCCTCCAAAGCGGCAGAGGGAGAGCTCAGGGGTGATATGGCTAACGCTTTCCCCGCCTACCCCTACCCAGTTTGGGGTGCCACGGATTGCCCCAACAGAGCTTGCAATGGAGACGGCGCCACGCTGTCGCAAACGATGACCGCTGTGAGGGAATGTTGGAATGTCGTGCTCACGGAGGCCCAGGCCTTCGTTGATAAGCGGGCCCAGCCCGAATATTTTACACTGGCAATTGTGGGGTTCGTGCACAGCACGCAAACACTACTGCGCGAGCTCATAGATCATGATTTTTGTGCCTTGCTTGAGCAGCAGAGCGAAGGGATCAATCTAAGCATAGATGCCAAACTCCCACGCTCGGAGTGGACAAAAGTTAAGCGCTTGCTCATGCTAGGAGGAAAAAGATCCAAGAATCAGGCCTTTTTTTCCGCTCAGAAAGGCACCAGATGGCACCATTCTCACCGCGCTTGAAGCGCAGGCTGACGATCTCCAGCGCCATTTTGGCGAGATCGAGTTCGGCTTGGACGCTCACCCAAGCGACATTGCTGCAGCCTACAACTCGGCTGCGCCAGCTCCGCCGACCACCACCGCAAGAGAGGCCACTAGACTCATCACCAAGGGTGCTCTCCAAAGGGCTCTGGCCAAGGTCCCTGCAGGCAGATCCGCGCCTGACAATCTCACGGGGGATCTTCAGCGGGTTGTGCCAAGAGCTCTAGCGAGGGTCTGGCACCCAGTGCTGTTAAAAGCCAACATGATTGGCACAGAACCATTGGGGTTCAAGCAGGGAGTTGTCGTTGGTATCCCCAAGGGCCCAGACGGGCCTTGCGCTTCTAGTAGAAGGAGCATCCTGCTCACCTCGACCATTAGTAAAGTGTACCACAAACACATCCGCGCCCAGGTCCAGGCGGTCATGGCCATCTCACTGGGAGCATCCCAGTGTGGAGGGAGAACAGGCATGGGGACGGATTTTGCTACTCACTTCATAACGGCTAAATTGCACATGCACATGAGAGCAGGCAAGAGCAGCATAGCGCTTTTTGCAGACTTAAAGGCTGCTTTTCACACAGTGATCAGGCAAAGCATATGCAATATGCCTGCCAGGAGAGAGGATTTTGATCTCGCGCTAAGCAA
>CAUYUJ010018993.1:771557-779057 GCA_963575745.1 Prorocentrum cordatum | reverse complement strand
GGCAGGTAGTCCCAGCCGCTGGCGGCGGGGCGTAGTTGGGCATCGAGGACGTCATGGGCGGCCCAGACCGTCGTCCCTGTTTCCAAGGTCGGCCTGTGCATCATCTTTGAAACCGGCGGCCCCCCGCGGAACTCATAATTTAGAGGCAACGCGTGCGCGACTGTCTCCTGGATGCGCTGGCGGTCGATCGCCCAGACGCGCTTCCTCCGTCGTCGTCGCTTGCGCGCGCGCCGGCGTCGCCGATTTCGCGCCGTCACCGCGTCCCAACGCGAAATCGGCCGTAGTCATGTTTTTCCCTAATATGCGTAGTCGCCCCGCACTCGCGGCCGCTCCAGGCTATTCGCTCGTTTCCAGAACGCTCGCGTTCGCGCTTTCCCCGCCCGCGCGCAGTTTTTTCATCTGGGGGCGCGCTGAGCATTGCTCTTCCTCTGCGTTGCTCCAGTGCCTGGGTCCTTCCTATGGCACCGAGACGTGTTAGACCTCATGTGCTGCCTAGTAAAGTGTGAGTGGCTGTGGCTGTCACTAGGCGCCGAGATTCAGACGGAGCTCAGACCCGTGGAACCACACAGGTGATTTTGGGTTCAAGACATCGCGACGAACTTCACGGCGTGCCGCACTTGTCAACATGTTGTAACGGCGCCAGTGCATTTGTCTGCGTGGTATTTCATATGCAGTCGGTGTTTGCGCGCCAGTATCGCCGTCGCATCCACCTTGGCAGACTGGCGGGCCGCAGGGTCTCGACAGTTGTGGTCGGACCTAGACGTGTGGACCACGCGTCCACGCTACTTCGCAGAATGGGTAAGCTTTTCCCAGCATCTTGTTCTTCCCGCGATCTGAGCCGCTCCTGTCGGCCCCGCGCGCTCACCCGCTGCTGTTTTTTTCGTGGTGGCCTAGCACGGTCTTGCTGTGTGGGGCACGCGCGCGAGCGAGTCTTGGCCCTCACTCGCTTTCGAACGACAGGCGGGTTCGCCCCCGCAATGCATGCCAAAATGGCAATCTCATGCGCCGGGGAAAGCCTGAAAGGGCTTCCGTCTGCCCGATCCTCCCTCCACTTTCTTCCCCTTCCTTCTCGCGTCGACGTACTGCCCCGGCCCCCTATGACGTCCTCCGCTGGCCTGGGTGGTCCACTCAGGTCGCGGGGGGGGATAGGGGGGGGGGGTCGGGTCTTCTTTTCCCTAAACAGCTTGTGCCTCGTCGCCACTGGGATGGGGGGGGGCACCGTTCCTTCGGATGGGCACGCCCCCCTTCCCGCGCTCTCCTCCTTCCTTCCCCTCCTCCCCCCCTCCGTATTCCAACGCCTTCGGCATGTCCGCCGACGGCATCCTGGGCGTGGTCTGCGACTGGGGTTGGCAGCGTGCTCCTTTGTGGTAGTCCCGATGCGTCTCCACGGAAACTGCCCGCAGGCCACTGCCTGCTGGCGGGCCCAACGCGGGTTGCAGTGCGAGCATCCCGACGGCGCGCGGCAGGCCCGATGCGGTTGCCGAAGGGCAAGCATGTGTGGGGGGCCAAGGACACAGCGCCAGGGACGGTGCGTGTACAGGGGTCCGAGCGGGGGGCTGGGACAGGGTCAGATCTGGGTGGTACATTGTCGGGGGTGGCGGTCCACGAACACGATTCCGGGGGCGGTGCGGGGGCAATAGCAAGGGTCTGAGCGCCGGGCTGTAATAGGATCGAATCCGGTCGGAACGTTGTCGGATGTGAGTACCTCAAACCAAAACGCGTGGAACGGTGCAGGGGTCAGAGCGGGGGCTTGAACAGGGTCGGGCCCGTGTGGACATTTGTGATGGTTCGGGGGCCCAAAAATACAATTCTGGGACGGGGTGGGGGTCGTTGCGGGTGCCAGGGCAAGGGTCGTAACGGGAGGTTCGAACGTGGTCGCATCCGGGTCGGAAGACGTCGGGTGTGTGGGCCCACGAACACTGCTCCTGGAACGGCGCAGGGGGCAGAACAAAGGACAGAGCCAGGGGCTCGTACAGGGTCGGTTCTGGACGGAAAAGTGTCGGCGTTCCAACATTTTGGGATCAGGGTGTGTACTCGATGTTTACAGGATGTGTGTTGTTCATGATCTTTGTATTTTTTTGCGAGTTTTGATTTTTTTCTTTACCGACAGCAGCAGTTTTTGTTTCCAGAAGTACTTCCAATTGCTGACATGTTCCTCACGAGCGCACGCAAACATAAGTTCGTCCCCTACGATATTATATTCCTCTTCTTCTTTGAAAAGACAACATATGGCAATTTTCGCATAGGTCCTTTTCCGCCATGTCCGAACATGATTCTTTATTTTATTTAATAAACCTGTAAGTTTTCTGTGTGATGTTTGTTATATTCTCTCTTTGTAGGAAACTTTTTTGCTCACCCAGTTTCCGCAATTTCCCCAAACACATTTTTTGGAGAAGAAAGCATGATTCGATTGTGCCTTTGCTTCGTTTTTGAAGAACGTGTACTTCTCTAAGCTTTGGTTTTTCGCTAGGAGTCTTGACATGTTTTCGTCTTTGCAGAAACCTTTCTTTCACGTTTTTACGTTTCCAATTTTTGGGTCAACGTGAACAAACAAACTTTCGACAGTGGATTGTGATTTCCTTCATGAAAAATGTACAGGAATTTTTTCTTCCTTGCAGACAGCTGTCTTTTCGCGCTTTTGCGTTTGCCTTTTTCGTTGATTTGTCTAAAGCACGCGACCTTTCTGTCCACGCTTGTGTTTGGAATGAAAAAAACACAAACTTTCGGGGTGCCGGTCGGCTCCGGGCGTGACGTCGCGGGGTGGGAAGTCCGAAGGACAGGGCCCTTGGAAGTGGTGGTGCCGAGGCGACGCGGGGTCCGAGGCCAGGAGGGGGGCCAGCAGGCGGGGGGGTCGTAGATTCCGGGCAAAACCTTGTGGGGTGGGGGTCCCATGAACAGAGCTGGAGTGCATGGGGGGTGCCACGGAGAGGAGAGGGGCCAGGAGTAAAGTCGCAAGACCAGAGCTCTCGTGGGGGTGCCGGGACCTGGTGGGGGGACCTGGTCGGTTCTGGGCGAGAAATCGTCGTGTGGGGGGTCCCAGGAACAGAGCTTTCAAAGGGTGGGGGTGCCGGGGCCTGGTGGAGGGACCTTGTCGGTTTTGGGCGAAAAATCGTGGTGTTGGGGGCCCCAAGATCAGAGCTCTCATGGGCCGGGGGCGCCGGGACCTGGTGGGGGGACCTGGTCGGTTGTGGGCGAGAAATCGTCGCGTGGGGGGTCCCAAGAACAGAGCTCTCAAGGGGTGGGGGTGCCGGGACCTGGTGGGGGGACGTGGTCGGTTTTGGGCGAGAAATCGTCGCGTGGGGGCCAATAACAGAGATCTCATGGGATGGGGGTGTCGGGACCTGGTGGGGGGACGTGGTCGGTTTTGGGTGAGAAATCGTCGCGTGGGGGGTCCCAAAAACAGAGGTCTCATGGGATGGGGGTGCCGGGACCTGGTGGGGGGACGTGGTCGGTTTTGAGCGAGAAATCGTCGCGTGGGGGTCCCAAGAGGAGAGGTCTCATGGGGTGGGGGTGCCGGGGCCTGGTGGGGGGACGTGGTCGGTTTTTGGGGAGAAATCGTCGCGTGGGGGGTCCCGATAACAGAGGTCTCATGGGATTGGGGTGCCGGGACCTGGTGGGGGGACGTGGTCGGTTTTGGGCGAGAAATCGTCGCGTGGGTGGTCCCAAGAACAGAGGTCTCATGGAATGGGGGTGCCGGGACCCGGTGGGGGGACGTGGTCGGTTATGAGCGAGAAATCGTCGCGTGGGGGGTCCCAAGAACAGAGGTCTCATGGGATGGGGGTGCCGGGACCTGGTGGGGGGACGTGGTCGGTTTTGGGCGAGGAATTGTCGCGTGGGGGGTCCCAACAACAGAGGTCTCATGGGATGGGGGTGCCGGGACCTGGTGGGGGGACGTGGTCGGTTTTGGGGGAGAAATTGTCGCGTGGGGGGGTCCCAAGAACAGAGGTCTCATGGGATGGGGGTGCCAGGACCTGGTGGGGGGACGTGGTCAGTTTTGGGCGAGAAATCGTCGCGTCTGCCGTGGAGTGGGGTTGGCAGAACGTGGTGGAGGCGAGGGAGGGCGGGGCGATAAAGATTGACTGGGACGTATGCGTGTTTGTTGCCAAGGTCGGTCGCGCACGCCTCTGGGGTCGGCGGATTACCATCCATCGGAGATCGCGGCAGGCTTCAAGAAGACGATCGCGTTCCAGCCCCGTGTGGTGAAGCAGAATCGCGGCTCTGCTGGCGAGGGCATTTGGATCATCAAGCTGAAGTCTGGTGTCTATTGCAAGAGCTTCGGCGAGAGAGAGGCCGCCGACGACGAGATGTTGATCCTGACGGAGGCGTGTGACAATCATGTTGAGGAGCACACCGTAGGAGAGTTCATCGAGTTTTGCGTGAACGGCCGCACAGAGAAGTCTGGTGAGTGGAAGTCCATTGGAACTGGCAAGTACTTTGAGGGTGGCGAGGAGGCTGGCGGGCAGATGGTCGACCAGCGCTTCTTGCCCAGGATCGAGGAGGGCGAGACTCGTTTCATGATGGTTGGCAGCGAGCTGTACCGCATCGAGCACTACGTGTATATGGGTGGCGTCGGCGGTGAGACCAAGACGACCATTTACCAGCCGGACGACCCCATGTGGGCTGCACTCAAGGCGAAGCTGGAGTCTGAGGTCGAGCAGATCATGGCTGCCCTGGGCTTGCCCATGACCGCTCTGCCCTTGCTGTGGTCAGCGGACTTCATCCCGATCGACGACCATGTGGCCTCTCATGTGGTGGGCGAGTTCAACTGTTCTTGCCTCGGGATCTCTGGCTTCCTCGCGGCTCGAGGCAAGGACATGGATGCAGTCACGAAGGAGGACGCGGAAGCTGGGCAGGCGATGTGCAATCTCATCGGGCAGAAGGCGTTGTCGGCCTGCGAGAGCTTCAAAAGTGAGAGTGCGGCATTTGGAGGAGCCATATATCCTCTTGGTGCTTTTGTTGGTGCATGACATGTGTTTCTTCTCGGTTGCTCTGACTGTTTGTGGCTGAAGCACCCGCAGAGTTTCGCAGTGTTCGTTCCTAGTCGGGTCTTGCCGACCAAAGTGTGTGGGCGTGTTGCTTCCGCACTGCCTCCGTGGAATAGCCCCGGGATTGTCGGTGCTGGTTTTTCAGCACTTGCTCTTTGCCAGCGCCGTGGTCATTGGTTGAGCGTTCGCTTGTACAGGAACAGTCCACTACTTTTGAAGATCGTGTCCCTTTTCGCTTCTGGGCAGCGGCGCTGGGTAAGGCCCCTGGTCCAGGACCTGCTCCCTTCGGGGACCCCGCGCCCTCGTGGTAAATCACGCGCAGCCCTGCCGGCCCCCCAATTAGAGGCGGACAGGAGGTGTGGCGACCCCGTCCCTCTGCGCCTAGGAAGTGACCCACCCTCGTCTTCGCTCGGCGAGTGAACAGGCGAGTGACAAAAGATTAGCCTGGCGAAAGACCCAACAATATATATATATATATATATATATATATATATATATATATTAATGTGAATGCGCAATTGTAGGTACCATCTTCGGTGGAGCCCCCGCAGAGGACCACGAAGCGCTGCTCTGGTTGGGAGAGAGGCACGCTAAGTGCGGAGGAGGGAGGAGTGGGAGGAGTATGGGGAGGAGGAGGAGGAGGAGGAGGAGGAGGAGGAAGAGGAGGAGGAGGAGGAGGAGGAGGAGGAGGAGAGGAAGGAAGGAACGTGGGCGCTTTCTCTTTAAAACGAGGACCCAACACCGCAGGATGGTAGGGGAAAACAAACTGGTGGCACACAGCTTGCGCCGGCCCTCCTTCTGTTGCCACGCGTCGCGCCGGAGGGTCTCTCGGGGGGCCGGCGCACGTTGGCGCTATGTAGCACGCTTTCTGAGGACATTCTCGATTCGGGCCGCTCAGAAAAGTAGAGCTCGTTTCGATTCCTTCGATTCGATTCGATTCGATTTCGGTGGCTTCCGATTCCGATTCGATTCGACTTCGGATTCCGATTTGGGCTCCGTTTCCTTGCTGGAGGCAAACTAGCCTGCAGATTTCCTCCGATTTGAACTTTCCCGATTCGGCTGCCGATTGCCGCCGGTCCGATTCATTTCGATCGCCGATCTGACTTCTCGATCCGATTCTGGGCTCTCCTGCGGGGTTCTGAACCCCCAGGGGCCATTCGAAGACGTACCACCATCTACGATGGGCGCCCCCTCTATCTTGAATATTCCTTCTCGTACGCTCGCAGACCCCTCGGAAGCCCCGAATGCCTCTCTTCTGGGGGGCGTTGTCGTCGAAGCGACTTAGAGCCGTGCGTTCATCTGGTAAACCCAAGGCCGTGTTCAGAGTGAGCCCGGTTGGATCGTTTTGGCACCCTCCTGGGGTCATCTTGGGGCCTCCTGAGGGTTTTTTGGGGGCCTCGTGGGGCCTCTTGGGTGCGTCTTGGGTCGTCTTCGGGCGCTCTTGAGCCGCCTGGCGCTTTCGGAGGCCGTTTTGGGTGTATTTCTGAGTCGTCGTCGTCGTCGTCGTTGTCGTCGTCGTCGTCGTCATCATTGTCGCCATCGCCGTCGTCGTCGACTTCGCTGCCGCCGTCGGCGTCGTCGTCGTCGTCGTCGTCCGTCGTCGTCGACGTCGCCGCCGTCGTCGACGACGTCGTCGTCGTCGTCGCCGTCGTCGTCGTCGTCGCCGTCGCCGCCGTCGTCGACGACGTCGTCGTCGTCGGCGTCGTCGCAGGGAGGGCCTCTCCGGTTCAGGGGGGCGACGACGGCGGCATATCGGGCAGACTGCTTCTCCCACCCTGCGGGCCCCGGAGGCCTCGGCCCTCCTCCCTGGGGGCAGGGAGCCTCCTCCCTCTCCTCCTCCCCCTCCTCCTCCTCCTCCTCCTCCTCCCTCCTCCCTCCTCCTCCTCCTCCTCCTCCTCCTCCTCCTCTGCCTCCTCCTCCTCCTCCTCGACCCTCTTCCAGATCCATGTCCGACGGCCGAGATCGAGGATGAACATCTGGATGGAGACTTATATATATACACGTCCACGAGTGCGGGCTCGACGGAGTTCCGGTCCGATGGCGGCGACGATCACGGCGCCGACGCCGACTCGGCGACGTCGGCGACGGCGACGACGACGTTGAAGCTGACGACGCTGACGACAGTGGCAAGGATCGGCGTCACCCCAATATGTTGATTCTGTGTGTGCGTCGCCCCCCCCCCAGGGGCGACGCGCGCGCGCCGAGAAGTCTTGTAGTCTAAGCGCCGTGGCGGGCGCTCTCTGGCCACACCGCTCGGGAAACGATATGCTACAGGTTGGTTGCACTATCTGTTCGGGTCGGACGCACGCCTCCAAGGAGGACACACACACACAGATATATATATATATACACATATATATATACACATACAAGTATATGGTCTATATATGTGTGTGTATATATATATATATAACACGTGCGTGTCCCTGTGCGTCCCACAGGACGCCGTGGACGACGCTGGCGACAGGCACGACGGCGAGGGCTCGGACGGCGCCGACGATGACGACCCAGACCC
>CAUYUJ010018993.1:759057-766557 GCA_963575745.1 Prorocentrum cordatum | reverse complement strand
AGGAGAGGAGGAGGAGGAGGAGGAGGAGGAGGAGGAGGAAGGAGGAGGAGGAGGAGGAGGAGGAGGAGGAGAGGGAGGAGGAGGAGGAGGATCCCTGGCCCCCTCCGTCCCCTGCTTTCTGCTCCTATGATTTCGAGCGAGAGGCCTGCGCCATGCCGCCGACCCCCCAGTGGAGGGAGGGAGAGTCCACGGGTGGGGCCTGCTTGGGGCCTCCTGTTGGGGAACGCCTGGGGACTTTTGGGCCTCGTCGGGGCCTCTTCGTTTTTTTTTTTTTTTTTTTTTTTTTTTTTTTTTTTTTTTTTTTTTTTTTTTGGTATTTTATAATAATAATATTAGTAATACTACTACTACTACTAATAATATTATTCTTATTCTTATTAGTATTACTAATACTACTAATAATATAATCATACTACTTATTATTACTATCTTCTTACGATTATCATTATTAATATTATTTTGTGGCGTGGCAGGAGCGCGTCGCTGGGAGCAGGCGAGGCCTCTTGGGGAACGCCTGGGGACCTTTGGCCTCGTCAGGGCCTCGTCAGGGCCTGCTGGGTGTTTTTTTTTGTGGCGTGGCAGGAGCGCGTCGCTGGGGACCAGCGGAGGCGACGTTTGGAGATGGGGGGTCAGGTGGTGTGGAGACGGCGCAGAGACAGGATTCACGGCGAGATTTTGGGAGGCGCTTGTATGCTCGGGCCCGTATGGCAAGAGGCTGCCTCGGAGCGCTTTTCCCGAGCGTGCCAGCAATTTCGCTTTCATCGCTCGGCAGGGAGAGTTGACGTGCACCGAATGACGCACCCTGTGCAGTGGAGGCGGGCGCGATGCCGGGCGGTGGCGCGAAGCGGAGGCAGCGTGCAGCACGGAGTAGGGGTCGGTGCGCGTCTGTGCTTCTTGTGGTGTGCGTTCGCGGGCCTGCCGAGGTCGAGGGCTCATGGGGGTCACGCGTGGATTTGCGCGCAGCAGTGGAACGAGGGTGAGGAGGAGGAGGAGGAGGAGGAGGAGGAGGAGGAGGAGGAGGGTGAGGGGGAGGAGGAGGACGAGGCGGCGACGACGCATGAAACGAGGAAGACCGGGAGCGCGCGCCGGAGACGGCAAAAGAGGCGACGGGGGAGGAAGGGCTGGGGGGCTGCAACGGGGAAAGGACACGACGATGAGGAGGAAGACGCGCAGAATGAATGCGAGGGGGGGGGGCGGCACGGCGCGACGGTTTGGTTTGAGCCAGCGTGCGACATGTTATGAGCCGTGGTGTGAGGTCGGAAGCCTGAACAGGCAAGCGGCGAACGTAATGGAACAACCGCGTGACACTTCAGCAGGTTTTTTTTGGGTAAGTCCCGCCACCGCCTGTGGGTGGTGGGGCGGAGGCGTCGTGGATGCCTGCGTATTTTTTGCTGGGAAGGGGGAGCGTTTGGGGCGCCTCTTGGAGGCATGTTGAAGTCTCTTCGGATGCCTCGGAGCAGCTTCGTGGGGCGTGTCGAGGCCTTTGCTTTCCCCAGCACGTGTGCGCATAGATAGGTTACGACCACCACGCTCTGGCCCAAGGATGCAAGGACCATGTCTTGATGAGAGTGCGAACGCGAATGCGAATGCGAATCGGGGTCTCTTGGGCCGCCTCGTGGGGCCGCCTTGGGACCGCTTTGGGGGGCTGCGTGGGCCGCCTCGGGGCGAACTTGGGGGGCGATCTTTGGGAGTCCCTCGGGCCGCGTCTTGGACGCGGACGCTCGCACTACGCAAAAACGCGAGTGTGCTGAACATGTACTCTGGGCTTCTTAATGAGCGTGGGGGGTACCCCCCCCGACGGGGGTCAACCTCGCCTCGTCGTCGCGCCGCGACGGGGGTCGGAGCGCCTACTGCGCGCGGTGGCTGCCCGCGACGGGGGTCGATGTGGGGCTGTCGGCGGGGGTGATGCCCTCCCGACGCTTGTTAAGAAACTCGGAGTACGTTTTCCCATGGGATTGGGTCGTTTTGTGTTTCTTGGGGCCTTGCGTGGGTGTCCTCGTGGAGTCCTGCTGGGGAGTCTTTGAGGTCACGTGGGCGGTCTGGGCGCGATCCTGATTTGTTGCGATTTCTCTTCGGCGTATTTGGGGGCCAGCTGATGTGGCATCTTGGGTGTCCTGGAACGCACGGGGTGTAGAATTGGAAGCTCCATAGGCCCCAGGGGTGCGCTGGGGAACTCGGGGACAACCCTCCCTGGGAGCCTGGGGCCCCCCAAACTTTGCACGCGATTTTGGACCCTGGGAAAGGGGGCCATGGGGGAGTGGGACAGCCAAATGTCTCACTTGCCTTTTCACTCCCGGCAATCGGGGGTCGGCAGATTCCCCTGCTTGCCTTCCGTTCTTTTCCGCATTCCTCCATTGTCGCGTTCGCTCTTGGCGACCTTTTGTGTGGATTTCCAGCTTGCCTGGCGGTCTTCAGGATCGCGGCGTTGAGCCAATCTTGCGATGATGGTGCAGAAGCCAGGCCCAGCCCCCCCTAACCAGGGCGCATGCAGACGTCTCCCTCGGGGGCCCCGGCCGCAGCGGGACCGCGGAACCCCGCGCCGGTGGGAAGGTTCCCCACGGCGAGCAGTTGCGCGAGGTCCTCCAAGCCATTTTCCCAGAGCTGTCCCGCGCGTGCTCCTGTGCCCCCCCCCCCTCCGAAGGGGCAGCAGGGAAGCCCGTTCCTCGTTCCTCGCTCTCAAACGTCTGGACGCGGCTCGGACAGCTGGGCAGGGCAGTGCCCGGGATGGGGCCCGGGGGGGGGGGGCGATGGCACCAGCTTCGATGAGCACCCCAGGCTACGGCACGCGTCAGCGAGGCGCGGGTGGTCGGGATCTTCCGTATCGGAGCTCGCAGTTCGCGCGGTCGGCCCGGATCAGCGACCTGGCCACGCGATCGAGGGCTGACCCGCCAGACACCGAGGACTGGCGCTTTAGCCCTGGTCGGCCTCGTGCTGATAGGCGCTGCGGCGTGGTCGCCGGTCAGCTTTCATCACAGAGCGTCGAGGCCCTCCACACGAGAGAGCCTGGACGTCGTCGGCCTGAACGTCATTGGGGTGATATCGACAACCTCAACGCCGCCCACAAAATCGCTGCCGCCAGCACCGCTCAGGCCCCCGCCTGACTTCGCCATCGAGCCGCCGCCGGGCTTCTACCCGGAGCGGATGAGCGCAGCGGAGGAGCAAACCACCGAGGCGGTGCCGGCACAGGCCCCCGTGCGGCCCCCGCCCAACTTCGCCATCGAGCCGCCGCCGGGCTTCTATCCAGATCGGCTGGGCACGGCGGAGATGCACAGCAAGCACGAGCTGCCAGCGCAGGCGCCGCTGCGGCCCCCGCCCGCGTTCATCGAGCCTCCGCCAGAAGCGGCAAAGCACACCCAGGAGGAGCTGCCGGCACAGGCGCCGCTGCGGCCCCCGCCCGCGTCCATCGAGCCTCCTCCGGAAGCGGCAAAGCACACCCAGGGGGAGCTGCCCGCACAGGCGCCGCTGCGGCCTCCGCCCGCGTTCATCGAGCCTCCTCCGGAAGCGGTCAAGCACACCCAGGAGGTGCTGCCGGCACAGGCGCCCCTGCGGCCCCCGCCCGACTTCGCCGTCGAGCCGCCGCCTGGCTTCTACCCGTCTCTACCTGCAGAGGGCCAGGCCGCCAGGGGCGCCGTGCGGCCCGCGCCCAGCAGCCCGCCGAGGAGCGCCGTGGTGGCGGCGCCCAGCGCGGCGGCGGCGCCCCTCCGCCCACTGGCCGGGATCGCTCCCGCGGAGGGCGTCGTGCTCTTCGACAGGGCCCCGGCCGTGCAGGAGAGGCAGTGGATCGGCTCCCTGGCGCCCACGCCGGTGCTGCGCCGGTGAGGGCCCCGCTGCAGCGCCCGGGCCAGCTGCGCGCAAGGGTGGCCCTTCGCTGGAGGAGGAGGAGGAGGACGAGGAGGAGGAGGAGGAGGAGGAGGAGGAGGAGGAGGAGGAGGAGGAGGGACCTCCCAGAGCGCGGCTCTCGAGGGGCGGGGGAGGGGCGGCAGAGCCGCGCAGGCAGGATTCCACTTGTCGCGCCGCACGCAGCGAGCAGCAGGCCGCGCACCCAAAGGTCACTCTTGCCCAGGGTCAGGAGGGGAAGAAGCACACAGACACAATGAATCGTCGATCCCCCGGAAGATATGGGAACATATGGGAAGTGGGGGGGAAGACAAAAACCCTGAACATATGAGAAAATTATCCCGGCAAAGCAACCTAACAGCGATGTGTAGAAGCATATCTGAAAGCATTCCCCTTAAGATTCAGATGAAAATCCAGTTGTAGAATTCTGCTGTTCTCGCAGTCGTAGTCGCATTCGCGATGACAGTCGCAGCGGCAACGGCAGTCGCAGTCACAGCCTCAACCTCAGCCTGCCTCAGCCTCAGCCTCAGCCTGCCTCAGCCTCAGCCTGCCTCAGCCTCAGCCTCAGCCTGCTTCAGCCTCAGCCTCAGTCTGCCTTCAGCCTCGGCCTCAGCCTCAGCCTGCCTCAGCCTCAGCCTGCATCAGCCTCAGCCTCAGCCTCAGCCTGCCTCAGCCTCAGCCTCAGCCTGCCTCAGCCTCGGCCTCAGTCTGCTTCAGCCTCAGCCTCAGTCTGCCTTCAGCCTCGGCCTCAGCCTCAGCCTGCCTCAGCCCCAGCCTGCCTCGACCGCAGCATCAGCCTGCCTCAGCATTCAAAATGTGGCCCAGGAAAGGGAGTTCTGGGAAGTCGAAGAGCACGAAGTTGCCTACAGTTGGCTACGGGCATTCAAAATGTGGCCCGGGAATGGAGTTCTGGGAACTCGAAGAGCACGAAGTGGCCTAGAGTTGGCTCCGGGCATTCAAAATGTGGCCCGGGAATGGAGTTCTGGGAACTCGAAGAGCACGAAGTGGCCTACAGTTGGCTCCGGGCATTCAAAATGTGGCCCGGGAATGGAGTTCTGGGAACTCGAAGACCACGAAGTGGCCTACAGTTGGCTCCGGGCATCAAAATGTGGCCCGGGAATGGAGTTCTGGGAACTCGAAGAGCACGAAGTGGCCTACAGTTGGCTCCGGGCATTCAGAATGTGGCCCGGGAATGGAGAGTTCTGGGAGGTCGAAGAGCACGAAGTGTGTGACTGTTGGCTTAAAACGACTTCTGCGGCACCCTGTCCGGCACCCGCCCAGACCCCCCTGTGGAGTCATCTGCTGCTCTCTTTTGACACCACTAGAAACCTATCAGAACAAGCTGTTAGGTAATATTGGGAATCTCCTTACTTGTGTGTATTTATTTGTGTGTTTGTGGGCCCCTTCATGGGGGCACTCTTGAGCTCAGCCGGCCAGGGACCCCCGCGCCGCCCGCTGGCGGAGTTCGGAGGGCGCCCTGCAGCAGCGGCGGCGCGCCGACCTGGGCCCCGCTGCCGGCGCTTCGCAAGGCGCGCGCGGGGCAGCCGCCGCTCCAGAGCTCCGACGGCATTTTTTTTTGTCGGCCAGCGTTTCTTCCTCGGCTTCGGCCCCCGGGGGCCCGTCCTCGGGCCCAAGGACCATCAGACACGGGTCCGCGACGCAAAGCTGCAGGCCTCCCAGGTGGGGCCAGGGTAGACAGGCTCGGAGGATCCGCTGCATCGCCGATGCATCGGTGCTGCGGCTCGATGTGGATGTGGAGCCCGATGTTCTCCACGCCGACGGGACGTCGCCGATGCGTCGCCGATGCATTGGCGATGCGTCGCGATCCTCCGACTTCATCCGCTCGAACCCCATCTAGGGGGTCTCTTCTTTCGACCCCTGGCGCCCGCCATCGGGTACCAGGACCATCAAACACATGTGCAGGACGCAGAGCTACCCCTGGGGCAGGGGTCGGGACCTCTGGTCTGCGGACGCCTTGCGTGCACCGCACCGCGCTGGCGTCCCCCGAGGCGTCGTCGATCCTCGACCAATGGGAGCGGTGCGGCGCACAGTTTCTCCGGCCCTCGGAGCCAGAGGACTGTGCACCGTGCCGCGCTGGTGCGGGGCCTGACGGGAGTCCAGACGCAGCGCGGTGCAGGGATCGTCGTTCTCTCGGCACCACCCAGAAGTAGTTACATACTACGTGTACATTTCTTCCACGCGTGCTTCAGTCGGGCCTGTCCTCCTCTACAGGAGGCATGTTCAAACAATAGTCTTGAGACGATTTTGGGAGTATTTTTTCATCCTTTTGGGATACTTTTTGGCCATGTTTAGTTTTCGTCCAAAATCCCCCTGTAGGAGGAGGAGGAGGAGGAGGAGGAGGAGGAGGAGGAGGAGGAGGGAGGAGGAGGAGGAGGAGGAGGAGGAGGAGGAGGAGGAGGCGGAGGAGGCGGAGGAGGAGGAGGAGGAGGAGGAGGAGGAGGAGGAGGAGGCGGAGGAAGGAGGAGGAGGAGGAGAAGGAGGAGGAGGAGGAGGAGGAGAGGAGGAGGAGGAGGGAGGAGGAGGGAGGGAGGGAGGGAGGGAGGGAGGGAGGGAGGGAGGGAGGGAGGGAGGGAGGGCGAGGGAGGGTAGGGAGGGAGGAGGGAGGGAGGGAGGGAGGGAGGGAGGAGGGAGGGAGGAGGAGGAGGAGGAGGAGGAGGAGGAGGAGGAGGAGGAGAGGAGGAGGAGGAGGAGAGGAGGAGGAGGGAGGGAGGGAGGAGGGAGGGAGGGAGGGAGGGAGGGAGGGAGGAGGAGGGAGGGAGGGAGGGAGGGAGGGAGGGAGGGAGGGAGGGAGGGAGGGGGGAGGGGAGGGAGGAGGAGGAGGAGGAGGAGGAGGAGGAGGAGGAGGAGGAGGAGGACGAGGAGGGGGAGGGGGAGGGGGAGGGGGAGGAGGAGGAGGAGGAGGAGGAGGAGGAGGAGGAGGAGGAGGAGGAGGAGGAGGAGGAGGTGGGAAAGGGAAGGAGGCACGGACGAGAAGAACAACCCACTGCACACGCCGACAGGGTCGGCGGATTTTTCACCCAAAATCCCCGGGGTAGGGGGGCGGGCCCGACCGAGACGCATGGGCGACGTGCGCGCTCGGACATCTTCCAGTTCGAGAGCTCCGTGGCGGGCGCCCTCGGGCCGCACCCGCGCGGGGAAGCGATCCGCTGCAAGACCGTCGGGAGGGGAAGAAACACACAGGCACAGTGAGTCGTCGATCCCCCAGAGAACATGGGGAAATATGGGAAGTGGGGGGGAAGACGAAGACCGAGAACACGTGGGGAGATGCGGGGAGTCCTGTGAGTTGTGTCTATTTGTGTTTGTGTGTCCCAGGGCCCCTTCAGACCTGTTGTGCCGCACGCTCGGGTCGGACGTGCGGCGTCAACAGAGGCGCGTCGCACCAGTACGTCCTCGTGCGCCCCACACGGTGCCGGGCCGCCGCTCTCGTACAGTCAACCCGCACAGCAAGGGTGCGCGACTTTCCAAGGCTACCCTGGCATCCTTGTCCTTTCGGCGCAACTTCCGCTGGCCAACCTCGTTCGAAACACCTTAACGTGGCCCTCCAGCATCCTTACCGCGCATCCTCATTCATCGCTTCGCTCACTCCGCCGGCCCGCTGCCGTTGGCGTTTGCGAGCGCGTTCGTGGGCCATGCGGCGCTTCT
>CAUYUJ010018993.1:736557-754057 GCA_963575745.1 Prorocentrum cordatum | reverse complement strand
GGAAGTCTCAGGCGGGAGCCTCCGCAACTGTCGTCATGTTTAGGCCCCGGAGGCTTGAATAAAAGGAAAGTATCAGGCGGGAGCCTCGCCTGTTAGTGAATTGCAAGGAAATCTCAGGCGGGAGCCTCCGCCCTATGGGGTCACCCTCAAACTTGTAACTGTCGTCCCCTTGAGGCTTGAATCCGGACGAAATATCAGGCAGGAGCCTCCTCTGCTAGTGAATTGCGAGGAAGTCTCAGGCGGGAGCCCCCTCCCTATGGGGCCCGCAGCTCATGTTCAAAATCCGAGGCGGGTCATCGGAACTTTGTAATTGTCGTCACTTTTGGGCTACTGGGGCCTGGGTATAGCCTGAGTATGGAGTACTTTGGCCTCGGACATCCACGGTGTCCTGGACACTCGGCACCAGCACGAGAACTTTCGGCTTGGTTACGGCATGGGCATCTATTGGGAGATGCTGGCGAGGTGGATCAACACGCGTTCGTCGCGACGCACGGCGTCTGGGCGTGCCCCTCGTTTTCCTGCAGGCCGTGGACGAGTGCAACGCGATTCGCGGCGATTCCGACGCGGGTTGGCGCCTCCTGAATGTCCCGAACATACACGAGACGGGGGACAGCCACGGCGTCTCACTGGCCCACGTCGGCATGGAGGTGCGATTCACCGCACTGCAGGAAAAGCTGCAGAAGAGAGGGGGGCTCGTGCAGGAGCAACAAGCCACCGTCGTGTAGGAGCAACGGGCCACCGTTGTGTCCTTCGAGTTCCACCCCGAAGACGAGCAGCGGTGCGAGGGGCGCTCGCCAGGCCAGCTCTTTCGCCCCCGCTTCCAATCGTAGGGGAGCTGGCTGCAGGTGCACGGCTTCAATGAGTCTCCGAAGTACCAGGAGGTTGCCGAGCTGCTGCGACGCAGCGCCGAAGGCGCCGACGACGACGGCCAGGCCGATGCGCGTGCGCGGAACCTACTGATGTTTAGGCCCAGCGAACGGGAGCTCGCGTGGCAAAGCTCGGGGCCGCGCGCCGTGCGCCACTCGGGGTTCACCGTGGCGCGCGCGTCCTACCTCACCTCCGCGCTGTCGCAGGGCCAGACGCTGCGCAAGGGCGTCGCCATCGCCCGCGCGAGGGATGAGGACGCTGGCCGCGCGGGCATGTTGGGCGACCAATGGTGGCTGCAACTCTACGTCATGCCTTCCCGCGCCGCGTGCGTGCGGAACGTGCTGATCCAGCGGCCGCCGCCGCGAGAGTTCCTGGAGCGAGGGCCGCCGGCATCCTCGCGGAAGGCGCTCCTGGAGTTCGACGTCAGAGCGGAGAGCTCCAGGGCAGAGGCAGAGCAGCTCGCGGCACGGCTGGCCTTCGTGCTGCTCCCCGCCTGAGCGCGGCGGCGCCCCGTTCGAAGCCCGCGGGGTTGCCCCGACGGTGTGGTCTCGCGCGCCAGCGGCTCGCGGGGTAGTCACGGCCTGGCCCGCGGGCTTGTTCCGATGGCTGCGGCGCAACGTTACAATCGGAGACTGCGTCCGTGCTGGCCGAGGCAGCGACGGCGCCGAGGAAAATCGACATGCGCGCTCATGCAGTGGAAAGGGAAGGAGGTGGCGGGGGATGAAAAAGCAAAGAGGCGAGGAGAGGACAACGTAGGGAGCGGGAGGAGAGCCTGCGCCAGGGCGAGGATGATGATGACGCAGGGGAGACCGTAAAGACGCTTCGGGTTATTTCCAGACTGGCCGAGAGGATTCTCATGTGGGGTCCCACCGGAGTAATTGTATTCTCTAGTCCACACGCCAGCTCCGTAAGCTATAGGTCGACGCTCGCGCGGCGCAAATCCGACGTAATTCCGACGCAGTCCGACGTGAACCCGACGTAAATCCGACGTGGATCCGACGTAAATCGGGTCTCAAGTTGCCGCGCGAGGCCTCCAGGATGCTCCTCATGAGGTCCAGAGCTCCGGGGGGTTCACGTTATGAAGGCATCGTGCCGTCGGGGGCGTGCACACGCGCCGTGCGCCGGGGTCCAGCCCGGCCCTGGTTGGGCACTGCGGTGCTGTGCAGGGGCCCCCTGCGAGCGGCATGGCACACTGGCCCGAATTCGAACGGCATGAGATCCGAAATTCGCGCCCATCGCCGCATCAGAAGCATCGGCGGGGTGCCCGTAATATATAATCGCGGCCTCGGACATCCGATGGATGGCTCTCTTCAGCCGCGGACTTCGGCGGTCGCTGCCCAATCTTCGGGGCCCTTGTTGTTGTGTTGTTGTTGTTGTCGTTGTTGTTGTTACTGCTGCTGTTGATGTCGTTGTCGTTGTCGTTGTCGTTATCATTGTCGTTGTCGTTGTCGTTGTCGTTGTTGTTGTGGTTGTTGTTGTGTTCTGTTGTTGTTGAAGATTGTTGTTGTTGTTGTTGTTGGTGTAGTAGTAGTAGTAGTAGTAGTAGTAGTAGTAGTAGTAGTAGTAGTAGTAGTAGTAGTAGTACTAATAGTAGTGGTAGTAGTAGTAGTAGTAGTAGTAGTAGTAGTAGTAGTAGTAGTAGTAGTAGTAGTAGTAGTAGTAGTAGTAGGAGTAGGAGTAGGAGTAGGAGGAGTAGACGTAGTAGTAGTAGTAGTGTAGTAGTAGTAGTTAGTAGTAGTGTGAGTAGTTAGTAGTGTATAGTGGTAGTAGTAGTAGTAGTACTAGTACTCGTAGTAGTAGTAGTTGTAGTAGTAGTAGTAGTAGTAGTAGTAGTAGTTAGTAGTAGTAGTAGTTAGTAGTAGTAGTGTGGTAGTTAGGGTAAGTAGTAGTAGTAGTAGTGTAGCAGTAGTAAAGTAGTAGTAGGAGTAGTGAGTAGTAGTAGTAGTAGTCGTAGTCGTAGTAGTCGTCGGTCGTCGTGTAGTAGTGTAGTAGTAGTAGTAGTGTTGTAGCAGAAGCAAGCAGTAGTTAATTAGTAGTATGTTGTAGTAGTAGTAGTAGTTAGTAGGTAGTAGTAGTGTAGTAGTAGTAGTAGTAGTAGTATTCGTAGTAGTAGGTAGTTAGTAGTTGTAGTCGTTCGTAGGTAGTCGTAGTAGTCGTAGTAGTAGTAGTAGTAGTCGCGTCGTCGTCGTCGTCGTAGTAGCCGTCGTTTAGTAGTAGTAGTAGTAGTAGTAGTAGTAGTCTCAGTTGTAGTTTTTGTTGTTGTTGTTGTTGTTGTTGTTGTTGTTGTTGTTGTTGTTGTTGTCGCAACTGCTGTTGTTGTTTGGTTACCGTAGACTTGACAGCGCTCGGATTGGAAAAGCTCGGACGGGGCTAGGACGACGATCAATCCGTTCCAGCGCGTTCTGGAGCGCTCTCAGAGCGTTCTGGGAAGGCCGCAGCGCCCGAGACATCCTCCAGAGCCGCGGGACCTCAGAGACTCTTTCGACTTATCCTCGCTCGAGTTTGTCCTCGTCCTGGCCTCTTCTTGCAACTCCCGCGTTGGAAAATCAATCCGCCGCGGCGCCCGCGACATCCTCCAGAGCCGCCGGACCTCATAGGTTCTTTCGATTTATCCTCGCCCGAGCTTGTCCTTGTCCTGGCCTCGTCTTGCAACGCCCGCCTTGGAAAGTCACTCCGCCGGGCGTCTGGGTCCGTCTGCCGGTCGCCGCCGAGCTCCTCTCCCGGATGCGGGCTGTAGCACGGGAGCGTCGTCGGCGACGGGCAGTGGCCTCGAGTGTGTACCATACCTCGAGGCCCGCCTCCCACCACTCCTCTCTCCGTCTCCATCTCTCCCTCCCTCGCTATGCAAATGTGCATCCTTCTCCCCCCTCCCACTCCCTCTTCCTCTTTCTCTTCCTCTCCCTCTCTTCCCCGTCCCCCTCCCTTTCCCCCTCCCCTTTCCCTCACTCTCTCCCTCGCTCTCCCACTCTCCCACTCTCTCTCACTCTCGCCTTGTCTCTCTCCCTCTCCCTCTCCCTCTCCTTCTCCCTCTCCTTCTCCCTCTCCCGGTGTCTCTCTCTCTCTATCCCTCTGTCTGCTGGCACCATGTATGCGGGCGGGGCCTTTTATCTTCAGCCTGAGGTGTGTTCGAGTCGGACGCACTCTTGGTAGCCCGCCTCCCTCTCCCTCTTCCTCCCCCTCTCCTCCGCAGCAGACATGTATATACACCATGACAGTGCCTGACCAGGGCCATCCTGGTCCCCACGATGGTGTACGGACCCTCCTAGCCTCGGCCAGGAGGGCGTTTTTACCAAGCCAGGGTCCAGGATGGCCCTGGCCCTGGCCAGGCACGGTGGTGATATATACATGTCTTTCGAGTATTTCTTTCTTTCCCTCCCCCGCGTTCCATTCAGTGTTTTCTCTCTTGTGTCCCTTTCCCTGCTTCGCCCTTTTCGCCCTCTGATTTCGAGTGCACCGCCTGGATACGTCCACATCCACAGCTTCTGGAGCCCCCACCCCGAGTTCCCAGGGTGGGGGGAGGGCGGTGGACATGTGCACATGGACACGCCCGCGCCCAGGGGAGCTAGTAATGATATCCAACGCCCACTGCTCCGAGTCGGGACTTTCTGCATTTTTACCGCCTGGTGTCCCGGGACCCTGTGGGCCAATGAATATGTCGACTACACGTAAGAGTGACCCTTCGCCGGAGTGACCTTTGGTGCGGGACCACTGGGGTCCCCGATCGCCGAACGCGAGGCGGCAGTGGCGTCTTGCGCGCTTGTGTGTTGGCCCCCGCGCGGCCCCCCGAAAAGCCGCGCACCATAGGTGACTCTTGCCCAGGGTCAATCTTACGCGTAGCCGAATATGGACTTGCTTAGGCTCCATGGGGCCTGACTATCATACCCCCACAGCGCCGCCCGAACAGCCTAAAACTGTGCGTGCGTCGCCCCCGAAGGGGCGACGTGCGCGCCGACACATAGTGTGCGCCCCCTTGGCGTGTGCGTTCGGGCCGCACCGCTCGGGCATATGCCACAAGAGGAGGCAGAGGAGGAGGAGGAGGAGGAGGAGGAGGAGGAGGAGGAGGAGGAGGAGGAGGAGGAGGTTCTGCCTCGGGGTTGTTCCTGTTCGCAAGCAGGCTAGGGAGTTCGGCTAGGCTGGATTCTTCTTTCTGAGGATCTGAGGATCGAGACGAGGAGAAGGAGGAGAGGACGACGAAGAGAAGAGGAGGAGCAGGAGGAGGAGGAGGATGAGAGGAGGAGGAGGAGGAAGGAGCAGGAGGAGGAGGAGGAGGAGGAGGAAGAGTAGGTAGGAGGGGAGGGAGGGAGGGAGGCAGGGAGGGAGGGAGGGAAGGAAGGCCTGGTGGCGCGACCCCTGGGCGATGGATGTGGACGTGCAGGTCGTTCGTTGAACTCGTTGCCCATCCGCCACCGCGCCCGGGTCGCGGACAAGAGTCGAAGCAGAACAAATCGCAATGCACATAATTTTTTGGCGCTCCGCGCGGATTTCTTGGCCCTGCGCTGGGACCCCCCTGGCTGCGCCCCTGGCGCGCTCCCCCCGCCAGGGAGGGGGGGGTCCAGCGCGGATCCAAGAAATCCGCGCGGAGTGCCAACATTTTTTTGTTTTTCCCCACATGTTTCGTGGGGTTCTGGTTTTCTTCCCTGCCGCGCCGCACCCGCGTCTCACACCTCCCCCCTCCCCTTCTCCTTCTCGCACAGCACAGCACAGCACAGCACAGCACTGCTCAGCATAGCTCAGCACAGCTCAGCTCAGCTCAGCTCAGCTCAGCACAGCTCAGCTCAGCTCAGCACAGCACAGCACAGCACAGCACTGCTCAGCATAGCTCAGCACTGCTCAGCTCAGCTCAGCTCAGCACAGCACAGCTCAGCACAGCACAGCACAGCACAGTACAGCACAGCACAGCACAGCACTGCTCAGCACAGCTCAGCACAGCTCAGCTCAGCTCAGCACAGCACAGCTCAGCTCGGTCGTCCAGGCCGTAGCAGGCGTGGCACTTTCTCGATACCATAGGGGGTGCGCAGGGGGTGGTCCCCCCTATCCGCGCCGGTCGTCCAGGCCGTAGCAGGCGTGGCAGCTTCTCGACGCCATATTGGGTGCGCACGGGGTGGTCCCCCTATCCGCGCCGGTCGTCCAGGCCGCAGCAGGCGTGGCAGTTTCTCGACACCATAGGGGGTGCGCACGGGGTGGTCCCCCTATCCGCGCCGGTCTTCCAGGCCGTAGCAGGCGTGGCAGTTTCTCGACACCATAGGGGGTGCGCAGGGGGTGGTCCCCCTATCCGCGCCGGTCGTCCAGGCCGTAGCAGGCGTGGCACTTTCTCGACACCATAGGGGGTGCGCAGGGGGTGGTCCCCCTTTCCGCGCCGGTCGTCCAGGCCGTAGCAGGCGTGGCAGTTTCTCGACGCCATAGTGGGTGCGCACGGGGTGGTCCCCCTATCCGCGCCGGTCGTCCAGGCCGTAGCAGGCGTGGCAGTTTCTCGACACCATAGGGGGTGCGCAGGGGGTGGTCCCCCTATCCGCGCCGGTCGTTAAGGCCGTAGCAGGCGTGGCAGTTTCTCGACACCATAGGGGGTGCGCAGGGGGTGGTCCCCCTATCCGCGCCGGTCGTCCAGGCCGTAGCAGGCGTGGCAGTTTCTCGACGCCGTAGTGGGTGCGCACGGGGTGGCCCCCCTATCCGCGCCGGTCGTCCAGGCCGTAGCAGGCGTGGCAGTTTCTCGACACCATAGGGGGTGCGCAGGGGGTGGTCCCCCTATCCGCGCCGGTCGTCCAGGCCGTAGCAGGCGTGGCAGTTTCTCGACACCATAGGGGGTGCGCACGGCGGGTGGCTCCCACCGTATCCGCGCCGGTCGTCCAGGCCGTAGCAGCGCGTGGCAGTTTCTCGACACCATAGGGGGTGCGCAGGGGGGTGGCAGGGGGTGGTCCCCCTATCCGCGCCGGTCGTCCAGGCCGTAGCAGGCGTGGCACTTTCTCGACACATAGGGGGTGCGCAGGGGGTGGTCCCCCTTTCCGCGCCGGTCGTCCAGGCCGTAGCAGGCGTGGCAGTTTCTCGACGCCATAGTGGGTACGCACGGGGTGGTCCCCCTATCCGCGCGGTCGTCCAGGCCGTAGCAGGCGTGGCAGTTTCTCGACACCATAGGGGGTGCGCAGGGGGTGGTCCCCCTATCCGCGCCGGTCGTCCAGGCCGTAGCAGGCGTGGCAGTTTCTCGACACCATAGGGGGTGCGCAGGGGGTGGTCCCCCTTTCCGCGCCGGTCGTCCAGGCCGTAGCAGGCGTGGCAGTTTCTCGACGCCATAGTGGGTGCGCAGGGGTGGCCCCCCTATCCGCGCCGGTCGTCCAGGCCGTAGCAGGCGTGGCAGTTTCTCGACACCATAGGGGGTGCGCAGGGGGTGGTCCCCCTATCCGCGCCGGTCGTCCAGGCCGTAGCAGGCGTGGCAGTTTCTCGACACCATAGGGGGTGCGCACGGGGTGGTCCCCCTATCCGCGCCGGTCGTCCAGGCCGTAGCAGGCGTGGAAGTTTCTCGACACCATAGGGGGTGCGCAGGGGGTGGTCCCCCTATCCGCGCCGGTCGTCCAGGGCAGAGCAGGCGTGGCACTTTCTCGACACTTAGGGGGTGCGCAGGGGGTGGTCCCCGAGCGCGGCCGCTATCCGAGACGAGACGGTCGTCCAGGGCATAGCAGGCGTGGCACTTTCTCGACACCATAGGGGGTGCGCAGGGGGTGGTCCCTGAGCGCGGCCGCTATCCGAGACGGTCGTCCAGGGCATAGCAGGCGTGGCACTTTCTCGACACCATAGGGGGTGCGCAGGGGGTGGTCCCTGAGCGCGGCCGCTATCCGAGACGGTCGTCCAGGGCATAGTAGGCGTGGCACTTTCTCGATTCCATAGGGGGTGCGCAGGGGGTGGTCCCCGAGCGCGGCCGCTATTCGAGACGGTCGTCCAGGGCATAGCAGGTGTGGCACTTTCTCGACACCATAGGGGGTGCGCAGGGGTTGGTCCCTCACCGCGGCCGCTATGCACGACGGTCGTCCAGGGCATAGCAGGTGTGGCACTTTCTCGACACCATAGGGGGTGCGCAGGGGGTGGTCCCTCACCGCGGCCGCTATGCACGACGGTCGTCCAGGGCATAGCAGGCGTGGCACTTTCTGGACAAAATAGGGGGTGCGCAGGGGGTGGCAACGGCCACCAACATCATTCTTACATGCTTCACTTCAGCTATCATCACTCCAGCCATAATATAAGTATGTGGGGTTCCTCGGCAGCGTAATTTCTTCTTCTGAATAGGGCCTTTGGGATGCCTCCCGGGGGCTCTTCGAGGGGGTGGGCAAACATAGGTCTCCTGGATGCCTCCTTTTGGGGGCCTCCTGGGGGCCTCTCGGGGCCCTCCAGGGGTCCTTATTTGGGGGCCTCTTTCCCAGAGCCTCGCGGCTCGGCGGCGGACTCTCAGATTCCCAGGCTCTGCGACCCATCTGCAACGCCCTCCGGTCGGGGAAACGTAGGGCTCGAGTACGCCGGAGCTCGGGTCTGCCGAGGCCTCTCGACGAGCGCGTCCTGGATTCTGACGGTCCAGCTCTCGTGGGACGTGTGCAACTGGGTCGCACTGTTCCCATGATGGCACCGTCAGGCCAACCCGAGCCCCCGATCCCGAGGCTTACGTTTCCCCGAGAGGATGGCGCTGCAGATCGGTCGGCGCCCGGGAGCCCAACGATCCGCCGCCGAGCCGCGAGGCTCTGGGCGGGAGGCCCCCAAGAGGACGCCTGGCGGGCCCCGAGAGGCTGCCGAGAGGCCCCCCAAACGGAGGCATCCAGGAGGCCCCGCCATGCTGGCGCCGTCGGACCAACCCGAGCTCCCCGAGCCCGAGCGCTCCTTGCGCCTCCCCTCGGAGGGCACCAACTATACACCAACACCGATCCTGGCCCAGGAGCACCCTGGGCCCAGGATCGGTGCATATGCCTTCTTGCGCAGGGCAGGAGGGCGTAGACACCGATCCTGGGCCAGGATCGGTGTTGGTGTATAGTGGGGGCCTTCCTATCCCCGACCCCGCCTCGAGAGCGGGCGGCCTTCGGCTGTGCGCCGCCCGCCGCCCGGGCGGGCCGGGGCTCGACCTCGGCCCCGGCCTCGGGAGCCTCGGGGCGGGGGTCGCTGCCACCGGGCGCCAGCCAGAGCGCCGGATCTCGCAGGATCCTGCGGAGCCAGGCGCCGACGCGGCTCTGGGCCCAGACCCCCTCGCGTCGTGAAAAAATCACGACGGGAAGTTTTTCGCTATTTTCGGCCTCTGGGGGCCCCTACCGGGCCTCGGGAGCGTCAAAAAACGACTCAGGATGCAAAGCCGGTCATGGGGAAAGGGTCGGGACCTCTGGGGGTCGACGTAATGAAAAAATCATGACGTCGGGGGTCTGGGGGTGCAGGATCTTGCAGGGTCCTGCAGGACCTGGCTGGGTCCCGCAAGTGCCCGACTGGCCCGGGTCTGGGCTGACCCGGGCCAGCAGATCCCCGACGAGCGCCCGCCCGCCCGGCCCATGCCCGTGCCAACTCCTCCCGAACGGCTTGTGCTCGGACGGGGCTAGGACGAGGATAGCTGCGTTCCGGAGCGCTCTGGAACGCCCTCAGAGCGTTCCGGAACGCTCTGAGGTGGCCGAGGCGCCCGAGACATCTTCCAGATTTGCCCGATCTCAGAGATTCCCGATTGAACCAGATCTTATCCTCGTCCTGGCTTCTTTGTCTTATGTGCGTGGCTGCCACGAAGCGGGAGCCCGTGGAAGGCGGGCGGACTCCGGCGGAATCCCAGCGGAAGTACAGCGTACGCCCCCAATCGACTGCCCGCAAGAGTGACCTTTCGCTGGAGTGACCTCTGGTGTTAAGTCGGGCGTGTCCCTCTACGGGGGGAATCTTCAAACATGGTCAAAAAAGCAGTCTTTGGAGGGCTTGTCCAGTATCTCTTGCCCATTTTGGGGCATGTTTTGACCAGTTTTTCTTCGTCACCCCCTGTAGGAGGACAGGCCCGACTGACCTCTGGTGCGGGCCCGACGGGCCCCCCCCACCCCGCTCGCTGAGTGCTGAGTTTTGATTCTTCGTCAAAGCCCCCCCTGTGGGAGGACAGGCCCGACTGACCTCCGGTGCGGCAGCAGCGGCCCTCCCGCGCCAGGTGTGGTGCCCCCACAGAGGGCCCCCCGTCGGCCGCGCACCCACAGGGCCCTGGAGGGTTTCTCCGAAGGGCTTAGGCGACCCGTCCTCCTCCTCCTCTCCTCGTCTTTCCTCCTCCTCCTCCTCCTCCTCCTGCTCCTACTCCTACTCTTCCTCACTCCTCCTGCTCCTCCTCCGCCTCCTCCTCCTCCTCCTGCTCCTCCTCCTCCATGTCCTCCTCCCCCCCTACCCCCCCCCCTCCACCTCCTCCTCCTCGGGTCGCCTACGGCCCCAGAGGAAACCGTGCACAGGGCCCCCCTCTGGCCCGGGGCCGCTTTCTGCGCGGAGCCGACCCCGAGAGGTGGAAGCGTCGGAGGTGGACAGACCTCCCACTCTGACGCGTCGATCAGCGAGTGGGCCGTTTTCGGTTCGCGAGGAGGGCGTCGGGGCCGTGGTTTTTGCGGGTCCAGGTCCGTCGGTTTCGGTCCCAGGCCGTTTTCGCTAAAGTTATGTCGGGCGTGTCCCCCTACAGGAGGATTTTCGACGAAAAAATAAAAATAGCCCAGAAATGTTCCCAAAAGGTGAAATATATTCAAAAAATAGTCCCCAGACTATTTTTGGAGTATCTTTTGATTCTTTTGGGGGATTTTTTGTTTTTCGTCGACAAGTCCCCGGTAGGGGGACAGGCCCGACTGAACACTAAAGGGAGGTCTGTCCACCGCGGAAAGCGCCTTTGGGTCCAGGGCTTCAGGAGTCGGCCGAACGGTGCCATAGCCCCCCCCCGTCGGGCCCAACCTCGGCGGCGAGCGAGGGCGGGGAAGGGAGAAGGGGAAGGCCTTCGCAGAAGGTTAACGGAACCCCCTCCCCACCTCCCCTCCTCTCTCCTGTCCCCCTCCTCCTCTCTCCTGTCCCCCCCCCTCTCTCCTTTCCATCCCCCCTCCCCCCCTCTCTCTCCTGTTCCCCCCCCCCCTCCTCTCTCCTGTCCCCCCCCCCTCTCCTCCCCCCCCCCCCTCTCTCTCCTGTCCCCCCCCCTCCCCCCTCTCTCCTGTCCCCCCCCCCCCCTCTCTTCCTTCCCCTCCCCCCCCCCCCTCTCTCCTTTCTCCCCCCTCTCCCCGCTCCCCCATCTGGAAAAATATGTGGAACCCTTTTATCTGTGTGTATTTATGTGTGTGCCCCTGGGCCCCTTGGAATGCTTCCTCAGTCGCTGATGTGGGGCGCAGAGCTCGCAGTTGGATTCTTCTGCCACTTCGCGAGGCGGGCGGGCAGCACACAGCGGGGCACGCACACGGTGGAAGCGGAATGTGACGATGGCCTTAAGTCGGGCCTGTCCCTCTACAGGGGGACTATTCAAAAATAATCGAAAAATAGTATGGGGGCATTCTTCTGTTTGGTAAAACAGATGTTTGAGATTTTTTAGGGTATGTTTTTTTCGTCCAAAATCCCCCTGAAGGGGGACAGGCCCGATTCAACGATGGCAATACACAGGAAAAGGGTGACCTCAGTAGCTAGCTTGGTTTTCTCTGCTCCGGGAAGGCGCGCTGCGTGCGTTAATCCGGACCCTGGGAGCTTGAAATGTTGTCTCCTTACTACTTTCTTGTTTCTTATGCTCTTCATGAGGACCGCCCAGCCGACGAGTACGAGTACGACAGACTTCTTGCTCTCTTTGGGGGGTTGGTGGAGGAGGGACTGAGGAACGGCTATACCGGCTATGCCAACACAGTCGGAACAGATGCCAGTGCCATCATTCGGACTGAATTTCGCACGGATTTCCACATCGTTGGGCCCGGAGGTCCCGGCGGAAGGTGTTGGAGACGACGCGTGCTCACGGAATTTTGGCACGGGATAATGCTTGCAGAGGCCACACCCTTTACTGAGAAGTCTTTGGACCAAGTATGGGCAAATCGATTGTGGAACACCGGGGAGTTACGACACATTGATTATATTTGGTTTGGCGAAATCGGAGCAAGGGGAGTCCAAAATTGGGATATCGCACATTTTCTGGATGTTCAATCGGCCGGCCAGGATTTTTCGACAACTGTTCGTGTTCGGACCGTCCGAACACATGGATCACAAACAAGTTGTAAGTGGGATGGCAACCGCGCCAGGGGCCAGGGGGAATTCCGAGCAAGTACCACAGTACCACAAGAGCCTGGACAGCGTCTTCGCTGGGCACGACTCCGAACTTGATCCAACTCCGAGGTTGGTGGAGGCGGCGGTGGAAAGCAGGGGACGCAACCGCCTGGCAACACCAGGACCAAAGCATGGCCTGGAAGTGGAGCGCCTGTTCGAAGCACGCTGGGACGCAATGGAAATCGACAAACAGCGTTTCTTATCGAAGCAGCTTTGTAAGGCGTTGAGACGACAACCGCGTAAACCGTAACATTTGGAGTTCAAAAAGCTTGTCGTCGGAGGTGCTGGATTCGGATTTCTTCGACGGCTTGAGCAGAAGCACGCGGGCATCGGAATCATTTTGTGATCCAATATCAGCATGGGGCCACGCAAACAAACAAAGCATCAATCATCGAGGCCTTCGCGCAGTTCTTTGAAGCCGTGTGCCGAGATGCTTTCGGCGCCATTGAGCGCCTTATGACAGAAATTGCCGTTGAAGGACTCCGTGAAGCAGAACTATGACATTCATTGCAGGAGCTGAAGCGCGGCAACATTGGCTGGTCGCACAATTTAGAAGACAGGACACCCGTTAAATTTTGGATGGGCTTCTATAGGCGCCAAACAAGTTGGCACATACAACATTATCTGCGTGTTTGTCACACTTGGGGAACCGCCTTCGCCAACAAACTGCATGTCTGTAGTGATATTACCAGTGAGGTCGAAGTTTTTCAGCAAACTGCTCTATAACAGGTCGCGTCGGTGACCGAGTCGAATTTGTGTAAAGAGAACTGCGACTTCAGATCCAAGCGGGCTTGCGTAGACGCGTACATGCCGGGAGGACAATAATTCATCGGAACATCAAATGATTTGGTCGAGGAACCATGGTTCGCCGTGTTCGATGTGGAAAACGCATTTGATCGCGCGCACCATTCTGGAGTATGTTCTGTTTTGTTGCGTCCTTGTAGTTCTACTTCTATAGCTTGTGTGTCAGAGACGGCTGTAATGATTTAGTTTAGTGTTGAACAGAGTCTACCTGATGTGAGCAGGGCGTCGAAACATAGAGGGTGCTGCACGTTGGCCGGAGAAGGCATACAATGACATCGGTTTGCACACGCACACATATACATATATATGTACATATGCACATACACATACATATACGCCTACATTTACATTGACACACGAGTATGGATTATGCAAACGCATGTTCATACACATGCACATTCACATACACATCCATTCAAACACATACACATGCACATCTACATTCACATTTACATCAGCAAATACATTTACATACACAATTCCACACCCACATACACATACATGTAATGTACATACACGTATACTATACATCTGCATGTGCACATCTATTCACACAAACGTATACACATCACACAGGTACATCTACACATACCTATTCATAGACATATACATATACATCTACACACATATACATTCTTACTCAGACCGGAAGATTTTCCTCCTTAGCCCCAAGTGTTGGAAGCGACGGCATCCCGTCCCTTCTCCCCTCCTCCCCCCTCCTCGTGCCTCCTCCCTCCTCCTTCTCCCCGTCTGTCTTGGGAAGACCCTCCTCCCCAGTATAATCATAGCATTGGACAGCATATCCACAGTGCCGTGGATGGCATGATACTTCACGTGTGGTGCCTCGTGGGTCCCGCTTCCCCTCGGTCCGGGATGTTAGTTATCATAATATATTTAGTCCCGGGACATAAATGGATCCATTTGTTTTTTCATCACACACGGGAAATTGGATCTGCGCAATACACAAATAAGATCCACGACGCTGTCGCACACCCGAAAAAATCCAATCGGATCCATCGGTGTTCTCATATTTTAAGTCCAAGAGGAAAAACTTTCGGCCTGGGGATGTATACGTATACATATACATAAACATGCGCATATGCATATACATGGTCATGCTCATATATATTTACATATACACATACATGAACGCACCCACATATACATACACATACACATGCATATCCATGTCTATGTATAAACATACGTAAATGTATATATTATGTCGATGGCCATACACGCATTGCCAGACATCGGATATCATTCAAAGGAGTGTTTTTTTCTGCTCCAGGATGCTTTGGCGAATGTGGGTTTCGATTTGTTGTGCCCCACCAAGACAAGTCCAGACGAACCAGAACGAGTTCACCCGCCTGGGCGTCGTGTTGCGGACGCTTTGTTCGGTTGTAGTGCTGAAGCCGGGATAATTCTTGATGCGCGAGTGTTCGTTCGAGGATTCCACGGGGCAGGAGATGGAACGCTGCACCGCCATCGGATTGTGTAAATGTCCGGCGCGGAAGAAGTTTCTAATGGTCGGGCTATATTCGTCGAAGACAAGATTACGCATATGGAAAGCGACTGTCACAGAATGCGCTTTTCTGGGCGTTCGACTCATGGGCGCCCAGGGCGGAGGAGCTGAGAAAGGTGGCCGTTGCTCCGATTCTGATGCTGCGGAGAAGTGTAGGCCGTGGTAGAGCTGACGGAGAGCTATGGTTTTTCTGGGGTCAGAGAGCCACCCGGCAAGCCCACCATTTTTCCGAAAGCGCTGGACTTCAAAGGTGGGCACCAGATTTTTTCCGATGGGCGCATGGCCCGGATGGGCGCCAACGACTGGGTGAACAATGTCACGTCGTGGAGGGGTTTTGCCTGCCAAGTTGCTGGTGGCGAGTGGGGTCCGCTTCCCCCGACGCGTCCTTCAAGTCGCGTGTGGAAGCGTTTCGAAGGCTCGGTCCGGAGACTTTGCACAGACTTGGGGCCGGGGGCGTGGCAGTGTCTTGCTGGAGACGCCAGCGAGTGGCAAAAGCTAGCGCCCTATACGGGGAAGTCGCAATTGGACTTCTGAGGGTCTCATGTACGGTCCTGCCCCTCGTTGGCCACTTTGGCAGGGCAGGACTTCACTGCACTTCACGTCATGTTTCCTCGCTCTTTCTCTCTCTCTCTCATTCTCTCGTCTCCCGTATTCTCTCCCTCACTCTCTGTCCATCTTCATTTCGCTTTGCTCTCTCTCTCTCTCTCTTTCTTTTCCCCTCCTCCTCCTCCTCATCTCCTTTCTCCTCCTCCCCCCCTTCTCTTCTTCTTCCTCCTCCCAGTTCCCTTCCCTCTCCTTTTCCTCCTGCTCCCCCCTCGTTCCTTGATGCTCGTCGTCCTCCTCCTCGCCGTTCTCCCCCCTAATTTGTGCGTCTCGCTGCGCCCCCACGCTGCAGCGGTTGGGCGTAAGGCCTCCGACGATGTAGGGTCGGGGCCGTAGCTTTTCAGCAGCAGTCGGAATGGTATCGGCCGCTTTGTCGCCGCACTTTCCTCCTCCTCCTCCTCTGCCTCCTCCCCCATCCTCCTCTTCCTCCTCTTCCTCCTCCTTCTCCTCCTCCTCCTCCTCTTCCTCCTCCTCCTCCTCGTCCTCCTCCTCCTCCTCGTCCTCCGTGTTCCACTTTTCCATCGCCCTCGTTTTCCCTTCCCCCTCTCCTCGTCTGCCTGCCTGCCTGCCTGCCTGCCTGCCTGCCTCCTTCCCCTACTTTTGTCCTCCTCCACCCTTCTCGTCTTATCGTCCCCCCTCACCCCAGGAGAGTACTCTTCGTCCTCGTCCTACTTCCTCCAGATCCCGCTGGGCTGGGGGCGCGTTGGTCAGTCAGCCCTCCCAGTTCTCCATCTTCCCCTTCCTCGCCCGCCTCCTTTCCCTCCATCCTTTTCCTTCGCTTCGTCATCTTCTTCGTCCTTGCCCTCGTCGTCTTCATCGTCATCCCCGTCCCCGTCCCCGTTCCAATCGCTGTCGCCGCCGCCGCCGCCGCCGCCGCCGCCGCCGTCGTCGTCGTCGTCGTCGTCGTCGTCGTCGTCGTCGTCGTCGTCGCCGTCGCCGTCGTCCTCGTCCTCGTCCTCGTCCTCGTCCTCGTCCTTGTTTCCGTCCTCGTTTCCGTCGTCGTCGTCGTCGTCGTCGTCGTCGTCGTCGTCGTCGTCGTCGTCGTCGTCGTGTTCGTGTCTTCCAGTGCAGGGGAGGGCTGGATCGGCTCGGCCGGCGCGCACGGCTCAGGATCTCGGCGCCGTCTCTGGCCCCCCGGTGGGGCCACGGGGATGGCCGTGGCAGCACGACCTGGGGCGCTCCCGAAAGGGCCTCGCCTTTGAGGGTCGTAGTTAGGGGGTAGGGGTAGGGTTCACATTTGGCCCCCTATTAGCTGCCTCGATACGCCCGTATTGAAACGCAACACGTCCCGTGTTCAAGACGTCCGTGTCAGTACGTTGCGTGTTGACTCCACGTATTGGCCCACGTTTTGGCGAACGTATCGCGTCGGACCCGCGTATTCAGCCGACGTGTTGAGCCCCGTATCCATACGCCACGTGTTGCGTGTTGCGTATCGGGGCAGCTAAGTCCCGAAAGGGCCTCGTCTTTGAGGATCGACTGAGTTGCCATCTCTTCCTCGGGCGGAAGGCCGCGGAAGCTCGGCGGAGGGCGGCGGACGTGAAACGAGGGCGGCTCCGCAGGCGGAAGCGGGCGGAAGGCCAGCGGAAGCGGGCGTAAGTCAAATATGCGCCCCCAAGAGATGGAAGCGTTCTCAGGTTCAGGGCTTGCGGAATCGGCCACATGATCACAACCATCGGTGAAGATGGTGTTTGATCACCGCCTGTGTCCGGCGGACAGACGTAGGTCGGTGCGCCTCCAAGGGTACCTCCCGTCGTTCGAATGATGGATAAGCTTTGAGGAGTCGTACATGTCCCACACAGGAAGACGCACAGCGACACGACCACGGGTTATATTGATGGGTCGGCCAGGATCTGCTCTTCCCTCTCTTCGTCCGACTCCTGCGCCCCGGCGTCACCGCCTAGCCCCGCGCATCGGCACGAACGAAAGGCTACGGAAAGAATGTGGACAACGACCGACAGCAGTTCCTGCCCATTTTGGACAGGAATCGCTGTCCGTGCCGCCGCGGGCGTTGTCCATTTGATACTGGAGGCCGCCTGTCTAGCAGCGGTCGCTGTCGATCTTGGACAACGTTTGTCGTTGGGCATCGTGCCCATTTTTTCCGTACCCGCTTCGGGCGTCCAAAGCGGCGCAGAAGGGAACAACCTTATGCCGGGCGCGTCGGATCTTGGCCCGACATCTTCGAGGCCTCGCCCAGGGCTCGACAATGCGGGCACGATAATTATGCGCAAGCCATGAGGGGAGGTGCAGGGAATGGAACGGGGAGACTCGAAAAATAACACATCGGCATATACATAAGCTTTCGGAGTTCCGCGCGGACTTCTTGGATCGGCGCCTGGCCCCCCCTGGCGGCTCCTCTGGCGCCGCCTCGTGGGTGTTTCCATGCGAACCCATGCAGATTTGGCAGAGCCCCACATGAGGCGAGCGACAGCGAGCACGACCAGGGGTGGAGAACCGAAGCGA
>CAUYUJ010018993.1:716557-729057 GCA_963575745.1 Prorocentrum cordatum | reverse complement strand
CTGGCGCCCCTTCGCAGCCCGCCGGGGTGCCCGATCGATCAAGTCTTGAGTCGGGCCTGTCCCCCTACAGGAGGAACATTCACAAATAGCAAACAAAAACCAGTCTGGAGACGATTTTTTTGACTGTTCTTTCATGTTGGGGTATTATTTTTAGATATTTGCAAGTTCTCGTCCAAGATCCGCCTGTGGGGGGACCTGCCCGACCCTAATCAAGTCCTGCGACCCCGGGTGCACCACGTGCGGCGTTGCGTGGGGCCGCCTGCTCCAGCGCGCCGTGCGCCGAGGAGGTCCCGCTCCTTGGGAGTCTGCGACGGGGGCGCCCTCGCCGCCTGGGACTGCTGCGTCTGCGCCGCCCGTGTGGTCGGACTGAGGTCTTAGATCGAGGTCGGTTCGGGGGTGCTTGTTGGATGCTCTTGTGCATCCTGGGGGAGGCCTCCTCCTCCTCCTCCGCCCCCTCCTCCTCCGACCCCTCCCCCTCCTCCTCTTCTCTCTTCTCCTCTCCTCTCCTCCTCCTCCTCCTCCTCCTCCTCCTCCTCCTCCCTATAGGCGTACCAACGAATGCTCTAAGACCCTTTTTTGGTTTGCACGAAGTGTTCTTAGAACATTTGTGGCGGTGCCTGTCTTGTCGGGTTCATGTTCTAAGAGCATTGTTTCTCTTCTCAGAGCATGTCTGGGTTTTAGGAACGTGTCGTGGTAGGCCTATAGAAATGCCGGGACGGTCGGTCCCTGCTCAAATGCTCTTCATTTTGGCCAGCGGAGGGTGCTATGTTCTTGAAGGATGTTCTCCTGTCTTAGGTCCAACTGTACCCGGCCGCAAGCGCTCCCTTGAGCCCTCTCGTGGAGCCTGCCAAGGGGCCCAGATCCCGCACTGCCAGCTTCAAATCTGCGGGACAAGCCTGGCGGGGGCAGACGCGCTTTCGCACCCCCGCCTGGGCGAAGATGGCTAACAAACAAACGCAGGAGGAGGAGGAGGAGGAGGAGGAGGAGGAGGAGGAGGACCAGTGCAAACACAAGAGTCATCAACGATGTTGGAATACACCCTCCCTTGAAGCTCCCTCTTCATAGGCCCCTACAGCGGGTCATTTCCACGGAAAGAACTGCCTCGTTGGAGGATAACCGTTTGAAGACCCTGAAGCATGCCAAAACATTGTTCTCGGGATTCCAACGCCACGGATCAACTTGAGTGTTGCGTTTTGACGATCCAGAGTCGTGCCGGAACGCCGTTCCTGGGACTTCAACACCGCGAAGCAATGTCATTGTTGCACCCTCATAATCCTGAATCCTTCCAAAACGCCATGTCTGGTACGCTGACCATGGTATTCCGTGAAACTCTTGCACATTTTAAAAACGAATGTGCGCGGCGCTCAGGCGAGAGGCACCATTTTGAAAAGCAACTGCCCTCAATCCGTGAAGCTCTTGCACATTTACAAAAAGAATGTGCGCGGCGCTGAGGCGAGAGCCACATTTTGAAAACCAGTCGCCTTCAATCCGTGAAAATCTTGCACATTTTTACAACGAATGTGCGCGGCGCTAAGGCGAGAGCCACATTTTGAAAACCACCCGCCCTCCATCTGTGAATCTGTTTTGCCATTTTTAAGCGTCAGGGTCATAAGTGGCGAGGAAGTCTCAGGCGAAACACCCGGCCAGCCCTACAAACTGGCCTCGGGGTGCGACAGATTTACGAGGAAAAGGAATGGAGGAGGAGGAGGAGGAGAAGGAGGAGGAGGAAGAGGAGGAGGAGGAGGAGGAGGAGGAGGAGGAGGAGGAGGAGTAGGATTATACTCTTCCCCCCGAGGCCCAAAAAGGGCCAGAGGCCACCAAATACGACGAGGGCGCCAGGGTTTGGCCCAGGATCGTTCACAGCGTCAGCGTCGGGAAGGAGGAGGAATGAGGAGGGAGGGAAGAACATGAGCAGGATGAGATTTTGCTCCGAGCGCTCCAATGAGCTGCTAACAAGAACAGGAGGAAGAGGGGGATGAGGAGGGATGAGAGATGAAGAAGAGGAGGGGGAGGGGGAGGAGGAGGAGGAGGAGGAGGAGGAGGAGGAGAAGGCAGGAGGAGGGAGGAGGGGAGGAGGGGAGGAGGATGAGGGACGAGGAGGAGGGACGAGGATGATGATGATGATGATGATGATGATGATGATGATGATGATGATGCTGATGATGATGCTGGTTCTGATGCTGATGGTGATGCTGCTGCTGATGATGATGAGGATGATGATGATGTTGATGATGATGATGATACGGATGATGATGCTGATGCTGATTAAATTATGCTGATGATGTTGATGATGATGACGATGATGCTGATGATGATGCTGCTGCTGATGATGATGCTGTTGCTGCTGTTGATTATGATGATGACGATGATGCTGCTGCTGATGATGATGCTGATAATGATGATAGTGATGATAATGATGCTGATGCTGATGCTGATGCTGATGACGATGACGATGATGATGATGATGCTGATGAAGATGTTGCTGCTGATCATGATGCTGATGTATATGATGCTCATGAGGATGAGGATGATGATGCTGCTGCGGGTGCTGATACTGCTGCTGATGATGCTGATGATGATGACGATGATTCTGCTGCTGATGTTGATGCTGCTGATGTTGTTGATGATGATGATGATGATGATGATACTGATGATGATGATGATGATGATTATGATGATGATGAGGATGAGGATGAGGATGATGATGATGATGATGATGATGATGATGATGATGATGATGATGATGATGATGATGATGATGATGATGATGATGATGATGATGATGATGATGACGATGACGATGATGATGATGCTGCGATGATGATGCTGCTGATGATGATGATGATGATGATGATGATGATGATGATGATGATGATGAGGAGGAGGAGGAGGGAGGAGGAGGAGGAGGAGGAGGAGGAGGAGGAGGAGGAGGAGGAGGGGGAGGAGAGGAGGAGGAGGAGAGGAGGAGGAGGAGGAGGAGGAGGAGGAGGAGGAGGAGGAGGAGGAGGATGGAGGAGGAGGAGGAGGATGGGAGGAGGAGGAGGAGAGGAGGAGGAGGAGGGAGGGAGGGAGGAATGGGGGGTAGAGGAAGCGCTCCTCACCTCGAGCGCAAGCGCGGGGCAGGTGAGCGACGAGCACACCTGCAGGGAGCCCCCCCCCCGACTGGGCAGCCCATCAGGGTGGCCAGGGCTCGGATGAAGAGGAGGAGGAGGAGGAGGAGGAGGAGGAGGAGGAGGAGGAGGAGGAGGAGGAGGAGGAGGAGGAGGAGGATGCGGTATACAAGAAGACGGAGAACGACGGGGAAAAGCAGGATGATGAGGGGGAGAAGCAGGGGAGGGTGGGGGGAGGGAGGAATGTATTGAGTTTCGTTTACATGTTTGTTGTCTCGTTTCTTTTTTTGTTTTTTGTATTCCAACGGACCTCCAGGGTTGCCTTCGGCTCCCCCTGGGGGTCTGTTGGGGTGTCGCTGCTCGTGTGAAGAAGGCCTTCCTGCAATCCCTTGGGGCTCCTGCGAAGTCCTGGTGATTCCGTCGGATTTCTCAGGATTCTTCAGGATTCTTGAGGAACCCTCAGGATTCGTCAGGATTCCTTTGGATTCTTCGGGATTCCTGGGGATGCTTCAGGCTTCCTTCGGATTCCGTAAGGCTCCTCGGGATCATTCAGGATTGCCCAGGATACTCAGGACTTTTCAGGTTCCTCAGGATTCCTCAGGGTTCCTCGGGATTCCTCAGGATCTTGCCGGATTGCTCAGGATTCCGCAGGATTCTTCGAATTCCGGAGGATTCTTCAGGGTCCCGCAGGATCCTTCAGGCTCCCCCTGGCCTCCCAGGAGTCCTCAGGATTCCTCCTGATTCCTCTGGGTTCGCAGGGTTCCTCAGGATTCCGCAGGGTTCTTCTGGGTTCCTCAGGTTTCCCGGGATTTCCACAGGATTCCTCAGGATCCCACAGGATTCCCCATGATTTCTCAGGATTCCTGTGTCCCGGAAGATTATTCAGGATTCTTTCAGATACATTCATCCCTGTAGAGGCCGCGAGTAGTGGGCTGTCCAGGTTTTATTTGGTTGGCTTCGACTGGGAAGCGATTTTGGCGCCGCTCCGTCAGCTCAGTTTTTGTGCTATTGGTTTCGGCGGATCGCGTGGTTTTGTGGTTTGATCTTGCGTGGCGGGGCCGTGCAGTGGGCTCTCTCTGTGTTGTTGTCATTTCGGGCTGCTCTGTTCAATGGAATCAATTGGCATGGCGCCACCACGCATCGAAAGGGCTCGGCCCAAACGATATCATACGTCCTGTAAGGGCTCTCAAAAGGGCCTCTTGGAACTCTGTGGGAGGGACTCAGAAGCCTTCGGGGGGGTCTCCAAGCGCTCGAACCCCGCCTGCCCACGAGCCCCGGTTACCCAAACATCTACGAAACATCTACGAAACATCTGCGAAACATCTACGAAACATTTACGATTCATCTACGAAACATCTACGCACACAATAACATCTACGAAACATCTACGGAACATCTACGAAGCATCTACGGTGCATTTCCGGGGGGTCGAAAACGACGCGGTCGCATCTGCTGAAACCGTGGTCGCGCGAGCCCGATTCCGTTCACGGGCCGAACTTCGCCTGAAATGCTGTAAATTACAATACATAAGCGATGTGGTCGCGCGAGCCCGAATCCGCACGCGGGGCGAACCTCGCCGGCAAAACATCTACAAACATCTACGAAACATCTACGCCCACCAAAACATCTACGAAACATCTACGAAACATCTACGAAACATCAACGCACGCAAAAACATGTACGAAACATCTACGAAACATCTACGAAACATCTCGGCCCCGTTCCCGCGGGTAAGCCACGTCCCATGGGCTCGTCGCCATGGCTGGATTCCTGAGAGCGACTACGGGTCGGCGCTGGCGGTCCGTGATCGCCGGCACTGAGGGCTTGGAGCCGCGCGCGGGGCGGGCGGGGTCGATGTGGGGCGCTAATCAATTGGCATGGCTTTGTGCGCGGTGTTTCCGCGGGGGGCAGGTTGACGTCGCGGGCATCGCAGCGCTGGCCGCTGCGTCGGGCGATTCTTCCATGAGCGGGCCGAGCGCAGCATTCGAAGCAAGACACAACTCAAGAAAGGCATCATACTGGGCAGAGTGTCCTGGAGTGCGTCCGAGCGTCGGCCAGGGCCCCCTGGGCTGGTTTTGGGGCGGTCGTTTCGATCATTCTTTGGACAGTCCTCCCCAGGCCATAAGTCGCGGCCTCTACATTCATCCCACTGCGTGTACATCCACACGCCCATGTATGCGCACAGGGATGCACCCAGTTATCACTACATCCACTGAACCATGCATCCATACATCCAGGGGTCCTACAAACATACATCCAGACAGTCCTGCATCCAGAGTTCCATACACAGCGCATGCTCGTACATCCAGCGATGCGCACATGCAAATATCCACGCACAAAGGCATATATCAGTACATCAAGTTTTCCTTCCAGACGTGTAGACACCAAGGCTCGGGAACATCCGCAATCCAGACCGTCCATACCTCCACAGGCCCATATATCCACAGATGCGTTCATCCAAAGATCCATACATCCAGACATCCATATACAAGCAATCGTACATCCAGGGACCTCCAAAAGCACATACAATCATACATCCAGGGGTTCGCACATCCAAAGATATATACATCCCATGTCCGCGTACAGGGATGCACCCAGTTATCATTACATCCACTGACCCTTGCATCCATACATCCAGGGGTCCGTACAAACATACATCCAGGCAACCAATCACACATGCTTGCGTACACAAAACACGTTCGTGCATCCAGCGATGCGTTCTAGCACATCCATTCGCAAACAGCACACGTCAATTCACACAGTGTTCTTTCCAGGCACACGCGCATACATCAAGGCGCTGAAGGCTCCTACATCCATGCGCCCATGCCTCCACCGGCCCATGCACCCCCAGATGCATACATCCAGGGACCCATGCATCCATGTATCCATACACTCATACATTCTTGCATCCATGGACGTACTATACACAATCATACATCCACGGGCTCACACATCCACAGAGACATACATCCAACTGCGTGCACATCCACAAATCCGTGTATGCGAACAGAGGTGCACCCAGCTACCATTACATCCACACACTCATGCATCCACGCATCCAGGGGCCCGTACACATACATCCAGGCAGCCATGCGCCTAGAGTTGGATCGATAAAGCATCTTCGTACATCTAACGGTACGTACATGAAAAAATGTGTGCGCAAACCATACACATCAATACATGAAGTTTGATTTCCATACGTACGTGCAGACATCAAGACATGGAAGGATCCATGCATCCTCGCGTCCATGTTGCCCATCCGTCAGGATCCCTCAGGGTTCGTCACGCTTCCTCAGGATTCTGAGAAGTCCGGGGGATTCTTCAGGGTTCCCCAGGGCCCTTCAGGGGTCCCTTGGTCTTCTCAGGAGTCCTCAGGATTCCTTCGGATTCCTCAGGGTCGTCAGAGTTCCTCGAGATTCTGCAGGGTTCCTCTGGGTTCCTTAGGTTCCCTCAGGGTTCCGCAGGGTTCCTCAGGATCCTTCGTGGTTCCTTAGGATTCCGTCGGATTCCTCAGTGTTCCTGAGGATTCTTCAGGATTCCTTCAAAGACATGCATCTGCGTGCACATCCACAAGCCCATGCATGCGCACATATATGCACCCGTTTAACATTCTCTCAGATTCATGCATCCATGCATCCAGGGGTCCGTACAGACGTGCTTCCAGGCAGCCATACATCCATACTTGCATAAACGAAGCATGTTCGTACTCCCAGCGATGTGTACAAGCAAATATCCACTCGCACAAGTCATATATCAGTACACCAGTTTTTCCTTCCAGACACTTGCAGGCGTCAAGGCTCGTACTGTAATCATGCATCCAGGTGTTCGCACATCCACAGAGGAGTACATCCTATTGTGTGTGCGTCCACAAACCCGTGTATGCGCATAGGGATGCACCCAGCTACCACCATCTCCGCAGACACATGCATGCATACCGTACAAAAACAGCAGGACAAACCATCACCAATACACGTATACATATGACATGTGCGTACATCCGGCGATCCGTACACGACAAAGACGCATCCAGGGGAAACCCCGAGGGGCCTGTAGGATCCGTCAGGATCTATCAGGATCTTGGAGGATCTCTCAGGAAACCGCAGGATCCCGCAGGGACCAGGAACAACCTATGAGGATTCCTCGGGATCATGGAGGATTCTTGAGGGCTCGTCAGCATCTTACAGGATCCTCCAGGAGCCCTCAGGATCTTGAAGGAGTCCCCAGCTTCCCTCAGGATCCTTGAGGAGCCCTCAAGATGTTGTAGGATCCTGCAGAATCTTTCAGAAGTCCGCAGGATCCCCCAGTATCCGTGAGGAGTCCTCAAGACCCCTCGGGATCCCTCAGGATCTTTGAGCATGACCCAGGACCCCCGCGGGATCCTTGAGGATTCCTCAGGACTCGCAGGATATGTGGGGAGTCCTCATGACCTCTCAGGACCCTTCAGGATCCCTCAGGATGCGGGAGGACTCCTCAGGATCCTTCAGGATCCTAAAGGAATCCTCAGCATTCCGCAGGATCATGGAGGAGTTCTCACAGTCCCTCGCGGTCCCTCAGGATGCCTGAAGAGTCCCCAGAATCCCTTGAGCAGCGCTCGGAATCCTTGAGGAACCCTCATCATCCCTTCTCAGGATCCTGGATGCCGCCTCAGGGGTCCTTGCATGGTTGGTCGGGGCAGGATTGAGTGCGTAATAGCAAGGAGCGCTCGCTCCTCTCTCTTTCTCTTTCTCTCTTTCTCTTTTCCCGAGGCTACCGCGACGCCAGAGTGTCGATGTCGGTGTCGGGAGGGGGGTCGCGGCCCCAAGGGTCGGCAGTCCAGGGATTCGCCCACAGGGGGAAGTGGTGAATTAGCGCACGGTGAGCCGGGCTCGCAGTCAGAGTGTTGAACATGTTGTTGTTTCTGCTGTGTTGCTGCTGTGTTGCTGTTGAGTTGTAGTGCGTGAAAAATATTGTTGATTCCCTTCCTCTGGTGCACATGATGTTCTTTCGATTGAAGTGCCTTTCCCAGGGCTCGCACCTGGTTTTTTGTACACAAGAATTCTTGAGCGTCAGACTGTGTCGTTGGCCCCCGGACTAAACAACAACGGCTCTCGCCTTTTACGTTCCCACAATTTATTCGGAATCGCTCTCTCGCGCGGGACTTCCTCACAACTTATGCAGGACTCGCGATCTCGCGCAGGACTTCTTAGTAATTTGTTGAGACGCCGCGCCTTCGACACTCAGTCATCACGCTCTCGTTATGGACCTCCCCACGATTTACTTGGGAATCGTGTTGTCGCTCGAGATTACCTCGCGATTCATATTGGACTGTCGCCAGTACGTCTGCCGCGACACATTAAGCAAGAGTTTCTGACCGAAGGTCAGATGTGGCGCGAGCGCATCCAGCTTGTCCTTTCCCCCCCCCTCTCCCCCCTCCTTTTCCCGCCCCTCTACCTCTGCATGCCCCCTCCTTCTCCCAGCTCCCGCTCCTCCCCTTCCTCCTTTTCCTCCTCCTTCTCCTCCTCTTCGCCTCCGTCTCCCTGTGATCCCATTTCCTTCGTGCCCTGTTCCCCTTGCTCCCCCTCTTCTTGTTCCTCCTCTGCCTCTTCTCCTCCTCCTTCTCCTCCCCCAGCTCGTCTCCCTGCCCCCCTCCTTCTGGCTCGCTCTCCCTTTGCCTCCTCCTCCCCCTCCCCCGCTCCTCCTCCTTTGCTTCTTCTGACGCTGACGACGACGACGACGACGACTGCAAGGAGGAGGAGGACGTCGACCAGAACGACGACGACGGCGACGACGACCAGGACGACGACGACGACGACCGACGACGACGACGACCGACGACGACGACGGTCGACGACGACGGCCACGATGACGGTCGACGACGACGGCCACGACGACGGTCACGGCGGAGTCACGACGACGACGGTGCTCCAGGCTCATGGCTCGGCCTGGTCCTCTCCCGTGCACACCCCCAGGAGCTCTGCCTCGCCGAGCCGCGGTGCCCCGTCTGGCAGTTCGAGAACCAGACGTCCCCAGGCCCGGCAGCTAGGGTTCCTCCAGGCTTTCGGCCGCTGTGTCACAGCGACTTCCGGTGGGCTTTGCGGAGGCTTCTGGAAGTGCTAGGGGAGGAGGATGTGCTCGCCCTTCCTCTTCTTCCTCGTGCTCGAGTCGCTGCAGTGCCTCCCGAGAGGCCCGTGCGGCCTGGACATACGATTCAGGAAAAGCCAGTTTTTGGCAAAGTCGGGCTCCTGCTCTTGTCGTGCTGACTCTGGCTCCGTGGCGTCTTGACAGAAAGGAAGGGGAGGAGGATGTGCCCCCAGCTGCCGTGGCACGAGCCCCTCGACGTGAGAGTTCGAGCTCGAAACTAGTTCTGGGGCGTGGCCCTAAAAGTGCGATGGGAACAACATAACCCTCGGGTTTTGGAGGGAGGAGGGGGAGTGGACACACCATCACGATGACAAGTTCGGCAACTCGATCGAGGAATCGGCAAGCTGTTTCGAACGCCGTGTCAATGAAGCGTCCAGCGAGACAGACGAGCTCTCATGCGAGCCATGGCGCACGTAGAAAAAACACGCCTTGGAGCTCTTGGAGGGCCACCTGGGCAACAGTGCAACAAAAAGCGTCCAGCGACATAGACGAGCTCTCAGGCGAGCCATGGCGCACGTAGGAAAAAAAACATGTCTTGGAGCTCTTGGAGGGCCACCTGGGCAATCTCGAGGCGTGCGTCCAGCGCCGTCCCGGAGACACGCTGGCGCGCGATCCCGGGCACTCTCTCGTGCCCTGGGGTCGCTCCTCGAGGCTCTCCTGGGCCGTCCCAGGTGCCTCCAGCGCCCTCCGGGAGGCACGCTGGCGCGCGATCCCTGGGCGCCCTCTCGTGCCCCGGGGGCTGCTCCTGCGCGCGGCCGCGGGGCGCCCACAGGCCAGTGCTGGGCGGGCTACGGCAAGAGCTGCGTCGGTCGCGGCGGCAGGACGCCGCCGGGCGGCCCGCGCGCGCGCGCGCGGGCGCGCGGGGCCCAGACCCCCTCGAGTTATGAAAAAATCACGACGGGAGGTTTTTCGCTATTTTTGGCCTCTGGGGGCCCTTACCGGCCCTCGGGACCGTCAAAAAACGACTCAGGACGAAGAACCGGACCCGGGGAAAGGGTCCAGACCGCTGGGGGTCGACGTCATGAAAAATTCATGACGTCGGGGATCTGGGGGCACTCTGCGAGCGGCGGCGGGGGAGGGCGGGTGGGGCTGGTCGGGGGCTGCGTCGGTGCGATCGACGACGTGGACGAAGGGGGCGTGGACCAGCGGCGGGTCCCCGTTTCCGCGGGAGATCTCGCGGACCTCAGCCGCCGAGCGGGGCGGCGCTGGCCGCACTCTTGGGGAGGGCGCCTCCCCCGATCCGCGGATGCGGCCACCGCGCGCCAGATCCATGGGATCGCCAGTCCATGTCTGCGCGCCCCCGAGGGTGGCATCGGTGCGATCGACGTGGGTAACTACGGAAAGAACGGGGACTCCCGATGGCGTGACACGAGCTGGGCGTCGCTCGGACGTGTGCATTTTTTCTCGGCGTGGACCACTGAGGAGCATTTTTGATCATGTGGCGAAACATGCACGCACGAAATCGGAAAATGCACGGGGAATGGACGTCCGAGCGATGGCGTACGAGGGCGGGGGCCACGGCCCTCCCATGGCGAGAGGCTCTTCAGCCCCCCCTCCCCCCGGGGCCAGCCACGAGAGGGCGGCCCTCTGCCCAGACCCCCCCCCCCTGGAACCCGCCGGGACAGCTCGAGTCAGACCCCCCCCCAATGTGACCCCCCCCCCCCACCCCACTTCACTTTCCTCAGGAGGGGAAGAAGCACACAGACAGAATTCATCGTTGACTCTCAGGAAAATAGGGGAAAATATATGGGAAGTGGGGGGGGAAGGCAAAAACCTAGAAAGTATGGGAGACTATGGGGAATCCTGCCATTCGTGTGCACTTCTCTGTGTGTCCCAGGGCCCCTTCCTTTACCACGGCAGGCAGAGTGCGAAGGCCGGCAGCCTGTCCTGCTCCTCCTGCACAAGGGGCCCTGCGTCGGTGCCGCCGCGGGCGCGGTCCGCCCGAGGCGGCAGGCGCGGCCCAGCCTGCCCCCGCGGCGGCCGCCCCTCCGGTTCCGGAGAGCACTCTGCCTGTGGGGCCTCGTACCGGCGTGCTCCGCGCCCCTCCTCTTTCGGGGCCCGCACACATCTGCACCACCACCCCACCACCACCACCACCACCACCACCACCACCACCACCACCACCACCACCACCACCACCACCACCACCACCACCACCACCACCACCACCACCACCACCACCACCACCACCACCACCACCACCACCACCACCACCACCACCACCACCACCACCACCACCACCACCACCACCACCACCCACCACCACCCGTGCCTTCTCCCAGGACGGGGTCGAGGAAGGAGAGGGCAGAGGAGGGAGGAGGAATCGACGTGGTGATTGTGGCGGTGTATACTCTTGGGGCCCGCACTCTTGGAGCGGCGCGCCGAGTCGGGACGATGGGCAGACCGGGGCTCTCGAGGAGCAGAAGATGGCAGAGCCACACGAGCTGTGGGAGGTCCGTGCCGAGTTCTCGGATCGGCGCTGGGGGGCCAGATGCGCCGCCAGGTGGCTCCAGCGCCGATCCAAGAAATCCGCGCTGGCCTTCAGCAAGTTCACGTTTACGCCACTGTTTGCTTCAAGAGCGATTGGAAAAAAGGCGAGGACGTACAATCGCACACACAGAGAATGCACTGCATGCTATCGCCCAGCAGATGCATCACAGTAACATGCAGCACATTCCTCTGACAGGTAAGGCCTGGCCAGCCCACCAGGAGAGGCGGATGAGGGGCAGTGGCCTGGGGCGGATGGGAAGGAGGGGGTGATGAGGATTATGGAGGAGGAACACTAGGACGACGACCAGAGCAAGCCCAAGATGTATCAGCGATGCTGCAAGACACCCCCTGTCCCAGGTGCCCTCCTCATGAGTCCCTGCGAGCATTCTTCGTCACTGCGCGAAGCGCTCCCCTTGACAGGTGAGCGCCTCATGGGCCCGCAGTTCCGGCGGGAGCTCCGTTTTGAAAGAAGCCGTCGCCCATCCATCGAGGTGGAAGAAACTCGACGATGTGAAGGAAGTGCCCAGCGGCAGACCAGGCCCGCTTTGAGATGAACCGCCCTCAATCCGTTTAGCTGTTGCGCATCGTTTGACTTTTCTGCTCAGGCAATCTGGCGTGAAGTCGGGCCTGTCCCTCTACAGGAGGAACGTTCCCAAACAGTCCAAAAATAGTCCCGGGACGACGTTTCTACAATTTTTGACCATTTTGGGGTATTGTTTGAGACGTCGCGGCGTGCCGGGTGTCCGGGGCCTCCTCGGGATGGCCGCCTCCCCGTTTGGG
>CAUYUJ010018993.1:694057-711557 GCA_963575745.1 Prorocentrum cordatum | reverse complement strand
CCACAGCAAGAAAACCAATAACGCCTTTGGTTCAAGGAAGCGTTTTTTTTTGGGGGGGGGGGGGGTCTCTCTCTTTCTCTCTCTCTCTCTCTCTGGTTTTTTGTCTAGGATGCGACGAAACATGTTTTTTTGGTTGTTGCTGTTTTTTTTGGTGCTGTGGAAGCTCAAGTGCTCCCCGCTGCCTCCCCCCAGCACCTCCTTCTCCTCCTTCTCTTCCGGAGCTCCAGAACCGGAAAAAAAAACAAATAGCCAAACTTAACATTGTTCCTTGCATCCTAGACCAACAATAACCAGAAACACCAAACATACACAGCGTTTCCTTGCACCAGCGGCACCAAACACTGTGTATTCTTGGTTTTCTTGCTTTGCAGCAAGGAGGAGGAAGGGAAAGGAGGAGAAGGGGGGGGGAAAGAGGAAGGGGGAGGAGGAGGAGGTGCTGGGGGGGAGGCCGCGGGGAGCACTTGAGCTTCCAAAGCCAAAAAAAAACCCAATAACCCAAAGTACGCAGTGTTTCTGTGCATCCTAGACCCGAACAACCAGAACAACCAATATTACACAGCGTTTCCTTGCTCCGAGGGCGCCTAACACTGTGTATTCTTGGTTCTGCGTTGCTACAGAGAGGAGGAAACGGAAAAGAGAATGAGGAGAAGGATGATGGGCGAGGAGGAGGAGGAATTGTGATTGGAGAAGGAGGAAAGGGAAAGGAGAAAGACAAGTAACGGAGAAGGAGGAAGAGAGGGAACGGAGAAGCAGAGAGAGGTATGATCTTGGAGGGGGCGGGGGGTAACCATACATATATACATAGAAACACATTCACAGTTATTCATACGAACATCTATATATACATAGAATCATCGATTCACATATAAACATATATACATACAGACATCTATACACACATACATTTATACATATCTACAACTATACATACATATGCACATCTACGCGTATGTATGGATATATATTTATATATATCCATATTTGATATGAATATTTACATATATGCATAGGTGTGTGTGTATGTATATATATATATATATATATATGAGTGTGTGTGTGTGTGTGTGTGTTTGTCTTTGTGTGTGTGGTCGTGTCCACCTGTGCAGGTTCAGCCTCTATCCTGTTCCCCTCGTCCTTTGCACGCCCACCCCTCCTCAGTTTCCGGGTTGCGGCCGGCCCTGTTGGGCCTTCGGGCCGGCCGCTCCCCCTTAGGCTGGTTGGCAGCCGACTTCCCGGCGACCCTCCAGGCCTGCCGGCGCTGCGACCTCCGTGGCGCAGCTTTTGCGATGTCCTCGCCGCCTTTGCTGGCCTTCTGCCCCCTTCCGCCTTGTCCTGTCCTTCTGCCAGTCGTCTGGCCGTGGCATCGCTGTAGTTCCTACTGTGCCCCATTTTCGCCCTCCTGGCATGCCGCTTCCTCGCCAGTTGGCACTGTGTATCTCGTCTGCCCCCAGTCATCCATGCCCGGATGACACGGGGCTGGCCGCGGCGCTGCTCGTTCTGAGCGGCTTGAGGGCTCGGCCGCTAGTCGCGCGCGCGCGTTCTCTTCTCCGACTCTGGACGCCTTGTCACTGTGCGCGGGGCCGCGACGCCAAAACATGTGTTTGTGTTTGTGTCTGTGTGTGTGTGCGCCGTCCACCTGGGCGCTGGCGCTGGTCGCATCGCTCGTTTCCGTCGTGCTCCTAAGCGAGCTCCTCAGCAGGTGCTTGTTTGGCGTGCGCGCCCCTTTCCTGCACGCGCAACCGTTTGGCGTTTGCCTTCCCATCGACACATGTTCGGTGGTGTTATCATTCTTTGGCGCGTCCCGCTATCAACCCTCGCTGAGTTGGACCAGCGGGCCTGGAGTTTAATCAGTATGTGTGTGTGTGTATGCAGAGTTGTCCCTCAGCGCCATCGCCATCGCTTGGGTTGGCGCCGCATTTCCGTTTGCCTCGGTGGTTTCGGTCACGTCGCATCTTGCGCGCCCTTATTCAGCCATCGTCCGACCTCCACCTCCGTCTCCCGTTGTCGTTGTCGACGCACTCCTCCTCCCCTGCTTCCCTCATCTTCCCTCCTCTTCCCTTCCCTTCCCTTCCCGTCCCGTCCCTTCCCTTCCCTTCCCTGCCCTTCCCTTCCCTCCTATTTCCTCCTTTCGCGCACCCCCTTCGCCAGAGCCCTCGCGACATCGCGCTCGGCGGCAGGCTGGAAGATCCGGGGCCTGTTCCAGCTCGGGGAGCTGACGAGCTCCCCGGAGCGCGGGGGCGAGGAAGCCCCGCGTGCCCCCTCCCGCCTGTTTGGGCTTCTGGCGGGCTGTCTCCTTCACCTCGGGCGCTCTTTCCCAGCTTCGGCGCTCTTCCTCCTTCGGCGGCGGGCGAGGGGGGGAAGTGAGAAAGAGAAGGCCTTCCCAGAAGGCGGCGGGGCTTCTCAGAAGCCCTCCATCCTTTCAGAAGTTTTCGTTGTCGTCGCGGAAAGCTGATAAAACTTCTCAGAAGGCCGGGGGACTTCCGAGCCTTCTGACAAGGCCCGCCCCTTCTCACTTCCTCCCCTCGCTCGCGGCCGACTCCCGTCAGTTGGTCTCGTGGAGGTTCAACACGTGCTTCTGCCTCGTGTGTGTTTTCGGGGGTGCAGTCGGCCCTGATCAGTAGCTCGACCCTGCCAGATCCAGGGTGCCCTTGTGTCCTGTGCCTCGCGATCCATGCCTTCTTCATGTCCCTGTGGCAATGTGGCCCTCGGAGGGGTCTCGTACCCTCTCGCGTGCCCTCTCCAATCAAGCTCGCCTGTACGGACCCCTGAGGTTTTCCCGGCCCCTAGTCGGGGCCCGCTTCGGCCGACGGGCCCAAACGGTTGTGGCGCTGGTCTGGCAGGCATGGCGTGGCTTGACCCTCGTCCCGTTCGGCGGCCAGCCCAGGGGGGCAGCGAGAGGAGGCGGGCCTTCTCAGAACCCTCGGAAGCCCCCCGGCCTTGAGAAGGAGTTGCCGAAGCCCTCCCCGAAGGCACAGAAAACCTTTCAGAAGGCCAGAGGGCTTCTGAGAAGCCCCGCCGCCTTCTGAGGTGAGCGTTTTTTTTTTTTTTTTTTTTTTTTTTTTTTTTTTCCCGGAAAGGGCGCGGGCCCAGGGTTCTCTTTTAGCCGTTTACCCCCGGATCTGACGGGTCAAGCGCCGGCGAAATTATTTGCGATAAATAACGAGGTAAAGTGCTGATTTTTTTAGAAAAAGTGCGTTTTGTGCGTGCCCGCTCGAGGAAAGTTCGCCCCCCATCTCGGATCCTCGATAAATAACGGGGTCCGCAGACCCCCGCTTTCCCTCGTAAAAAAGAGGGTGCGGAGCGTTTTTCGCAGAATCCTCGAAAAATAACGGGGTCTGGAGCCCCGACCGCGACTCGGAAAAGCGCCCCGCGCGCAGGAATTCCGAGGATGTCTCGCGCGTGCCGCGTCCCGCGCGCAGGAATTTCGAGGATGTCTCGACTAATTCGCTTGTTTTGTCAGGATTTCTTAGAACTTTGGCAGGATGTCTCGAGCGAAACGCTTATTTTACATAGTTTGTGGAGGATGTCTCGAGCGAAACGCTGGTTTCCGCAAAATTTGGAGATGTCTCGAGCGGGGGGCCAGAATTCAGAGGATGTCTCAGGCGAAATGCTTGTTTTCGTGTCCCGCTCGCGGGAATTCCAAGGATGTCTCGCGCGGGCCGCGTCCCGCGCGCAGGAATTTCGAGGATGTCTCGACTAATTCGTTTGTTTTGTCAGGATTTCTTAGAATTTTGACCGGATGTCTCGAGCGAAACGCTTGTTTTTCATAATTTGTTGAGGATGTCTCGAGCGAAACGCTGGTTTCTGCAAACTTGGGGATGTCTCGAGCGGGGGCCTCGTGGGGGGCCAGAATTCAGAGGATGTCTCAGGCGAAATGCTTGTTTTCACGTCCCGCTCGCAGGAATTCGGAAGATGTCTCGCGCGTGCCACGTCCCGCGCGCAGGAATTTTGAGGATGTCCCGTAGCGCGTCCCCTTGGCACGGCCTACGGTGCGACCCCATGGCACGTCCCTTGGCACGTCGCCTGGCGCGTCCCTGGGGACGTTTCGCGGCGCGTCCTCCTGGCATGTTCGTGAGGTGTCTCGTGGAATGTTTCGTCGGATGTCTCGTGGAATGTGCCGTGGGGTGTCTCGTGGAATGTTTCGTGAGGTGTCTCGTGGAATGTTTCGTGGGGTGTCTCGTGGAATGTTCCGTGGGGTGTCTCGTGGAATGTTTCGTGAGGTGTCTCGTGGAATGTTTCGCGCCCAGGTGGGTATCGTGAAAACGTGTCCATGCTTCACATGTCATATCCCTTTCCGGGTTCGTGGGTCCATCATGTTTTGTTTTCCCGGAAAGGGCCTGAGCCCAGGGTTCTCTTTCAGGTGGTTTCCCCCCGGTTTTGACGGCTGTAGGGCCGGCGAATTTCTTTTGCGATAAATAACGAGGTCGCGTAGGGCCGGCGAATTAAAAATTGAGGATGTCCCTAGCGAAACGCTTGTTTTTCAGAATTTGTTGAGGATGTCTCGAGCGGAACGCTGGTTTTGCAGAGTTGGGGATGTCTCGAGCGAAACGCTTGTTTTCAGAATTTGTTGAGGATGTCTCGAGCGAAACGCTGGTTTTGCAGAGCCGACCGCGACACGGAAAAGCGCCCCGCGCGCAGGAATTCCGATGATGTCTAGCGCGTGCCGCGTCCCGCGCGCAGGAATTTCGAGGATGTCTCGACTAATTCGTTTGTTTTGCTAGGATTTCCTTGAATTTTGGCAGGATGCCTCGAGCGAAATGCTTGTCTTTCATAATTTGTTGAAGACGTTTCGAGCGAAACGCTGGTTTTGCAAAATTGGGGGATGTCTCGAGCAGGGGCCTCGTGGGGGGCCTCGTGGGGGTCCAGAATTCAGAGGGTGTCTCAGGCGAAATGCTTGTTTTCACGTCCCGCTCGCAAGAATTCCGAGGATGTCTCGCGCGTGCCGCGTCCCGCGCGCAGGAATTCTGAGGATGTTGGCAGGATGTCTCGAGCGAAACGCTTGTCCCCAGCACGCTCCGTAGCGCGTCCCCTTGGCACGTCCCGCGGTGCGTCCCCATGGCACGTCCCTTGGCACGTCGCTTGGCGGGTCCCTTGAGACGTTCCGCGTCGCGTCCTCCTGGCATGCCCCCCTGTCCATTAGTTCTGGGGCAGCTACTATGTGTTCAGGCAGCTCGAGCTTAAGATCCAGATCAGTTCGGTCAGGACTCGGATGCAAAGGATGACTCGATCCACGAGGCTATAGAGCACAATCGCAGCATGGCACATCGCAATTCAGCACGGCGCAGCACAGCACAGATTTCGGCACGGTACATCAAGATCGATACACTCAGCATTGCAACTTGGCACGTTCCGTGGCACGTTCCGTGGCGCGTCCCTTGGCGAGTCTCCCTGGCATGTCGCGTGGCGCGTCCCCTGGCACATCCCGTGGCACATCCATTGGCACGTTCCGTAGCGCGTCCCTTTGGCACGTCCCGCGGTGCGACCCCATGGCATGTCCCCTGGCACGTCGCCTGGCGCATCCCTTGGGACGTTTCGCGGCGCGTCCTCCTGACATGCTCACCTGTCCATCAGCTCTGGGGCAGCTACTATGTGTTCAGGCAGCTCGAGCTTAAGATCGAGATCAGTTCGGTCAGGACTCGGATGCAAAGGAGGACTCGATCCATGACGCTATAGAGCACAATCGCGGCATGGCACATCGCAATTCAGCACGGTGCAGCACAGCACAGCCCTCGGCAGGGTACATCGAGATCGATACATTCAGCATTGCACTTGCCCGTCACCCAATCAGGTGTCTTTGAAAACGCTGCCATGAGTTACAGTTCTATATTCCTTTCCGGGTTCGTGGGTCGATCATGTTTTTTCCCGGAAAGGGCGCGGGCCCAGGGTTCTCTTTTAGTAGGTTAACCCCCCGGCCCCCCTGCGACTTGGGCCGGCGAAATTATTTTGCGAGCGGGCACGCACGGAGTAGGGCCGGCGAAATTATTTTTGAGGATGTCTCGAGCGAAACGCTTGTTTTTCAGAATTTGTTGAGGATGTCTCGAGCGAAACGCTGGTTTTGCAGAGTTGGGGATGTCTCGAGCGAAACGCTTGGTTTCAGAATTTGTTGAGGATGTCTCGAGCGAAACGCTGGTTTTGCAGAGCCGACCGCGACACGGAAAAGCGCTCCTCGCGCAGGAATTCCGAGGATGTCTCGCGCGTGCCGCGTCCCGCACGCAGGAATTTTGATTTCTTTGGGTTTTGACAGGATTTCTCAAGCGAAACGTTGTTTTTCATAATTTGTTGAGGATGTCTCGAGCGAAACGCTGGTTTTGCAAAATTGGGGGATGTCTCGAGCGGGGGCCTCGTGGGGGGCCAGAATTCAGAGGATATCTCAGGCGCAATGTTTGTTTTCGTGTCCCGCTCGCAGGAATTCCGAGGATGTCTCGCGCGTGCCGCGTCCCGCGCGTAGGAATTCGGATGATTGTGATAGGATGTCTCGAGCGAAACGCTTGTCCCCAGCACGTTCAGTAGCGCGTCCCCTTGGCACGTCCCGCGTTGCGACCCCATGGCACGTCCCCTGGCACGTCGCCTGGCGCATCCCTTGGGACGTTTCGCGGCGCGTCCTCCTGGCATGTTCCCCTTGTCAATTAGCTCTGGGGCAGCTACTATGTGTTCAGGCAGCTCGAGCTTAAGATCCAGATCAGTTCGGTCAGGACTCGGATGCAAAGGAGGACTCGATCCACGACGCTATAGAGCACAATCGCGGCATGGCACATCGCAATTCAGCACGGCGCAGCACAGCACAGCCCTTGGCAGGGTACATCAAGATCGATACACTCAGCATTGCAACTTTTCCTTGGCACGTTCCGTGGGGCGTCCCTTGGCGAGTCCCCTGGCACGTCGCGTGGCGCGTCCCCTGGCACATTCCGTGGCACATCCATTGGCACGTTCCGTAGCGCGTCCTTTGGCACGTCCTACGGTGCGACCCCATGGCGCGTCCCCTGGCACGTCGCCTGGCGCATCCCTTGGGACGTTTCGCGGCGCGTCCTCCTGGCATGTTCCCCCTGTCCATTAGCTCTGGGGCAGCTACTATGTGTTCAGGCAGCTCGAGCTTAAGATCCAGATCAGTTCGGTCAGGACTGGATGCAAAGGAGGACTCGATCCACGACGCGCTATAGAGCGCAGTCGCGCCATGGCACATCGCAATTCAGCACGGCGCAGCACAGCACAGCCCTTGGCAGGGTACATCAAGATCGATACACTCAGCATTGCATTTGCCCGTCACCCAATCAGGTGTCTTTGAAAACGCTGCCATGTGTTACAGTTCTATATTCCTTTCCGGGTTCGTGGGTCGATCATGTTTTTTTTTTTCCTCCCCTGGGTAGCGCTCGCTACCCAGGCCAACCCTCCCCTGGGTAACGCGAACGATCGCATGGGGGGGAGCCTAGACCCCCCTACATGCTGTGGTGCGCACAGGCGATTGATGCGCTGGTGGCGCGGACGCACCCTGGCGGGTGCACGCCGCGGCCGCCGTTACTGTCACCCTCCCGCCCGAACCCCAACCCCAGGTAACGACCGCTACCTGGGAAAGAAAACCAAAAACGGTCACGAGAAGGCCTCCTCCTTCTCGCTTCCCCCCCTCTCGCTCGCCGCCGATCCGTGTACATATTGCCGACCCGATCCGCTTCTCCTGGGGGAACCGCCTTCTGCCCTAGAAGGGGCCAGAGTTTAGTCGGGCATGTCCCCCTACGCACAGAAGGAATATTCAAACATAGCAAAGAATAGTCAGGGGACGATTTCTTGATCTTTTGGGGACTAGTTTGAGCAACGTGTAGCTATCTTTGTGGAGGACGATCAATGGAGAGGAAGCACGCTGCCAAGTCATTTCCAGATGTCCAACATATGTTTCAAACATGTTTTAAACATGCAAAAAAGGTGTTTGACACATCTTTAGGATATGTTTACACAGTTTAAACACATCTTTAAGTCAATGATCGGATTGCTGGAGTGTCCAGTGTCATGGCGCCCGCAAAGCTATTCTGCATCTTTCGCCCGACATCCGCCTGCAGGGGGGGACGTGCCCGACCTGAGGCCAGAGCAGCACGCTCCAGGGCGGCGGGTGCCCTCGGGCACCCGGGGCAGGGAGCTGTGGTTCTCGTCCCGCAGGCGCGGGCCCCAGGGGCCCCTGAGCTCAGGTCGGGCCTGTTCTTCTACAGGAGGGATCTCCAAACACAGTCACACAGACAGGCTGGGGACGAATTCTCTTATACATTATTGATCATTTGAATCTTGTTCGACTGTTTTCAATTTTTCGTCCCACATCCGCCTGCAGGGGGACATGCCCGACCTAACCCTAGGCCGCTTCCCCGGGGGCAGTGGTTCGTCCCTCCGCGGCGAGCGAGGGGTGGGGAATGAGAAGGAGAAGGCCTTCTCAGAAGGCGGCGGGACTTCTCCCAGAGGCCCTGGCGCCCTCCGAGAGGTTTCCTTCGCCTTCGGGGAAGGCTCGGAACACTCCTCGGAAGGCTGGGGAACTTGCGAACCTTCTGAGGAGGCCTTCTCCTTCTCACTTCCCACCTCCGCTCGCCGCCGAGTCCCACACTCTTTTTCCAACCATCCTGTGGTGCTGGGTCCCTCTCCTCTCCTCTCCTCTCCTCTCCTCCCTTTCCTCTCCTCACTCCTCCTCCCCTCCTCTCTCTATCCTCTCATCTCCTCTCATATCATCCCTCCTCTCATATCATATCCTCTCCTCTCCTCATCCTCTTCCTCTACTCTCTCTCCTCTCTCTCCCTCTCCTCGCCTATCCTCTCCCTCTCCTCTCCTAATCCTCCTCTCCGCATCAGCCTCCGCTCCCGCATCCTCCTCCGCCTCCGCCTCCGCCCATCCTCCTCCTCCTCCTCCTCCTCCTCCTCCTCCTCCTCCTCCTTCCCCCCCCCCTCCTTCCTCCCCCTCCTCCTTCCTCCCATCCTCGCCTCTGCCATCCGCATGTCTGTGTTTCGGCACACCCCTTGCCTCCCATCCTTGCCTCCCATCCCTCCTCCCATCCTTGCCGCTGACGATGCTGCAGCTGCGCTGTTCACGACTGCATTAGGTTGGGCCCCTACGCGGGCGCTGGAGCCGAAATCCAGGAACAGGGTTTGGGATCGGAGTTCTTTTACGGCCACGCCGAGGTATGTGAGATCGAGGCCGGCTCGGGGAGGGGTGCCCCGATGTGCCTCGTGCTCGTGGGATGCGCTTGTGTATCCTGCCCAAGCGGGTGTCTCTGAAACGTTGCCAAGCCTCACATTTCCGCAGTCCTTTCCGGGAGTTCGTGGGTCGATCATGTCTTCGGCCATCTCTAATCTTTCCTCGAAGATCGGCCTGCAGTCTGAAACTGGAGCATATACGTTACCAGTGGCGGGCTGTTTTGCAGTCCCAGGATTTTTTTTGAGGGTCGGGGGCGACGTCGGGGCGGTGTGGTGTATACTTTTTTACTTGTTTTCCCGTGGAAGCAGCGAAACATGTATACACCAGGATGCCGTATACACCATAATCCTTTTCCATGTGCGAATCTCAGTGCGGGACCAGAGAACACATCGGTGTATACAGTTCGGTTCCTTATGTAGGGGGACAGGCCCGACCTAATCCCAGCGTTGGGGATCTGGCAGACTGCCTCCTGGGGAGGGTGCCGAGACCTGCCCTGGGCCCGCGGACCTGAGAGCTCTCTGGTCCACCAGCAGTCTGGGCAGCGCCGGCTGCCGCGCTCAGCTGGTGCTGCGTCCGGCGGCGCAGGGGGGGAAGGAGGAGGAGGAGGAGGAGGAGGAGGAGGAGGAGGAGGAGGAGAGGAGGAGGAGGAAGGAGGAGGAGGAGGAGGAGGGAGGAGGAGGAGGAGGAGGAGGAGGAGGAGGAGGAGGAGGAGGAGGAGGAGGAGGAGGAGGGAGGAGGAGGAGGAGGAGGAGGAGGAGGAGGAGGGGAGGAGGAGGGAGGAGGAGGAGGAGGTGGAGGAGGAGGAGGAGAGGAGAGAGGAGGCGGAGGAGGAGGAGGAGGAGGAGGAGGAGGAGGAGGAGGGGGGGGGAGGAAGGATGAGAAGGAGGCGGAGGCGGAGGCGGAGGCGGAGGAGGAGGGGGAGGAGGAGGAGGAGGAGGAGGAGTCAAGTTAGCCCTTTCGGTCGAGTCAGAGGGCCCTGCCTTCTCCCACCACCTTCCCACAACATGATACGCAATTGTGGCACAACTTGGCATTGGGGTTGGAACGCGTTTCCACTTCGCAGACGGAAGGCGCTCGTGCGCGGCACCGCTTCCGACGACTTGGCGAAGAGAGTACCGTTGGGGTCGCGCAGGGGTGGGAGCGGCAAAAACTTCCGACGGGCGCGGCGAAGGCGAAGCATGCGCCGCGCTGACACGTCACTGCCACTTCCGCTCACAGACTGCGCGGCGCTTCGGCGAGGCACGTATCTCGCCCGCTCTCGCGTGGCCCCGCCGCCCCTGGGCCCTGCCGTTCTCGTGCGGCTTCGGCGTGCGCCCCATGCGCCGCGCCCGCGCGGGAGCACCACTTCCGCGCGACGTGCGCAGGCAGCTCCCGGCGTGGGCGACGAGTCGCCCAGTCGCGCGGGCCTCGCAAAATTTCAGGAGGGAAAAAAAACACACAGACACAATTCATCGTCGATTCCCCAGAAAATATGGGAACACATGGGAAGTGGGGGGGAAGACAAAAACCCATAAATTAGCCTGGCGAAGGACCCAACCATCTGCAGCTGCGAGTACCGCACGGATATGAGACGAAGGAGGGGGCACGCAAACTAGGCCCCTCCTCTCATAGGCACCGCGCCACTGGGGCCTTCGGTGGAGCTCCCTATGGGGCCACGAAGCGTGTGAGGGGTGTGCCGAAATGGGTGGTGGGGAGGCATGCGAACCTTGCCACTGGGGCCTTCGGTGGAGCTCCCTATGGGGCCACGAAGCGTGTGAGGGGTGTGCCGAGATGGGTGGTGGGGAGGCATGCGAACCCTGCCACTGGGGCCTTCGGTGGAGCTCCCTATGGGGCCACGAAACGTGTGAGGGGTGTGCCGAATGGGATGTGCGGGACGCATGCGGACGGCGGCACTGGGGCCTTCGGTGAGCTCCCTATGGGGCCACGAAACGTGTGAGGGGTGCGCCGAATTGGGTGGATTGGGAGGCATTGCGAACCTGCCACTGGGGAATCGGTGGAGCTCCCTATAGGGGCCAAGAAAGCGTGTTGAGGGCGTGTGCCGAAATGGGTGGTGGGGAGGCATCGAACCCTGCCACTGGCGGCGTCTTGGAGCTCCCTATGGGCCACGTAAGCGTGTGAGGGGTGTGCAAAAAATGTGAGGGTAGGAGGCATTGCGAACCCTGCACCTGGGGCCCTTCGGACCTTCGTGGAGCTCCCTACGGGCCAGAAACGTGTGAGGGGATGTGCCGAATGGGTGGTGGGTGGGGATGGGGAGGCTGGCGAACCCTGCCACTGGGGCCTTCGGTGAGCTCCCTATGGGCCACGAAACGTCAGTGATGTGGCCGCAATGGGTGGTAGGAGGGGGGCGTACGAACCCCGCCATGGGGCCTTCGGTGGAGCTCCCTATGGGGGCCACGAAGCGTGTGAGGGTGTGCCGAAATGGGTGGTGGGGAGGCAGGCGAACCTACACTGGGACCTTCGGTGGAGCTCCCTATGGGCACGAAGCGTGTGAGGCGTTGTGCCGAGATGGGTGGTTGGGGAGGCAGCGAACCCTGCCATGGGGCCTTCGGTGGAGCTCCTATGGGGGCTACCCCCTGAACAGCGTAGTGAGGTGGGGCCGAGAGGGGTGCACAGGGAGGCATCGAACACGCCAGCGGGGCCTTCGGTGGAGCTCCCTATGGGCCACGAAAAACGTGTGAGGGGTTATTCTGTTGCCGAAATGGGTTGTGGGAAGGCATGCGAAACCATGCCACTGGGGCCTTCGGTGGAGCTCCCTATGGGGCCACGAAGTGGTAGTTGTGATGGGTGTGCCGAAATGGGTGGTGGGGAGGCATGCGAACCCGTGCCAACTGGGCGCCTTCGTGGAGCTCCTATGGGGCCACGAAGCGGTGAGGGTTGTGCCCGAAATGGGCAAAATGGGGTTGGTGGTTTGGGAGGCATGCGAACCCTGCCACTGGGGCCTTCGGTGGAGCTCCCTATGGGGCCACGAAACGTGTGAGGGGTGTGCCGAAATGGGTGGTGGGGAGGCATGCGAACCCTGCCACTGGGGCCTTCGGTGGAGCTCCCTATGGGGCCACGAAACGTGTGAGGGGTGTGCCGAAATGGGTGGTGGGGAGGCATGCGAACTTGCCACTGGGGCCTTCGGTGGAGCTCCCTATGGGGCCACGAAGCGTGTGACGGGTGTGCCGAAATGGGTGGTGGGGAGGCATGCGAACCCTGGAGGGAGGAGGGCGAGGAGGAGGAGGAGGAGGAGGAGGAGGAGGAGGAGGAGGAGAAGAGGAACGCGGGGCACCGTCTTTTCAAAACGAGGACCCAACACCACAGGATGGTTGGGAAATATGGGAAAATATGGGGATTTTTCTTTTTACGTGTGTGTATTTATTTGTGTGTCCCAGGGCCCCTCCAAAATTGGCGAGCGAACAACATGCGCCGCGTCGGGGCGGGAGTGCCGCTCTCGGCGCGGCGCCGGGCCGAGGACGATACCTTCGGCCGGTCGCGCGTCGAGGAAGCTGCATGCGAAACGGGTGCGCGGAACCCAAGCGGGAGCTTAATGTTCCAGGAAAAGTGCGCCCGGCGCCTTGGCGAGAGTGTCATTTTCGTTCTTTACGCGTGGGATGTGCGCCCTGCGCCACTCCTGCCACGCATTCTGCAGCACGGACGACATAATGTCAGTGTAAAAACGACAAACGTCGATCTTTGGTTTGTTTTTTAGTTTGGTATGATATGGCCTGACTGATGGGGGTGCTATCAGCCGGTTTTGTGGCAGAGTGGGCGTATATTCTAATAGTGAATAAGGATCAGACGAGGAGGAGGAGGACGAGGAAGAGGAGAAGAGGGAGGAGGAGGATGAGGAGGAGGAAGAGAAGGAGGAGGAGGAGGAGGAGGAGGAGGAGGAGGAGGAGGGAGGAGGAGGAGGACGAGGAGGAGGAGGATGAGAAGTGGACGATGATGATGCTGATGATGGTGAGGATGATGACGATGGTGATGATGATGCTGCTGATGTTGCTGATGATGTTGCTTATACTGGTGAGGATGATGCTGCTGCTGCTGATGATGATGATGATGAGCGTATGCTCTAATAGTGGAATCTAGGTCAGAGCCAGGAGGTAGAGGAGGAGGAGGAGGAAGGAAGAGGAGGAGGGCACGACGACGATGATGATGAGGATGCAGATGATGATGATGCTGATGATGGTGATGATGATTACGGTGGTGGTGTTGTTGGTGGTGATGGAGGTTGTGGTGATGGTGATGATGATGACGATGCTGACGATGATTGTGGTGACGAAGATGATGACGATGAGAATAACGACGATGATGTTGCTGCTGATGATGATGCTGAAGATGATGACGATGATCATGCTGATGCTGATGATGATGCTGAGGATGACGATGCTGGTGATGCTGACGATGATAACGATGATACTGATGCTGATGCAGATGCTGAAGATGATGTTGATGATGCTACTGATGATGCTGATTAGGATGATTTTGATGATGATGCTGATGCTGATGATGCTGCTCATGACGATTCTCATGATGATGATGATGATGATGATGATGATGATGATGATGATGCTGACGATGATGGTGCTGCTGCTGATGATGCTGATGATGATGCTGGTGATGGTGATGGTGATGATGATGACGATGATGGTAATGATGATGTTGTTGTTGTTGTCGATGATGATGATTATGATGATGCTGATGATGCTGCTGATGATGATAGTAATGATCCTAATGATGCTGATGCTGATGATGCTGATGATGGTGCTGCTGCTGATGATGCTGATGCTGCTGATGATGCTGGTGATGGTGATGGAGATGATGATGATGCTGCTGATGATGATGACGACGATGCTGATGATGATGATGATGATGGTGATGATGATGATGCTGATGATGATGATGATGACGATGATGATGATGGTAATGATGATGATGATGATGATGATGATGATGATGATGATGATGATGATGATGATGATGATGATGATGATGATGATGATGATGGTGATGATGACGACGACGACGACGACGACGACGATGATGATGGTGATGATGATGATGATGAAATGATGATGATGATGATGATGATGATGATGATGATGATGATGATGATGATGATGATGATGATGATGATGATGATGATGATGATGATGATGATGATGATGATGATGATGATGATGATGATGATGATGATGATGATGATGCTGATGATGATGATGATGATGATGATGATGATGATGATGATGATGCTGATTTTTATTCTGATGCTGAATCTGATGAGGCTGAGGAGGAGGAGGAGGAAGAGGAAGAGGAAGAGGAAGAGGAAGAGGAAGAGGAGGAGGAGGAGGAGGAGGAGGAGGAGGAGGAGGAGGAGGAGGAGGAGGACGAGGAGGAGGAGGAGGAGGAGGAGGAGGAGGAGGAGGAGGAGCAGGACGAGAATGAGGAGGAGGATGAAGAGAAGACGAAGAAAGAGGGGAGAAGAAGAAGAAGAAGAGGAGGCGGAGGAGGAGGAGGCGGAGGAGGAGGAGGAGGCAGAGGGGACGGGGCAGTTCAGGGAGGGCGGAAAAGGGGCAAGAGAGGGGCGAGGGGGCCGCCGAGACACGGCGGGCGGCAGCAGAGGCGCGCCGTGCACCCGCCGGGGGGACGTGGCAGGCCGACGCCGCCCTCGTCTGCCCTGCCGTGCCCCGCCCCGCCCGGACGCCGCGCCCTGCCCTGGCGCTGCTGGGGGGCCACATGCGAACCCACCCCTTACCCCCCCCCCACTCCTCCCTCCATCCCTCCCTCCTCTACTCCATCCTACCTCCCACCTCCTACTCCCTCTCCCTCCTCCCTCCTCCCTCCTCCCTCCTCCCCTCCGCCTCCTCCTCCCCTCCTCTCCTCTCATCTCCTCTCCCTCCTCCTCCTCTCTTCCTCTCCTCCCCCACGATTTATGACGGGGTAGGGTCGGAACCGTCTAATCCGGGCCGCCTGTAGCAGAAATATGCTGAGGTGGCGCCGAGTCGTGGCCGCTCGCGGCACCGGAAGCCTGGGCCGCTCGCCCGCGAGCTCTTCGCAGCTAGGGGTCCACATTCGAACCCTACCCCTGCCCCCCACGACTTCTGACGGGGAGGGTGGAGTTCACTTCGTTCGGGAGCTCCCGAGCGAAGTGAACCCCACCCTCCCCGTCAGAAATCGTGGGGGGCAGGGGTAGGGTTCGCATGTGGCCCCCTAGCTGCGAAGAGCACGCGGGCGAGCGGCCCAGGCTTCCGGTGCCGCGAGCGGCCACGACTCGGCGCCACCTCAGCATATTTCTGCTACAGGCGGCCCGGATTAGCAGGTCGACCCTGCCGAATCAAGGGTGCCCTTGTGTCCTGTGTCTCGCGACCCATACTTTCAACCTTCCTGTGGCAATGTGGCCCTCGGAAGGTTCTCGTGTCCTCTCGCGTGTCCTGTCCAAGCGAATCCGACTGTATATGTGCGTCGCCCCCCAGGGGCGACGCGCGCACCGAGAAGTCTTGCAGTATATGCGCCGTAGCGGGCGCTTTCTGGCCACACCGCTCGGGCAACGATATACTACGAGATGGGTATACGATGTGCTCGGGTCCGACGCGCGCCTCCAGGAAGACATATGGCACTAGTATGTCTTTGTGCCTCCCGACGACGGCAAGTTTTAGGCCTCTGGGGGCCCGTCTCTGGCCTCGCAGTAAGAAAACCCACCTGCGTCGAGAAACCGGCTCACGGGACGGGGATGGCAGCTCCAGGGGCGCACGGCGTGGGAGAGTTGAGGTGACGAGGCACGGGCTTCCTTCCTTGCCAGATCGGTCCATGCGGTCGGGGGGAGGCAAAGCGACACCACCACGACCAGCCGGACCCCCCCTGGCGAGTAGGTCCACAATGCTTCCCCGAGCGGGATATATAAAGAGGTGTCCCGACCAGGACGCCCAAGAGCGGTGACGCCACACCACCACGGGAGCCTCCCTCTGCTCATCGACCATGTTTGTTGGTGTCGTCCTCCCTTGCCCATGAAGGTCCTGCGGCCTGCCGATCCCAGCCAGGGCCGAAAGACCAGCCGGTTTTTCCATTGTCGCTGGCGAAAAAGCGGCCTTCTGCGAGGAGTGGCCCGCGCTCGTCGGATCTGGCCGGCGGCGCTCGCCTGCCCGGTCTGCCTGTGCTGGCCTGTCCTGCACGGTGCCCGCCCTGCCCTCTCGTGCCCTGCTCCGGCCCTTGCTCTGCCCCGGGCCATGCCCGCCCAGCTCGGCACACCCCTCGCACGCTCCGTGGCCCCACAGGGAGCCCCACGGAAGGCCCCGAAGCTTATGTAGCTGCCCCGAACACGCTCGCTTTGAAACGCAGCACGTGCCGTGTTCAAAACTTCCGTATGAACACGCTGCGTGTTAGCTCAACGTGTTGGCCCACGTTTTGGCAAGCGCTTCGCTCCACACGTACGCTTTCACTCTACGTGCTGAGTTCCGTGTCAGCACGCTACGGGTTGCGTGTTGTGCATCGGGGCGGCCAAGCCCCGAAGGCAGGGTTGACATAGTCCCCCGCCAATTTCAGTAGACCCCGCACACGCTCCGTGGCCCCAAGGGGAGCCCCACCGAGCGCCTGCTCGAGCCCGCCCTGCCTGCCCAGGGCGGCACTGCACAGCACCACCACCGCGTCTTGCCAGGGCCACCCTGGGCCTTATGTTGCTCCCATCGTACTTCAGGATCACATCAAACAAATGATTTCGAGCACCCAGAAAAGCATCGAAGCAGTGCCTGTCCGACACGCTGGGCACTCTGCCGAACCAGCATCGCCTCCCAGGGCTCGACACCAGAAGCCCCCCAGCGTCGGCACCTCCCCGGCGCTCGAATCTCTTCCTGGTCACCCAGGCCAGACTAGGCTGGGACAGCATAGCCTGGGCCAGGGGCTCGTGCAGGAGCGCTCCTGGCCGCCCTCCGCGAGGCGCGCCCCCGCGCCGCCCGCGCCGCATGCCGCGTGCCCGGCGCCGCCGTGCTCCGCCCTCGTCCCCCTTGGCCCCGCCCCCCCCCGCCCTCGCCTGCGGCCTCGCCCCCGCCCCCGCCCCCGCCCGCGAGCCCAGCCTGCGCCGCCGGCCCTCGCCCTCGCCCCCGCCCCCCCCGCCCTCGCCCGCGCCCTCGCCGTCGCCTGCGCCCGCGCCCTCGCCCCTCGCCCTCGCCCCCGGCCCTGCCGCCGCCCACGCCGCCGCCGCCGCCTCCGCGCCCTCGCCGCGCCCTCGCCACGGGCCCTGCCCGCGCCGCGCGAGGGCAGTGCAGACCGCTGCCGGCGGTGGTGCTACTCGGACATCGGCTGCCAGTACTGGCAGTACGGGCCGCGCGCCCATGACTAGCTTTACAGTGGGGGCGCGCATCAA
>CAUYUJ010018993.1:679057-691557 GCA_963575745.1 Prorocentrum cordatum | reverse complement strand
GGGCAGGGAGCAGGTCAGGAGTTTGTAGGGACACCCAAGAGCAAGGCTGTGACTCATCTCTAGCAGTTTCGGTGGATTGCAGAATTATCAGGCCTACCTGAGTGGTGCAAGTTAACTTTGCGGCCGTCACCGAGGAGCCCAATCCAGGCAACGGCTGTGCACATACGGATTCAAGTGAGGCTTCCGCACAAACGGTATCACAGCCCTCATGCGGAAACTTATTTTCAACGCAGGCTCATGGGGTCACAACCTACACGTCAGCATTCAGGACGTGAAGCTCGCATTCGACAGCATGGGCCACGAGGAATTGACGCACACTCTGCTCCACATGGGAGTGTCACACGGAGTGGTGGGACTCCTGTTGCAGGAGCTCCACGCGTTTTGAAGGGGGAGGCTTCGCGGTATCATTGGGGCCAGGGGCACGGAGAGATCATTTCCATCACGAGCACGGCGGGCAGCCGGGAGGCGTGGAGGCCCCGGGCTGCTGGAACGCGACGATGGACTGCGCGTCGGAAGGCCGTCGTGGCCAGCTGGAGCGCGCAGGAGGAGGAGGAGGAGGAGGAGGAGGAGGAGGAGGAGGAGGAGGAGGAGGAGGAGGAGGAGGAGGAGGAGGAGGAGAGGAGGAGGAGGAGGAGGAGGAGGAGGAGGAGGAGGAGGAGGAGGAGGAGGTGGAGGAGGAGGAGGAGGAGGAGGAGGATTCCGTCGTGGCAAACTGGAGCGCGCAGGGATGGGGTGTCGAGTGCGATAGCGACCTGCTTAACCATGCTATTGCGGCTGGCGCCGCCGACCCAGCATGACGACGACGACGACGACCACGACGACAACGACAGCGACGAGCTGATGACCTTGCCACAGGCTCGGGACATGGGGCGGCCAGTGGAGGGAGGAGGAGAAGGAAGAGGAGGAGGAGGCGGAGGAGGAGGCGGAGGAGGATGATGATGAGGAGGAGGAGGAGGATGAAACAACTCCATTCACCATGCTAGTTGGGCAGACAGCATCATTTCCTTTGCCACTGCCCCTGACCCCCTGCAGCGCATGGTCTCCGAGTCCCCTCTGGCCTCTGCGAAGGCCTGGCCGGAATGGAAACCATCTTTCTGCCGGCCTTGGCTGCTGGTTCGGCCCGCGGGTCTTTCTTCTCTCTGGCCTCGCCTTGTTGGCCCCAACCCCTCCCATACAAGCAAGTTATTCAGCTGCAGTGCTTGGGTGTTTTGATCGACGCCTCTGGCTTCACCGATTGCAATGTCGAGTATCGTCTGGGGCTCGGTGACCCGGCCGCGGCCCACTATAAGCATTCACATATTGTACGGGGCCGCGGCGGCATTCGAGAAGGATTGCAAGGGTGGGCCTCGGCACCGCAATCTTCTGCTGTATTCGAAGGCGAGACGTGGCACCTCACGACTGGGCTTCTGCATCGGCTGCGAACGTGGGAGTTACAGCAGTTGCGGAAGATGTTTCAACTCCAGCCCGCGCCGACTGAAGGCCCAGTGACGTGCAGCATGCGCATTGCTTGTCAGATCGACAGGTGGTTCCGTTCCACTGGTGTTTAGCCGATGCATTGTCAAAATCTTCGGATGGTATTCTTACACGCCTGGCGGGAACTAGGCTGTAAGTTCCCAGAAGGAGCAAGTCGCTGAGGTGGGCGAGAGAATTCCGATGTGCGCTTGATTGGCAGTTTGCGCAGTGTTTCGGCGAGAAGGCTCGTCGTCAGGCGCAGTACGTTCACTCCACTTCTGGCCACTGCACTGCTTGGGAAGATGTTCTGGTTGCCGCCTGCGGCTCTGATTGTTGAGATGGTGCCCCTCCAATTTGTTGACGCCACGGCGCACGGCCACGAAAATCACGGAAATCTGCCCGCGATGGTTGCACATGAAGCAGACCAGCAAAGGAGCCATGACAGCCTTTGCTTGAGCATTGTCGTTGACTGCGAAATATAGGCAAACCAACCGAATTGTGCGACTGCTTCGATGGCTGAAGAGCACCAACTTGTCTTCTGGCGCATGGCCTGGGCATTGGCAGCTTCATTCAGTGTCGCGAATGGCGTCCGAGGGCCCCGCGGGCAGATATGGGCGACTGGTGCTCTCGCAAGTACAATGTGCAAGCAGAGCATTTAGCAAATTTTGCGATGAACGCCGCATACCGGTGGGAGAACGTCAACATAAACAGTTTGCGAGATGCACTGCGGAGCGGGTGCAGCATCCCGTTATGCAGCGACGGCGGTCTTCGGTACCGAGATGGCTTTGGTGGATGCCCTTGGGTCTTACAGTGTGTGCAACGGCGCGATGAAGCATGGGAGTGTTCTATGTTGGGACATGCAAGTTTCCAGGTGGACGGCGCAACATCAGCATTGTCAGCGCAGGTTTTAGCTTTAGATTCAGCGTTGGCAACCTTCCCGCTCGCACTTTGATGGTTTTCTCGGCAGGTGTGCAAGTGTGTATAATCGGACGGGCGTGCCGCCATGGCGCCAAGCCTCGCGAAAAAAGAAGGGGGCTGGTCACGTCACGATTCGCGCTGGCGCGGTTTTGGGATTCTCAGGGATAGCTCGTTCCCAGACACTGCTGGCGCGAATCGTGGCGCGACCACGGGTCTGGGGAGAAGCGCACTTGGGTTGCAAATGACGCCATAATGGGAACTTGATGGGCGTGAAGGTACGTGGGGCCCTCCTCGAAGGACGTCTTCGTTGGCTAAGGGCCCCTACAGGAGTCATCGGCCCCCCCCGGTGGCGTTTTTCCCCAATCGGAGCTTGCTTCTGTAGGGCTCCCAGCGGATTCATCTGGTGAGGTGAGGATTGGCGCCGATTTCGGCGGCGCGCCCGGTTGCCCGGGTGCCCGGGTGCCTGGGTGCCCGGGTGCCCCCGGGGTGCCCATTTGCCTGGGTGCCCGGGTGCCCGGGTGCCTGGGTGCCCGGGTGCCCGGGTGCCCGGGTGCCCGGGTGCCCATTTGCCCGGGTGCACGGGTGCCCGGGTGCCTGGTTGCCTGGGTGTATGGGTGCCCAGGTGCCTGGGTGCCCGGGTGCACGGTAGCCGTATAGCCCTACAGCTCTTTATCGTTGTAGCCTTCTAGCCCTCATAGCCTTATAGCCTTGAAGCCCTAATAGCCCTATAGCCCTATAGCCCAATAGCCAGGTAGTCTTTCTAGCCCTATAGCCTTTTATAACCCCATAGCCTTCTAGCCCTATAGCCCTAAAAGCCTTATATCACTATAGCCTTATAGCCCTAAATCCCTATAGCCCTATAGGCCTACAGCCCTATAGCCCTATAGCCCTATAGCCCTGTAGCCCTATAGCCCTATAGCCTCATAACCTTATAGCCCTATAGCCCTATTTCCCTATAGCCCTATAGGTCTATAGCCCCATCGCCCTCTAGCCCTGTAGCCCTATAGACCTTTAGCCGTATGGTCCTATAGCCCTTAAAGCCCTATATAGCCCTATACCCTGAAAGCTTTACAGCCCATAACCTTCACAGCCCTATAGCCCTATAGCCCTATAGCCCTATAGCCCTATAGCCCTATAGCCCTATAGTCCTATGGTCCTATAGCCCTGTAGTCCAATAGCCCTCTAGCCCTAAAAAGATTCTGATTGGGTTTTGTCTCCGGTATCATCACGATTTTATAATCATGGGGACGGGAGCCCGCGCAGCCCCTCTGATGGGCGGTGCGTGTTGGGCGTTGTCGCGTACAACGATGACATGGGCTCCTGGGGGAGGGCCGCGCGGCGGCTGGCTGGCAGTACCCCCTCACGACGGACGGGGGCGCCACGAACACGGGCTACGAAGCGGAGCACATGCGGTGGGCCGCCCGCGCGCGGGCGGCAGGGAGGCGGGAGTAGCCAGCGCAGGGCCAAGCGAGAGTGGCAGCAGCTGGGAGGTTGGGCAATGGGAGCCACTGGAGCGGCGCAGGAACATTGCTTCGTCTGTGCCAACATTTGCGCGGAAGCTGCCCGCGGCGTAAAGTAGCGCCTTGGCGCCTGCCTTACCAATGTAGCGTGCCGCGCCAACGGCCCGCGTAAACCACTGGGTAATGTCGTTATGCCATCTCGCGTAAGACCCGCCTCATGTCGTCGCTCACTCTGGAAAGGGAATAATTGCCTTGTATCTTGGAGTCGTCTGGGGATCTGAGGTTGCCCAGCACTGATGCTGGCGAACAGGAGTGGGGGGCGAGGTTCAAGGTTTTATTTGGGATTTTGTTTTGGTATTCTTCGGCCTCATCGGGCCGTATTCGGGCCCCAGAACCGTCGAAAACGGATCTGGGATGAAAAACCGCACCAGATGGACCCACGGAGGGGTACGGGGACCCTGTTTGACATGATTTCCCATCGTTGTCTTTTTTTGTTTAAAGAGGTTTTCTCCGGGACCATCCAGTTACCCCCTGGCCGCCTCCGACTGCCTTGCATCGTTTTGGCGCGTAATCAGACATGCGAAAGACCAGGATCATGCAGTTCAGCGTGGTGTCAAGCGATATTTTTTCCGAAGAAGGATCTCCCCTTCCCCAATCGGGCAACTGTTGTACGCTCTTACGCTTATGGCCAGGAACTGTGAGGAAGTCTCGACCGACAGTCTCTTTTTTAAAAGGAGTCGCCCTCGATCCGTACAGTGCTACATGTGTTGACGCTCTGGTCTTTCAAATGCAGCAAATCCCGAGCTGGTCTTTCAAATGCAACAAATTCCGAGCGAGAGTTCCCATTTGAAAAGGAAGCGACCTCCACCTCCCTACTGTTGCAAGCTTTCAAGACGTAGGTGCGCGACGCCGAGGTGAGAGTCACACTTTGAGAAAAACCGCCCTTCATTTTTGTATCTGTGACCCGTTTGCGACGAGAGTGTGCGCGGCGCTACGGCGGTAACCCGTTTTGACAGGGAGCCGCTGTCCATCCTTGAAACCGTTGCAAACTTGTAGGGTTGAGTCGGGCACGTCCCCCCACAGGAGGAACATTCAAAACAAATAAAAATATAGCCTGGGGACGACTTTTGGATTCTTTTTCTTATCATTATTGTTCCCCACATGTTTCGTGGGGTTCTGGTTTTCTTCCCTGCCGCGGCGCACCCGCGTCTCCTCACCTCCCCTCCTCCTCTTTCTTCATTGCCGCGCCGCACCCGCGACACTCACACCTCACCTCTTCCCTTCTCACACAGCGCAGCACAGCACAGCACAGCACAGCACAGCACAGCACAGCACAGCACAGCACAGCACAGCACAGCACAGCACAGCACAGCACACACAGCACAGCACAGCACAGCACAGCACAGCACAGCACAGCACAGCACAGAGCGGTAGGGAGTGCGTAGGGGCTGGTCCTCACGGCGGCCGTTATCCGTGACGGTCGCCAGGGAACACCAGGCATGGCATATTCCGACACCAGTAGGGGGTGCGCAGGGGGGGTCTCTCAACCGCGGCCTATCGGAGGAACGGCATATTCTTGAACACCATAGGGGGTCGTGCGCATGGGAGATGTCTCTCACACGGCCGCCTATCCGTGTCCCCCCCCCCGGTCGCCCGGCCCACAGCAGCATGGCATATTCCGACACGTAGGGGGTGGCAATGGGTGGTCTCTCACCGCGGCCGCTATCCGGGACAGTCGTCCAGGGCACAGCAGGATCGGATATTCTCGACACCATAAGGGGGTGCGCAAGGGGTGGTCTCTCACCGCGGCCGCTACTCGTGACGGTCGTCCAGGGCACAGCAGGCATGGCATATTCTCGACACGCAGGGGGTGGTCTCTCACTCCGGCCGCTATCCGTGACGGTCGTCCAGGGCACAACAAGCATGGCATATTCTCGACACCAAAGGGGGTGCGCAGGGGGTGGTCTCTCACCGCGGCCGCTATCCGTGACGGTCGTCCAGGGCACAGCAGGCATGGCATATTCTCGACACCATAGGGGGTGCGCAGAGGGTGGTCTCTCACCGCGGCCGCTATCCGTGACAGTCGTCCAGGGCACAGCAGGCATGGCATATTCTCGACACCATAAGGGGGTGCGCAGGCGGGGATCTCTCACCGCGGCCGCTACTCGTGACGGTCGTCCAGGGCACAGCAGGCATGGCATAGTCTCGACACCATAAGGGGGTGCGCAGGGGGTGGTCTCTCACCGCGGCCGCTATCCGTGACGGTCGTCCAGGGCACAGCAGGCATGGCATATTCTCGACAGCGCAGGGGGTGCGCAAGGGGTGGTCTCTTACCGCGGCCGCTATCCGTGACGGTCGCCCAGGGCACAGCAGGCATGGCATATTCTCGACACCATAGGGGGTGCGCAGGGGGTGGTCTCTTACCGCGGCCGCTATCCGTGACGGTCGTGCAGGACACAGCAGGCATGGCATAGTTAGTCATCCTTCAGGAACTGGGGGGGTGCGCAGAGGGATGGTCTCTCACCGCGGCCGCTACCGTGACGTCGTCCAATGGGGCACAGCAGGCAAGGCATATTCTCGACAACATAAAGGGGGTGCGCAGGGGGTGGTCTCTCACCGCGGCCGCTATCCGTGACGGTTGCCCAGGGCACAGCAGGCATGACAGATTCTCGACACCATAGGGGGTGCGCAGGGGGTGGTCTCTCACCGCGGCCGCTATCCGTGACGGTCGTCCAGGGCACAGCAGGCATGGCATATTCTCGACACCATAGGGGTGCGCAAGGGGTGGTCTCTCACCGCGGCCGCTATCCGTGACGGTCGTCCAGGGCACAGCAGGCATGGCATATTCTCGACACCATAAGGGGGTGCGCAGGGGGTGGTCTTTCACCGCGGCCGCTATCCGTGACGGTCGTCCAGGGCACAGCGGTATCGGCGGGGCAACGGCCACCAACATCATTCTCACATGCTTCACTTCAGCTCTCATCACTCCAGCCGTAATATAAGTATGTGGGGTTCCTTGGTAGCGTATTTTTTTTCCCCCAGCCCTCCTTGGTCGGGTATTCGTTTTGAATAGAGCACTGCGGTCTCCAGTCCTCCTCCTCCTCCTCCTCCTCCTCCTCCTCCTCCTCCTCTTCCTCCCACCTCCCGTCTCCCGCTTCCGTCTTGTCTTCTCTTGTCTTGTGCGTACCTCGCGCGGCGCGCGCGCGCGGCGCGTGGTGTGGAGGTGTTTGTGTCGTGTTGTGTGTGTTGGTGTTGTGTGTGTGTGTGTTGTGTGTGTGTGTGTCGTGTGCGTGCGTGCGTGCTAGTGCGTGCGTGCGTGCGATGCGTGTGGTGTGTGTGTGTGTGTGTTGTGTGTGTGTGTTGTGTGTGTGTGTGAGTGTGTGCGTGCGTGCGTTGCGTGCCGTGCGTGCGTGCTGTGCGTGCGCTGCGCGCGCGCGCGTGCGCGCGTGTGTGTGTTGTGTGTGATTATTGTGTGTGTGTGTGTGTGTGTGTGTGTTTGTGTGTGTGTGTGTGTGTGCGTTTGTTCGTGCGTGCGCGAGTGCGATTGCGTGCGTGCGTGCGTGCGTGCGTGCGTGCGTGCGTGCGTGCGTGCGTGCGTGCGTGCGTGCGTGCGTGCGTGCGTGCGTGCGTGTGGTGCGTGTGTGTGTGTGTGTGTGTGTGTGTGTGTGTGTGTGTGTGTGTGTGTGTGTGTGTGTGTGTGTGTGTGTGTGTGTGTGTGTGCGCGCCGTCCCTGGGGGGCTGTGGGCTGCGACGCTGTCGCCACTTTCGAGGGCTGCTGGTGGGTCCTGCGGACTGAGGCACCGCGGGGATCTGAGCGGGACATCCCCGTCCCTGGGGGGCTGCGGTCTGCGACATTGTCGCCACTTTCGATGGTTGCTGGTGGGTCCTGCGGACTGAGGCGCCGCGGGGATCTGAGCGGGACCTCCCCGTCCCTGGGGGGCTGCGATCTGCGACACTGTCGCCACTTTCGATGGCTGCTGGCGGGTCCTGCGGACTGAGGCACCGCTGGGATCTGAGCGGGACCTCCCCGTCCCTGGGGGGCCGCGATCTGCGGCTGCGATCTGCGACACTGTTGCCACTTTCGAGGGCTGCTGGTGGGTCCAGCGGAGTGAGGCACCGCGCGGATCTGAACGGGACCTCGCCGTCCGTGGGGGGCTGCGACCTGCGAATCTGTCGCCACTTTCGAGGGCCGCTGGTGGGTCCAGCGGGGTGAGGCACCGCGGGGATCTGAGCGGGACCTCCCCGTCCCTGGGGGGCTGCGATCTGCGACATTGTCGCCACTTTCGAGGGCTGCTTGTGGATCCTGCGGACTGAGGCACCGCGGTGATCTGAGCGGGACCTCGCCGTCCCTGGGGGCCTGCGATCTGCGACACTGTCGCCACTTTCGAGAGCTGCTGGTGGGTCCTGCGGACTGAGGCACCGCGGAGATCTGAGCGGGACTCGCCGTCCTGGGGTGGCTGCGATTGCGACCACTTCGCCGCTTTCGGCGGGCTGTGGGGGTCCTGCGGATGGGGCACCGCGGGGATCTGAGCGGGACCTCCCCGTCCCTGGGGGGCTGCGATCTGCGTCACTGTCGCCACTTTCGAGGGCTGCTGGTGGGTCCTGCGGACTGAGGCACCGCGGGGATCTGAGCGGGACCTCCCCGTCCCTGGGGGCCTGCGATCTGCGACACTGTCGCCACTTTCGAGGGCCGCTGGTGGGTCCTGCGGACTGAGGCACCGCGGGGATCTGAGCGGGACCTCCCCGTCCCTGGGGGTTTGCGATCTGCGACGCTGTCGCCACTTTCGAGGGCTGCTGGCGGGTCCTGCGGACTGAGGCACCGCGGGGATCTGAGCGGGACTTCGCCGTCCCTGGGGGGCTGCGATCTGCGACACTGTCGCCACTTTCGAGGGCTGCTGGTGGTCTCTGCGGACTGGGGCACCGGGATCTGAGCGGGACCTCCCCGTCCCTGGGGTGCTGCGATCTGCGACACTGTCGCCACTTTCGATGGCTGCTGGTGGGTCTCTGCGGAGTGAGGCACCGCGGGGATCTGAGCGGGACCTCTCCCTCCCTGGGGCCTGCGATCTGTGGAATTGTCGTCATTTTCGAGGGCTGCTGGTGGGTCCAGCGGAGTGAGGCACCGCGTGGATCTGAGCGGGACCTCGCCGTCCCTGGCCTGGGGGGCTGCGACCTGCGAAGCCGTCACCACTTTCGAGGGCTGCTGGTGGGTCCAGCGGACTGAGGCACCGCGGAGATCTGAGCGGGACCTCCCCGTCCCTGGGGGTCTGCGATCTGCGACGCTGTCGCCACTTTCGAGGGCTGCTGGCGGGTCCTGCGGACTGGGGCACCGCGGGGATCTGAGCGGGACCTCCCCGTCCCTGGGGTGCTGCGATCTGCGACGCTGTCGCCACTTTCGAGGGCTGCTGGTGGGTCCTGCGGACTGAGGCACCGCGGTGATCTGAGCGGGACCTCGCCGTCCCTGGGGGCCTGCGATCTGCGACACTGTCGCCACTTTCGAGAGCTGCTGGTGGGTCCTGCGGACTGAGGCACCGCGGAGATCTGAGCGGGACCTCGCCGTCTCTGGGGGCCTGCGATCTGCGATGCTGTCGCCGCTTTCGAGGGCTGCTGGCGGGTCCTGCGGACTGGGGCACCGCGGGGATCTGAGCGGGACCTCCCCGTCCCTGGGGGGCTGCGATCTGCGACACTTTCGCCACTTTCGAGGGCTGCTGGTGGGTCCTGCGGACTGAGGCACCGCGGTGATCTGAGCGGGTACCTCGCCGTCCTGGGGGTCAGCGAATCTGCGAACACTGTCGCCATTTCGTGGCCGCTGGTGGGTCCTGCGGACTGAGGCACCGCGGGGATCTGAGCGGGACTTCGCCGTCCTTGGGGGTCTGCGATCTGCGATGCTGTCGCCATTTTCGAGGGCTGCTGGCGGGTCCTGCGGACTGAGGCACCGCGGGGATCTGAGCGGGACTTCGCCGTCCCTGGGGGGCTGCGATCTGCGACACTGTCGCCACTTTCGAGGGCTGCTGGTGGTCTCTGCGGACTGGGGCACCGCGGGGATCTGAGCGGGACCTCGCCGTCCCTGGGGGGCTGCGGTCTGCGACACTGTCGCCACTTTCGATGGCTTCTGGTGGGTCCTGCGGACTGAGGCACCGCGGAGATCTGAGCGGGACCTCCCTGGGGGCTGCGATCTGTGGAATTGTCGTCATTTTCGAGGGCTGCTGGTGGGTCCAGCGGAGTGAGGCACCGCGTGGATCTGAGCGGGAGCTCGCCGTCCCTGGGGGGCTGAGACCTGCGAAGCCGTCGCCACTTTCGAGGGCTGCTGGTGGGTCCAGCGGAGTGAGGCACCGCGCGGATCTGAACGGGACCTCGCCGTCTCTGGGGGGCTTCGATCTGCGACACTGTCGCCACTTTCGATGGCTTCTGGTGGGTCCTGCGGACTGAGGCACAGCGGGGATCTGAGCGGGACCTCCCCGTCCCTGGGGTGCTGCGATCTGCGACGCTGTCGCCGCTTTCGAGGGCTGCTGGTGGGCTCGCCACTCATGAAGGCTGTTGGTGTGTCCGGCGGAGTGAGGCACGCCGACCTTGGGGGGGCATGTCATGTTGTCGCTGCCCCGCCGACGTGTCAAGCCCCTGGCCCACCGTCTCCTTTTGGACCTTGCGTCTTCCTTAGCGACTCAGGGTTCACTTAGTTATTCATGGTGTTGCCTTTTATTGGGGACCTGCGAACCTGTCGAATGCCGCTCGCAGAAATATATGCGTCCATGTCACGTCGCCGCCTTCTCGTCAAATCTCCCAAGCTACTCCTGCCCCGCATTGCGCAGGGATTGGGTACATCGTTTTTTTCCCAACCATCCTGTGGTGTTGGGTCCTCGTTTTGAAGAGACGGTGCCCCGCGTTCCCGCCTCCTTCCTCCCTCCCTCCTCCCCCCTCCTCCCCCTCCCACACCCATTCTGGCACACCCCTCACACGTTTCGTGGCCCCATAGGGAGCTCCACCGAAGGCCCCAGTGGCTGCGCCCGCATGCGGTTCCACCCCCATTCTGGCACACCCCTCACACGTTTCGTGGCCCCATAGGGAGCTCCACCGAAGGCCCCAGTGGCTGCGCTCGCATGTGGTTCCACCCCCCATTCTGGCACACCCCTCACACGTTTCGTGGCCCCATAGGGAGCTCCACCGAAGGCCCCAGGGGCTGGATTTGCGCTCGCATGTGGTTCCACCCCCCTTTTCGGCACACCCCTCACAGGCTTCGTGGCTCCATAGGGAGCTCCACCGAAGGCCCCAGTGGCTGCGCTCGCATGCGGTTCCACCCCCAATTCTGGCACACCCCTCACACGCTTCGTGGCCCCATAGGGAGCTCCACCGAAGGCCCCAGTGGCTGCGCTCGCATGCGGTTCCAACCCCCATTCTCGCACACCCCTCACACGCTTCGTGGCCCCATAGGGAGCTCCACCGAACGCCCCAGCGTCTGCGCTCGCATGCCAGTCACCCCTCGCCATTCCCATATACCCCTCACACGTTTTTCGTGGCCCCATAGGGAGCTCCACCTAAGGCCCCAGTGCTGCGCCCGCATGCGGTTCCACCCCCCATTCTGGCACACCCCTCACACGTTTCGTGGCCCCATAGGGAGCTCCACCGAAGGCCCCAGTGGCTTCGCCCGCATGCGGTTCCACCCCCCATTCTGGCACACCCCTCACACGTTTCGTGGCCCCATAGGGAGCTCCACCGAACGCTCCAGTGGCTGCGCTCGCATGCGGTTCCACCCCCCATTTCGGCACACCCCTCACACGCTTCGTGGGTGGCTCCATGGGGAGCTCCACCGAACGCCCCAGTGGCTGCGCTCGCATGTGGTTTCCCCCCCATTTCGGCACACCCCTCACACGGTTCGTGGCCCCATAGAGAGCTCCACCGAAGGCCCCAGTGGCTGCGCTCGCATGCGGTTCCACCCCCTTTTTCGGCACGCCCTTCACACGTCTCGTGGCCCCATAGGGAGCTCCACCGAACGCCGCAGTGGCTGCGCTCGCATGCGGTTCCACCCCCCATTTCGGCACACCCCTCACACGTTTCGTGGCTCCACAGGGAGCTCCACCGAAGGCCCCAGTGGCTGCGCTGGCATGCGGTTCCACACCCCATTCTGGCACACCCCTCGCACGTTTCGTGGCCCCATAGGGGGCTCCACCAAAGGTCCCAGTGGCACTGCCCGTTTGCGTCCGCCACCACCCAGCACAGCCCTTGTTCCCTGCGCTTCACCCACCCAGAACAGCGCTTCGTAGCCCTATAGGGAGCTCCACCAAAGGTCCCAGCGGCACCGCCCGCATGCGGCACCACCCTGCACAGCCCTTGCTCCCTGCCTGCGTTTCACCCACCCAGTACAGCGTTTCGTGGCCCCATAGGGAGCTCCACCGAAGGTCCCAGTGGCACCGCTCGCATGCGTCCGCCACCACGCAGCACAGCCATTGCTGACCGCGTCTCACCCACCCGTACAGCGCGTGGCCCCATAGGGAGCCGCCCGCATGCGTCCGCCACCACCCAGCACAATTGCGGCATTCACAACTGCATATGGTTGGGTCCTTCGCCAGGCTAATTTTTGTGGAGCTCCCTATGGGGCCACGAAGCGCTGTCCTGGGTGGCGGTGACGCATGAGAACGGTACCACTGGGCCTTTCGGTGGAGCTCCGTATGGGGCCAC
>CAUYUJ010018993.1:636557-669057 GCA_963575745.1 Prorocentrum cordatum | reverse complement strand
AGCGAAGGACGATCGTCTTTCGCTGGGCGTCGTGGAGGCATCCACGACGGGCGTCGCAGCCCTGCACCGGCCCCTATGAAGCATCTGGGGTCGATCCGGTTCGAGCAATCCCGCAGAGAGATGGATCGGCGATCTCTGGTCGTGCTCTTTCACAAAAGTGTGGGTAACTTGTTTATATGCTGCTGTCGAGGCTTTGTTTGTCGTGCGTTTTTTTTTGTTTTGCAGAAGTGGGGCGGTCGGCACGGAAGCGCGCGTCGAAACGCGGGGAGCGCGAGGGCGAGCCGCGCAGCAAGTTCGGCCACAACGTCGCATGACATCTCCTCGCCGCCACAAATCTCGTTCGATGTGTCTTTCTTCCTGCCTCGCTCTCTCTCTCTCTCTCTCTCTCTGTTCTCTCTCTCTCTCTCTGTGTATGTGCTTCGCTCTCTTTCTCTCTCTCTCTCTCTCTCTTTTTTCCTCTCTCTCTCTCTCTCTCCACATATATCCCCCCGCACAACTCTCACCTCGTACCTCTCGTTCTCCGCACCGTGCACTTCTCCTCCGCCCTCCGCCCTCCACACCCATCCTCTCCACCCCCGTTCCCCTCCCCATTCCACCCCCGTTCCCCTCCCCATCCTTCCTTCCCCCCTTCGTATCGTATTCCCGTCATCCCCTCCTTCCACCCCACATCTTCATTGCATTCCTCAGTCGCTCCTTGCCCGCACCGCAGCACTTTCGCCATATGCCTCTTGAGACGCGCCTCTGCCTCCTTTGTTTTCTATTCTTCCCATCCCTCCCCACTCTCCACCCAGGCCCTAGCTGTCCTGTTCAACGCGTACTACATCATGCCCCCAGACCCTCCCTTCTCATCTGCCGCCTTCGTTCCTCCTCCTCCTCCTCCTCCTCCTCCTCCTCCTCCTCCTCCTCCTCCCTAATCCCTCCCCCGTTTCCTCTTTCGGGTCGTATCGGGGCCCTGCTGAAGTTGTCTTGGTACAATCTTGGGGCCGTCATGGGCCGTCGTAGGGGCCTTTCGGAAGGCCCATTGGGGCCCTTTTGGGCTTCCCCCCCTCCCCGCACGGGCCCGATGTTCTCCAGGGTCCCCTGAGGCCCTTTGGAAATCATCTGGCCGCCCGATGTCCCCCATATTCCACAGGGCCCCCCGGGATGCCCACGTGCCCACATGTCGCGCGGCCAAACCAGGCGGACGCTAACAATGATTAGGGGTTCACGGATCTGGCGGCGTGGGCGCACGATCCACGGATCGGGGGATTTGAGCCCCTGCAACATCAGGGTGTGCGCGTGTGCGCGCAATGTCTGCGAGCGTGTGCGTGCGTGTCTGTCGGCGAATGTCGCCGCCCAGTCTGGGGGGCACCCCAAGCGACCCGGATCGGCGGCACTGGCCGACAGCCACTACGATAACCCCAGACAAATCAGGCCAGTGCCGATCGATTGGGTTCCGGAGCGAGCCGATCCCGCGCGCAACACCGGGACCCGTTGCTGCTCTGCGCGCCCCGTGGCCCACCTCCTCGAAACAACCGTCGCCCCTTCCGTGGCGACCCCGCCGCTTTTCCCCGGGACGAGGGCCGATGTCCAGAGGACGGCCTCGGTGGTGAGCTGGGGCCGAAGGGGGTCGATCTGCTGGTGGAGCGGTGGGGGCGCCTCCGATCGGGAATTGCCCCTCCTGGCCCTGGCCTTCCCCAGGGAGGCCCCAGATTGCCACCAGCGCGCCCCGCACCAGGCCCAGAGGAGCCCATGGGGGCTCCAGGGTGATGCGGGAAGCTGTGAACACCTGGGGCCAGGGAAACCTATGGCAGCGCCCTGTCTGCTCCTCCTCGTCCTCCTCCTCCTCCTCCTCCTCCCTCCTCCTCCTCCTCCTCCTCCTCCCCTTCTCCTCCTCCTCCTCCTCCTCCTCCTCCTCCTCCTCCTCCTCCTCCTCCTCCTCCTCCTCCTCCTCCTGCTCCTCCTCCTACTCCTCCTCGCCAAGGCGCCCGAAGGCGGCCAACATCCCGTGCCCCCGCGGGACCCGCCCCACAGCATCGGGCGGCGGTGGTGTCAGCGACGGCGACGGCGGCGGCAGCGTCAGCAGCGGCGGCGGCGGCAGCGTCAGCAGCGGCGGCGGCAGGATCAGCAGCGGCTGCCGCAGCGTCAGCGGCGGCGGCAGCGTCAGCGGTGGCAGCGGCGGCGGCAGCGGTGGCGGCAGCGCTAGCGGCGGCGACCCGCCTGTCCGCGCCGTGCACGCCCGCCGGCGGCCGCTGCTGGACGGCGGGGCCCTCCACCGTGGGGTTCCGGCGCGGCTGCGGCGGCGGCGCCTGCTGCACGGCGGGTCGCGTCGTCGTCGTCGTCGTCGTCGTCGTCGTGGTCGTGGTCGTCGTCGTCGCCGTCGTCGTCGTCGTCGTCGTCGTCGGTGTTCGTCGTCGTCGTCGGTGTTCGTCGTCGTCGTCGTCGTCGTCGTCGTCGTCGTCGTCGTCGTCGTCGTCGTCGTGCTTGCCGCCGCCGCCTCCGCGCTGCTGCGCGGCGGGGTTCTCCTGCAGCCGCGTGGGGAGGGCCACCCCCGCCGAGGGGATCAGGCCGTCGGGGCGAGGGGCGCGCCCGAGGCGAGCCCGACGCCGCTCGAGAGGGTGGGGGGAGGGCGGGCGTGGAGCGGCGAGCAGGACGAAAGGCTGAAGGAGGTGGGCCTGCATCGGTGCTCCACTCCCTCCTCAGGGCTCCTTCTTCCTCCTCCTCCTCCTCCTCCTCCTCCTCCTCCTCCTCTTCCTCCTCTTCCCCCAGCGGCGAACGGCTGAAGGCCAGGGCGAAACCTGGGAGGCCGACCGCCGCGTGGGGCGGGACACCCCAGCCGAGGGGGGCCGAGGCCGCCAGAGGGGGCCGACGCGCCCGCCGCGCGCCCGAGGCCGAGCGAGGCGAAGGGGGCGAAGGCAGACGCTGGGCGGCGAGCAGTGGGCGGCTGACGGCCAGGCTGGACGGGGGCGGCGCCCGAAGCGTCCACCGCCCCCCTCGATTGATCTAGGAAGCCGAAATGGCGGTGTCAGGATGACGGCGAGCGCGGTCAGGAGCAGGCGGAGGACGATGAAGGGCAGCAGAGGGGCCACGGCAGGAGAAGAGGGGACCGCCACAGGCCACGGGCGCTGCCGCGCCGCCGGCCCGCGGACGGCAACGTGGGCAAAGGGGAGGAGGTCTCAGGCCTCAGGCCTGCGAGCCAGGTGTTCACAACGGCTACCGCACGTGATGCAGACAGGAGAGGCCTGGCGGCGCACAAGTCAGAGCCCCGCCTTCCCCTTCGAGCAAGTGCGCCGCCTCGGCTGGAGGCGGCGGTTGGTCCCCACTTGCTGCGGGCCCGCCACGACACGAGAAAATGGCAATGGGGGCGAAGGGTGGGGAAACAACAAGATTCCGAGACTGCTACTCCACGAGAATTTCCTGGAGTGCCATCTGACGAGGATTCCGAGGCGCATCCAACATTGGCGACGAGCGGTATGTAGCGGTAGCGGCACCAATTCCTTCTTCTGGGAGAAAGGGAGGCCAGCGAGGGCCACGCCGAGGGAGAGGGAGGGAGGGGGGGGCAAGACGGCAGGGGCCGCCAACATCACAATACCAGCGGTGTGCCTCCACCAACGGACGATGATCCTAGCTCGGTGATAGTTGTGATATTCAGGCTTCCTGGGCGGCCGAGATTACCACCAACATTAAAATCCTCCCCCATTGCACGCGCCCCCCAGTGGTGTTGGTGTACATGCCGAAGCCCCCAGGAAGGGCTTCTCCGCAGAGACCCGCCCAGGACCAGCCCTCGCGACCCATCAGAGGGAAGCCCATCCATCCCGGCCGGCCCGCCGAGTCCAGTTGAGCTCAAGATCGACCTCGTTAAGTGAGCCCCTCCCGGGGTCAAAACGCACCATCTTTGTCAGCTGCGTCCAGCCGTGCCGACGCGGCAGCCCTCCAAAGGCCATCTGCCCACTAAGATCATACCAGACGGGGGGGCAGCGGGACAACGACGACAACGCCGACGCCCACGACGACGACGACGACGACGACGACGACGACGACGAACGACGGCGAACGACGGCGGCGACACCGGCGACGAACGGCGACGACGACCGACGACGACGACCAACGACGACGACGACGACGAACACCGACGACCGACGACCGATGACCGACGACCGACGACCGACGACCGACGACGACGACGAACACCGACGACCGACGACCGATGACCGACGACCGACGACCGACGACGACCGCGGGTCGCCTCCGCGGGCCACCACCGCGGCAGCTCCGCGGCGGGGGGCCGCTGCCCGTGCGCGGCGGCCAGCTCGTGGAGCGGCGGCGCGCCGCGGGCCGCCTCCGCGGGGCGCCACCGCGGCGGAGGCTCCGCGGCGCGCGGCTGCCACGCGGGGGGGGCGGCCTGCGACGGCGCCGACGGCGACGACGGCGACGACGACGATTACCGACGACGGACGAGGACGACGAGCGACCTCGAACGACGACGATGACGGCGGCAGCTCCGCGGCCCGAGCTGGAGGGCGGGGCGCCCACTTTCTCGGTCGCCTGGGTGGGCCAGGCATGGGAGCGGCACGTCGTGGCACGGGCGCCCAGTTCATGAGCTGCAGTGGGCCCCCACTGTGAGCCCCAGCGAATCGCAGCAGATCCAACTTGCGACCCCGCTGGACTCCACACCTCCCCCGCTCAAAAGGTGGAGCCCGAGGACGGCGCGCCCACTCTTTTGGTCGCGGGCCTGGCGCTGGCACAGAGCGAACGAGCCAAGCAGGAACACCGAGGGTCGAATCGGGAAATCGAATCGGATCGGAACGTGCATCGAACCGTGCCGCATCGGCACTGAATCGAGATCGAATCGGATCGGCTGCGACAGGGTGCACAACAGCGCCATGCAAGCATCGGGCCGCATCGGATCACCCAAACATCAGAACCGAATCGCATCGGACCAGCTGGAGCTGACATCGAGTCGGATGCCCTGTCTAGGCGGGGCCGCCGAACAGCCGATCGAGCGACGAAAAGGAAGCGGGCCTTACGCGAGACGGCACAGCGGCCTCAGGCGGTGGCTTACGCGGGGCCGCCAGCGCGGCACGCCAGAGTGGAAACGAGGGCGCTGACGCGCCATCGTTCACGGGCAGCTCCCGCGCCACCGTCGACGCCATCGAACCCGTCCTCCTGCGCTGCTCTACTGCCACCAGGGCGCGGGGAGGGAGCAGAGGACCGGGCACGCGCCGACCTGCATCGAGGTCGGCCACTTCTGCGCCGCGTGTCGCTGCGGCGATTCCGGGGCTCTGCCCCCTCCTGGCCTTGATGTGAGAGGCCCCTCCTTCTGCCCCCCTCTCGTTCATTCAAGCTGTGCGCGGCCCGCTCAGCTTCGACGGGAAGAGGTGCGCTCTCGACCCGCGGATCAAAAAAAGTCGCCGCGGCGGCCCCGGCGATCCACTGTGCCTTGCGGGCGGATCGCGCATGGCTCCGCCCCGCGGGGCGGGAGGCTGGGAGCAGCTCGGGACGTGGACGCTCCAGGACTGGGATCAGGTCGGGCATGCCCCCCTACAGGCAGGCAGGCGGACTTTGCCCCCCGCCCCCCCCCCCCCCCAAAAAGTACCCCCAACATAAAAAACAACAGAACAAGAAATACACCCAAATGCTCGAAATGCCAAGAGCTTACGACTGGGACGTGGACGGCGCGGTGGGGCAGCACCGACGGAACGGCAAGCCGAGCCAGAGCTCCTGCTCGAAATGCCGTGTGGGACGTGGATGGGGCAGCGTCCTGACCGTGTGGGCATCCGTGGACCTGGCGCGAGGGCGCCAGACTTGAGTCGGGCATGTCCCCCCACAGGCGGGTGCGGGGCGAAACATGAAAAAGACTTCCAACATCCACAGAAATAGCCAAACCAATACTAAACAATCGTCCCCAAGACTAGTTTTTGGACTGCTTCTGAATCTTCCTCCTGCATTCCTCCTGGACTGCTTCTGAATCTTCCTCCTGCAGGGGGACAGGCCCCAACTCAACGCCAGGTCCACGGATCGGGAAAGCTGCCCCCCCCCGAAGCGTGAGGCCCGTGCCGCCCGACCCAGCGACGGCCCGCGCCGCGTCTGCACGGGGAGGCGGGGCCCGCCGCCGATCCGCGAAGCCGCGGGTCCCTGCCGGCGTTGGGTAAAACGACGCGAAGATCGGGACAAAATCGGATCGGGATAACTCGAAATCTCTGAGAATCGGCGGGTTTGGAGGATGTATTGGGCGCCGCGGCCGCTCCAGAGCGTTCCGGAACGCTCTGAGAGCGCTCCGGAACGCTCTGGAGCGATTTATCCCGATATTCGGGCCGGGCGAAAGGGGGGGATGGCAAAGGGGGGGCTTGAGGAGCAGCTCGCGCAGCCGATCTTCCCGGCGCCTCCCGGCGCCGGAAGGCGGCCATGTAGCGAGGAGTGGGGCCCCACGGTGGGGCCGAAACCAGCTGCATGCAGCAGATTTCTCGGGAGACTCCCATGGGGGGGCAGGAGGGCATCCCCCCCATGGGATCCCCTCCTGCCCCCCCATGGGATCCCCAGGGGATCCCATGGGATCCCCCCCCTGGGATCCTATCCCCCCATGGGATCCCCCCCCCATAGTCTCCCGAATTTCGTACCCCCCCTTCCCCAATCCCCCCCTTTCGCCCGGCCCGACTGATGTAGACAGGGACCCTGGCGCCGCCGACCGATGCATCCCTGCTCCGACCTGCAGCTGCGCCGGACGCGGCGGCGGCCCTGTCCATGGGCGTCTCCGACCCGAGCGCGTCCAGGGAGGTCAGCAATGAAGGACCCCCCCTGGGCTATCGTTAGCACCGAGGCGAGAATGAAAACTTGCGGGGTCGGATTTAGTAGAGCGATATCTTCAGTACCGCACCGAACCGCAAACATAAATGATTATTCCCCGACCCCCGCGACCGCAACCTCCTCCTCGTCCTCCTCCTCCTCCTCGTCCTCCTTCTCTCCTCCTCAGGGTGCCAGGAGAACGCTTCCAGGTGCTGGATGCGTTGCGTTATCGTTTCACCGGAAGGGGTGGGGGAGGGGGTCCTTACTTGCAATTGCCGGCCTAGGTTAAGGACACCCAATGTGTCTGTCGACGCTTGTGGCTGGAAAGCGAGAGCGGTATTTGGTATCACAGATTGTGGCCTTCTAGAGGCAGGTCGACTTCGCCCTCCAAAGCGAGACCAACGCCCGCGACCGCCGGCGCTGCCGAAGTGAGTCGCCAGGGCCGCCGCCCTGGCACGCTGACCAGAAACGCCCGACCGCAACTCCAGCCTTGTGTTCGGAAGCATATGCTGGGAGGTCTTCGTGGGATGGATAAGGGAGGATTGCGAGTACCGTTTAACCGATCACCATCCCCAGCGTCGTGGCCTGGGTCCCACTGGCCGATTTACCCCCCTAGATGGGGACATAGGTCGTTCCCTTAGGGTTTCGAGGGGTGTGTCCCCAACTGGGGTGGTAATTTGGTGGGAGTCTCGAAGGGGATGAGGGGATGCGGATTCGTTAAACGATACCGAGGTTAAGCCCCATTGGGAGGCTTCTGCGCCAGATTCGGCCGCGGAGGAAGCGGGATTCCGCTGGAGTGAGTGGGAGCTGGCCAGAAGAGTGAAGCCGGATGAAGCCGGACTTAGGAAGAGGCCAGAGTCAGAAGTGGACCTCATCTCGCGTATCCACTCGTATAGATTCCGTCTATTTGGATAGCTGTACGCTCGAGCTGAGACATACATACATATATATATATATATATATATATATGTATGTATGTATACACTATATGTGTATACATATATATATACACATAAAAATAACAGCACTCGTGTATTTGGAGTTGCGTCTCAGCTCTTGGGTCCGAACGGCCGCCCGTACCGAGGCCGCGCGGCTGCGGGGTCCCCGCCCGTCCAGGAGAGCTTCTGCCTTGCACCCCCCCCTCTCGGCGAGAGCGGCCGCTAAAAGGCAGACTCTGCCCTCCAGCGTGTCTGCGCCTCTTCGGCTAGCTCTTCCCCGGCACGCGCGCGGCGGCTGCAGGCAAGAGCGACCGCGGGGCATAAGAGCGGTCTCCAGAGCGGCCTGCCGACACCGCTGCGCGCGTTGCGGCAGTGCCGACCCGGGTGCCTGGGCTTGCTCCCCCCTCCTCCTCCTCCTCCTCCTCCTCCTCCTCCTCCTCCTCCTCCTCCTCCTCTTTTTCTTTCGTTCCCCTCCTCCTCCTCCTCCTCCACCCCTTTTTTCTTCTTCTTCTTCTTCTTCTTCGTTTCCTTGCTATTCTGCTCTTTTGCATTTTTGTTTTTCTTATCATTACTCTTATTATTTTTCTCTGCGCTTTATCTTTACTCTTCATAATGTGCATAATCTTCGATATGTATGATTGCTTTTCTTGTTTTGTTTCCTCCTCCTCCGCTATCTCCTCCGCTTTCTCCTCAGTTTTCTCCTCCTCCTCCTCCTCCTCTTCGTCCTCCTCCCCCCCCCAGCATCGAGGGAAAAAGGAAGGACGTCGCAGAGGGGAAGCGGGCGGCGCGCTCAAACCATGCTCAAACCATGCGAGTCGCTCGAAGTGGTGCTGCTCAGAGAGGGGAGCTAGGTGGGCAGGTGGGGGACGCGGAAGGCGGGAGGGGAAGAATCGGTCACAGGAAAAGGACGAGGGGAGGAGGGGATGAGGAAGTCACGTGAAGAGGAGCAGGCAGGAGGGTCGGCAAGAGAGGGGGGGGGGAAGGCAGGGGGAGGCGGCGACGCGCCACCGGGCCGCCGCGGCTCCCCCCCCCCTGCGCGCAGGACGGCCGTGGCGAGAAAGCGACGAGCGACGGGCGCCGACGGGCGGACGGACACACGGGCGGTGACGGGCGGACGCCAAGCAAACGGCGGCGGGCGGGGCGATGCGCGAGTGACGATTGCGGCGTGCGCGGGTGACGGCGCGCCCGCGTGCGCTCTGCCCCATGCGTGGCAAGGGGCTCCCGCGACAGCACGCAGGCATGGGCGTTCGAACGATTTCGATGTGCGCGCGCGAGAGGAACGCTTGGTTTGATATGATGAACACGTTGAAGACTGCTGGGTTGCTTCGTCATCCGCAACAGCGCGATCGCTTGCATGTCTTGCGACAAAGGAATTCGTTGCGACACCATATGCGTTTTATATGAGGTCGGGGCGCTCGGTTTCGCACTTTTTTCCCAAAGCAAAAACGGGTTGTTGAAAGTTTGCGGCGCGCGCGTTTCGCCCATGCAGTTGGCAGGGGCGTTTGAACATATGTGAACAGTGAAAACGAGCGCGCGCATAATAGGGTCTGCAGAAGATCGGTCGGGGAGGGTCGATGAGGGGCTGCCTGGGATGGAACGGAATCATTTTCAGAATGGGTGGGCGCGCAGAATCACGCGCGAATGATAATGCGGAACCACGGGGCGCTATGTCTGGGGGGGGAGATCCTCTATTCTTTTCGAGCGGAGAATCCATGGGTCGCAGTTGATCTTAACAAACGAGTTGACACATCCCGCGCTCTTGTAAACATCCCACCCACCTAACCGCAACCTGGTTGGCAAAACCCATAAGGTGGCGATTGCGATGCATGCTCGGCATTGGCTGGTGCGTCTCTGCGGCCGCGCCAACCCAAGCACGCGCGCGCAGCGGCCGGCTGATTTGACGCGACGAACGCGGCCGCGGTGGCGCTGATCGTTGGGCACATACCAGCGGGCACTTCATTGCGAATCGGCGACTTCGGCGGGCGCGGTATCATGGCAGCGTCGACAACGGTAGACGTTGCGGGCGAGTCTCCAACGACTTCGGCGACGACGACGACGACGACGACGACAACGACAACACCGACGACGACGACGACGATCACGACGACGCCGACGCTGACGACGACGACGACGATGACAACGCCGACGACGACGACGCCGACGCCGACGACGACGACGACGACGACGACGACGGCGACGACGGCGACGGCGTCGCCAACGAAGACGACGACGACGACGACGACGTCGCCAACGAAGACGACGACGACGAGGGAGGAGGGAAGACGACGATGGCGACAACGACAACGACGAGGGAGGAGGGATGACGACGACGACGACGACGACGGCGACGAAGACAACGACGAGGGAGGAGGGAAGACGACGACGACGACGAAACGCCGACGATGGCGACGAGGGAGGAAGGACAACCACGGCGACAACGACGACGGAAACGACGACGACGCCAGGACGACGACGACGACGACGACGAGGAAAGACAGAGGACGACGACGGCGGCGACGACGACGACGAGGGAGGAGGGAGGCGGCGACGACGACGACGAAGACGCAAGAGCGCGCGCGCACGCTTTTGTTGAAAAATCGTGTTGCGAAACCAAGTGTTTTTGTATGTTTTTCTGACACACGATTTTGAAATCTTTCAGAAACCGAAGGTTCTTGCGCGACGACGTGCGGATCAGCACTTCGTTTTTTTTGTGCAAGGGATTCTCGCGACGGCACGCGCGCAACGGCGTTCGACAAATTTCGACATGCACGCGTGCGAAGCCCGTTAGATATATGCTTCTTGCAGATCTTGAAAACCGATGGTTCCGCAAGATTTCGCAAAAACTAAGGTTTTTTAGAAACTTAATGTTGCGAAGCCATGAGTGTTTGTATGTTTTTGGGAAACTCGATGTTGGAATCTTTCCGAAACCGAAGATTGTTGCCGGATTTCGGCATGCGCGCGCCGCGACGCGCGCGTGTGCACTTCGTCTATATTTTTTTGTTGTTGCAAGGGGTTTCTTTAAAACTGATGATTTTTGATGAACGAACGCGCGCGTGGTAATTTTTTCCAGAGGATGGCGGGGGGGGCGATACCAGCTTGTCTGGGATAAAATGAACTCGTAGCTCGGATGGACGATGGGGCAGAATCGTATGTAAATTACAATGCGAAAAGGTGGCCCGTCAACCCCAGGGGGGGAGTGTATACATGTTTCCGTGCCACTCGTCGTTGCACCCCCGGCGAAACCCACGATGTTTGAAGGAATTTGGTTCTTGCGCGCGACGACGCGCGCGCGTGAACCCCGTCCCCTTTTTGCACGGGGCTCTTGCGACAGCGCGCGCGCAAGGGCGTTCGAACGATTTCGACGCGCGCGCGAAGAGGCACGTTTGTTAGCAGTAGAAACGTTCCGACGCAATCTAGGTTATCCAATGATGTTTGAGCAAACTTGGAAATGTCAACGCCACTGCCCCTGCAATCATCTGGCCCACCCTCCCGCAACGGGGTTTGCACATCGCATGCGACGGCGATTTCGCTGAGTGCTTGGCGTTGGCAGGTGCATCCCTGCGGCCGCGCTAGACCGCACGTGCCCGCGCGCGCAGTTGCCGGCTATTTTGGCGCGGCCGACTCGGCCGCGGTCGCGCTGGCCGCTGAACACTTCCCAGCGGGCGCCATGCAAATCAGCAATTTGAGCGTGCGCGGCATCACGGCGACGTCAGCAACGGTAGACGCGATGATGATTGTAGAAATGATAGTGGCGGTGGTGGCGGTGACGGCGGCAAAGCCAATGACGGCGCCGATGCTGATCGGCCCGATGACGATGACGGTGCCCTCGCGTTGGCGATGCACGTTTTGGAAAGAGCTCGCCATGCGCGCGCGGCCGACGCGCGCGAATGGCCCGCATGGTCGTATCTGGAAGGGAACGCCCACGCCCAGCGAGCGCGCGCTAGGGTGGTCGAGTGATTTCGACATGCGGCGCGAGAGGCCCGTTGGGTCAAATGTGATGAACGTTTTGAATAACCGATGCTTGTATTTTAAAAATTCGCAGGAGCGCGCAGGTTTTTCCGAAAGCTGATGTTGCAAAGTCATGGATTGTTGTGTGTTATATGCTCTCGGGACACTCGATCATCCTTACGAACACAGTGGCTTGTTTGACGGATTCTGGCATGCGCTCGCGACGACGCGCGCGAGCGCACTTCGTCCATTTTCTTGTAATAGACTGTTGCGACAGCGCGCGCGAGCAAGGGCGTCCGAACCATTTCGACATGAGCACACACAAGGCCAGTCTAGTATAATTTGATGAACACGTTGGAATCACATGGTATTACTTTGGAGGTGTGAGAGCGCAAAAATATGTTTGGGGTGTGAAACATTCGTGTTGCATTGTTGTTGTTGTTGTTGCAACTATGGTTCTGGGGCGGTCCGAATTGCGTAACCCTTAAGAAACCTACGTGTTTCACTGGTTTCGGCATGCGCGGGCGACGACGCATGCACGTGTGCACTTCGTCTCTGCTCCTGCAAAACGATTATTGGTAACTGATGGTTGCTGAAACACCAATGCGCGCGCAACGTAATTTGTTGCAGGACATGAAGCGGGGGACTTGGTAATTAAGGGAATGCGTGAGATGGTACGAGTTCATACCCAAGACGGACGATGGGGCAGAAGCATCTGTAATACCATTACTCCGACGAAAGGACCCCACATGATAATCTCTTTAGATTGCATGGGGGTATCCTCCTGCCCCTTCCCTTCTCCCACCTACTCTTGCCTCCTCGTTCTCCTCCTGTCTGCTCCTCCTCCTGCCTCAACCCCTGCCTCTTCCTCCTTTTCTTGCCTCCTCCACCTCCTCCCCCTCCCCCTCGTTATGCTTCCTCCCCCCCATTCCCCCTGCCCCTCCTGCCTCCTGCCTCCTCTTCCTGCTCTCCCTCTCCCTTCTCCTCGTCCTCCTCCTCCTCCTCATCCCCTGTCCTCCTCCTCTCCCTCTCCCTCATCCGCTTCCTCCTCCTCCTCCTCCTCCTCCTCCTCCTCCTCCTCCTCCTCGTTTCCATATTCCTCCCCCCTCCTCCCCCCCCCTCCTCCTCCTCCTCCTCCTCCTCCTCCTCCTCCTCCTCCTCCTCCTCCTCCTAGGCCTCCTGCCCCCTCCTGGGGCCTCCTGGGGCCTCTTGGGGCCTCCTGGAGCCTTCTGGGCCTTCCGGGACCTACTGGGGCCTCCTCGGGCATTCCTCCTCCTCCTTTTCCTCCTCGTCCTTCCTCCCCTCAGCCTCTTCCTCTTCCTGCTTTCCTGTCTCGTCCTGCATCATCCCTCCTCCTTTTCCTGGCAATCCTCCTCCTCCTCGTCCTCGTGCGGAACACGACCCAGAGGAAGCGCACGACGTGCGTCCCAGCCGATACGCGCCGGAGGACGACCCAGAGGAAGCGCGCGCCGGAGGATGACCCGGAGGAACCACGTGAGCTGCGGGACCCATAGGAAGGCTCCCGCCTGACGCGTCCTCACAATTCACTCACAGACGAGGGTCCCGCTTGATACTTCTTCCAAATTCAGACCTGAGGAGCCCAAAACGGACGACAGTTACAGGAATCCGATGACCCGCTCGGATTAGTAACATGATCCGCGGGCCCCATAGGGAGGGGGCTCCCGCCTGAGACTTGCTCGCAATTCACTGACAAACAAGGCCCCCGCCTGATGTTTCCTCCAAATGCAGACTTGAGGAGCCCAAAAGTGACGACAGTTACAGGAATCCGATGATCCGCTTGGATTAATAATATGATCTGCGGGCCCCATAGGGAGGGGGCTCCCGCTTGAGACTTCCTTGCAATTCACTCACAGACGAGGCTCCCGCTTGATACTTCCTCCAAATTCAAACCTGAGGATCTCAAAAGTGACGACAATTATAGGAATCCGATGACCCGCTCGGATTAATAACATGATCTGCGGGCCCCATAGGGAGGGGGCTCCCGCCTGAGACTTCCTCACAATTCACTCACAGACGAGGCTCCCGCTTGATACTTCCTCCAAATTCAGACCTGAGGAGCCCAAAAATGACGACGGTTACAAGAATCCGATGGCCCGCTCGGATTAATAACATGATCTGCGGGCCCAGTAGGGAGGGGGCTCCCGCCTGAGACTTCCGCAACTCACTGACAAACGAAGCCCCCGCCCGATACTTCCTCCAAATTCAAACTTGAAGAGCCCCAAAGTGACGACAGTTACAAGAATCCGATGACCCGCTCGGATTAGTAACATGATTTGCGGGCCCCATAGGGAGGGGGTTCCCGCCTGACGTGTCCTCACAATTCACTCACAGACGAGGGTCCCGCTTGATACTTCTTCCGAATTCAAGCCTGAGGAGCCCAAAAATGACGACAGTTACAAGAATCCGATGACCCGCTCGGATTAATAACATGATCTGCGGGCCCCATATGGAGGGGGCTCCCGCCTGAGACTTGCTCGCAATTCACTGACAAACGAGGCTCCCGCCTGATACTTCCTCCAAATTCAGACCTGAGGAGCCCAAAAGTGACGACAGTTACAAGAATCCGATGACCCGCTCGGATTAATAACATGATTTGCGGGCCCCATAGGGAGGGGGCTCCCGCCTGACGTGTCTTCACAATTCACTCACAGTCGAGGGTCCCGCTTGATATTTCTTCCAAATTCAAACCTGAGGAGCCCAAAAATGACGACAGTTACAAGAATCCGATGACCCGCTCGGATTAATAACATGATCTGCGGGCCCCATAAGGAGGGGGCTCCCGCCTGAGACTTGCTCGCAATTCACTGACAAACGAAGCTCCCGCCTGATACTTCCTCCAAATTCAAACCTGAGAAGCCCAAAAGTGACGACAGTTACAAGAATCCGATGACCCGCTCGGATTAATAACATGATCTGCGGGCCCCATAGGGAGGGGGCTCCCGCTTGAGACTTCCTCGCAATTCACTCACAGACAAGCTCCCGCCTGATACTTCCTCCAAATTCAGACCTGAGGAGCCCAAAAGTGACGACAGTTACAAGAATCCGATGACCCGCTCGGATTAATTACATGATCTGCGGGCCCCATAGGGAGGGGGCTCCCGCCTGAGACTTCCTCAGAATTCACTCACAGACGAGGCTCCCTCTTGGTGGATGATGGTGATGGGATGATGACGACGGTGTTTGATGATGATATATGACTGATGATGATGATGATGATGATGGTGGTGGTGGTGATGATGACGACGTGATGATGATGATGGTGGTGGTGATGAGTGCTGATGGTGAGTGATCGTGCGATTCTGATTGTAAATGGTGATGATGATGATGGGGACGAAGTGGTGAGTCAGCGAATAGTGATGATGATGATGATGATGATGATCGTTCGATGCCGATGATGGTGAGTGATCGTGCGATGGTGATGGTGATGCTGATGGTGATGATGATGATGATGATGATGATGATGATGATGATGAGTGATGGTGATGGTGATGATGATGCGGAGGAGGAAGCAAAGAGGAGCAGAGGAGAGGGAGGAGGACGAGAGATCCTGCGCGGAGGGTGTGCAGAGAAAAAAAAAACCACTTAGGATGTGGGGAAAAAACCACTCCTAATGCTCTCTTACACAGAGGAGTCTGGGCGGCGACGGGCCCAGACGGGGCGGAGATGACGCGGCGACGGCGGCAAAATAAACGCCAGACCAGTTGACAGGCCCAGACAGCGGGCGGCGACGACGCGGCGACGGCCGCAACATAGCCGCCAGACCGGCAGACAGGCCCAGACGACGGGCGGCGACGTGACAGCGATGAGGCAGCGACGGCGGCAACATAGCCGCCAGACTGGCGGACAGGCCCCGTTCCTCAGAGGAGAAAAAAGGACCCCGTAAGTGCACGCATCGATTGGGGAAGCAACTTTCGGAGGTCCGCGCGGAGTTCTCCGATCGGCGCCAGGCACCCTGGCGGCGCCTCCAACGCCGACCTTGGCGCGTTCCGCGCGCCAGGGAGGGGGGTCCAGCGCCGATCCGCGAGGTTCGCGCCGACCTGCGAAAGTTCATGTTTATGTCATCGTCTGCTCCCCGAGGACGGTCGACGAGCGCTCGAGCGGACGACGGACGGCGGCGGCCGTCGGCGGCAGCGGCGCTTCTGCGCTGCAGCGGCGCGAGGGGGTTTCTGCGCGAACTCGTGGGAGCCTCCCGTACCACCATCTTGTTGGCTCCTGCGAGGCGACGCTGAACGAAGCCGCATCGACGCTGCATCGACGCCGACCGACACCGATCCACGACAGATCGGCGCCATCTCACCGATCACCAGACGCGAATCGACGCTAGCGCGTTTCAAAAAAAACGGCATACTTGAGAGGGCACAGGGCCCCAATGACTTGCTACCGAAGGGGGGGCGCCCGGCTCCGCCTCGCGGGGCGGCGCCAGCGGCGGCGACGGCGGGGGCAGCAGCAGCTCCGCCGCCGCGCGGGCGGCGCCGGCCGCCGGCGACGAGGCCTCGCCGCGCGCCACGGGGCAGGAGTGGGCACTCCGCAGGCGGGTCTCGCCACGTGATGGGAAGTCCCCCCCCTCTGCTCCTCCTCCTCATCCTCCTCCTCCTCGTCCTCCTCGTCCTCCTCGTCCTCCCCCTCATCATCGTCACCATGCTCCTCCTCCTCCTCCTCCTCCTCACCCTCCTCCTCCTCCTCCTCCTCCTCCTTTCCTCCTCCTCGTCACCATGATCGTCATCGTCATCATCCTCATCATCCTCATCATCCTCATCATCCTCATCATCCTCATCATCAGCATCATCAGCATCATCTTAGTAATTATCATCCTCCTCCTCCTTCTCCACACTATCACTACCTCATCATTATCCTCATCCTCATCCCCATCCTCGTCCTCGTCCTCATCCAGCTCCTCCTCCTCCTTCTCCTCCTCCTCTTAAACATCCTCCTCCTCCACCTTCTCCTCATCCTCATTATCACTATCATCCTCCCCCTTCCTCTATCTGCACATCCACGTCCTCCTCCTCATCATCATAATCAGCAGCATCACCGTCATCGCCATCATCATCCTAATCAGCATCAACATTATCACCACCATCAACCATCACCAGCACCATCACCATCAGCATCATCATCACCATCATCACCAGTATCCTCCTCCTCCTCATCCTTGCCATCATCATCATCATCATCATCATCATCATCATCATCATCATCATCAGCATCAGCATCAGCATCAGCATCATCATCATCATCATCATCGTCATACTCATCATGCTCATCAGCATCATCATCATCATCATCATCATCATCATCATCATCATCATCATCATCATCATCATCGTTATCCTCCTCCTCCTCATTATCATCATTACCTCATCCACATCCGAATCATCACCCTCACCATCATCCTGCTCTTCCTCCTCATCCTCCTTCTCCTCCTCCTCCTTATCATCATCATCATCATCATCATCCTCATCAGCAGCATCATCATCAGCATCGTCATCCTCATCATCATCACCACCATCCTCATCCTGATCCTCCTTTCCGTCCTCGCCCGCATACTCATCCACCTCCTCCTCCTCCTCCTCCTCCTCATCCTCAACCTTATCCTCATCATCGTCCACATCCTCCTCCTGATCCTGATCCTGATCCTCATCCACCCTGCTCCTCCTCATCCTCGTCTTTTTCAGAATCATCATCACATTATCACCACCACCATCGCAACCGACATCATCATCATCATCATCATCATCATCATCATCATCATCAGCATCAGCATCAGCATCATCATCATCATCATCACAACCATCACCACCACCACCACCATTATCATCATCATCACCACCACCACCACCATCATCATCATCATTAGCAGCAGCAGCATCATCAACATCACCATCACCATCACCATCACCATCACCATCACCATCATCATCATCATCATCATCATCACCATCATCATCATCATCATCATCATCATCAGTATCACCAGCATGATCATCATCATTCACATCATCATCCCCATCGTCATTATCAACAACGACAACATATCCTCCTCTTCCTCCTCCTATTCTTCGGCTCTGTTGAAGATTCGCATCACGAGTCAAGTCCAAGCTACTGACTCTGGACGTTGTTGTTCGCCGCTCCTCGGGCTCGCGGGGCCCCTCCTGGAGGTCTCTCGCCGCCTGTCGGGCTCGCAGAGGTTCGGGCCCCGGGGCCGTTCCAGAAACGGCTCGGGAGGATCGGCGGCTGGTGTCGAGCGTTGCTTGATGGGGGGGGGGGGGGGCGACGGGCTTTTTTTTTGGGGGGGGCAACGTGCACCTGTCGGGCCATTTTGGGGCCCCAGGGGTCCCGGCCCCAGGAGTCCCCTCTGGGGCACGGGAGGTGCACCCCACAGGAGGACCGTCCCCCCGAAAAGGCGCGGTGCCCGCTGGTCGGTCCCCCGGGGGAATCCAGGACCCGCCTCCGGCACGACCCGCTCTGGGGCAGAAGCGTGCGCCCCACGAGGCAGGGCGGCCGGCGGGGGATCCCCCTCCTCCTCCTCCTCCCCCTCCTCCGCCTCCTCCTCTCCTACTCCTCCTCCTCCTCCTCCCCTCCTCCTCCCCCCTCCTCCTCCTCTTCCTCCTCTTCCTCCTCCTCCTCCTTCTCCTCCCCCTCCTCCTCCTCCTTCTCCGCCTCCTCCTCCTCCTCCTCCTCCTCCTCCTCCTCCTCCTCCTCCTCCTCGAAGCTGGCCCTGCGGCGATCGGGGGGAGCCCCGTCCCCCGAGGACGGGGAGGCAAGGCCTTCCTCGGCACTGATCCCCAGCGATCCGGCGCGCCTGCTTCTTCAGGCAGAAACCTTCAAATCTGACGCTCCCCAAACAATGTTGCAACCGGGTCTCCGGACCCCCTCTTTCTCCATCAGTTCCCGAGCCGGATCGATCTGTGAGGGTCCCTGGGGCCGAAACTAGGCGAGAGCCCCAATTGGAAAACACCTGCAAGGCCAATATCTCAGGGAGTACCCACTACATCCACCGGGCGACGACGTCGTCGGGGAAGGGTGATTTCCAACCCGCACTGCCTCGGCCCCCCCCGCCCTGAGGCTCCCTCTCCGCCCCATCGTCCTCCCCCTGCTTGGGAGAGGGATTGGACAGAGAGCCAAACCCAACCGACACCCTTTAGATGAAGGCGATGGCGGCTTCTTCTTTGAAGCGAAGAAGATATCAGTGTCAAGGGTAAGAGAGGGACCATAATCTCTCTCACGCAAGCACGCACGTACGTACGCACGCACGCACGAAGACACGCACGCACGCACGCAAGCACGCCCGCACGCACGCACGCGCACGCGCACGCACACGCACACGCACACGCACACGCACACGCACACGCACACGCACACGCACACGCACACGCACACGCACACGCAAACGCACACGCATACACACACACACACACACACACACACACACGCGCACACACACATACACACACACACACACACACACACACGCATACACACAGGCACACACACACACTTTTGGCGTCTTGGCCCCGCGCGCGGCGACATGGCGTAGCTCGTCGCGCGCAAGCAGCGTAGCGCGCGCATTTACGACCCAGCCGAGCTCTCAGATATCATTTCGGGTACACATACTCGAAATCCCAGAATATTCGACCCCTCCCCCTTAAACCAGACCCCCCTTCAACGGCGACCTAATTGTCCAGACCGCCCTGCCAACGGGGGGCATGCATATTCCAGACCCCCCTCGAATTCGGTTTTAGGAAGGCGCCCTGATAAACCGGACCCCCCCCCGCTTCAAAAAAACGGCGCCTCAAAAACCGGATCCGGGGGACTATTATGAAGGGATTTCGAGTACACACACACGCACCGCTTCGCTCCGTGCTGTCGCTCCTCCCCTTGGCCCGGCCTCGCACACTCCGAACAGATGTCTGCACGCGACGCGGAGGGGCGGCGCGCGCGAAGGCTACATGCTCCTGTCGTGAGAGAAGAAAGCAACACACACATAAGAACTCACGCCAATGCTCAGGCTGAGGGGACTTTCGCCGGTCCCCCATGATGACTGTGAAAAACTCCGGAAGGAACACTTGCCCTGGGAAAAGGGTTGGGACCTCTCGGGAACAGAATGCCAGACGTCCGTGCCGCCGGGGGCAGAGAGACCACCCTCACAGGGAGCACCCATGCAAGCGAGGGCCTGCAGAAGGTGGCCCCAAGGCAAGGATCGCACGGGGCGGGGCTGTCCCGTAAATGCCCAGGGCTGGCGATGGTGAGCGCCCAAGGGGTCCGGCGGTTTGTTCCTGCGCTGGAGACTACCAGGCCGCCCCCCGCCCCGTCCAGGAGGAGGAGGACGAGGAGGAGGACGAAGAGGAGGAGGAGGAGGAGGAGGAGGAGGAGGAGGAGGAGGAGGAGGAGGAGGAGGGGAGGAGGAGGAGGAGGAGGAGGAGGAGGAGGAGGAGGAGAACCTGGTTCGTCTGGCCAGGACTGCAGACGCTGGGGAAGGCCTCGAGCCAGGAGCTGGGGCCAGAAGCAGAGGCAAGCTCCGCACAAGCATCCGCTTCTGAAGGTCCGCGCAACTTTCTTTCATCGGCGCTGCCCTCCCTCCCTGGCGCGCGGAGCGCGCCCCTGGGCGCCGCCAGGGGGGTCCAGCAGATCCAAGACATCAGCGCGGAACTTCGACAACAGAGGTCGGCTGCGTTTCTCCTCCTTCAATGGGTGGCGCCTTCTGACACCAGACCTCTGCTTCCTGGCCCCCCCCACTGGGCGCTGAACGCTGACGGCATCTCAGCGCAAACTAACATGGATTAGGGATCCATGGATCTGGCGCGTGGGCGCCGGACCCACGGATCGGGCAAGGTACTCCTTCCCCCGCAGCATGGCGTCAGTGCCGAATAATTTGGCGACGGGGCGCGCCGACTCTGATAATTTAGCATGTGCGCAGACCGAGGACGTCGTGGACCGACCGCCTCTGCTCGAGCGGCCTGCCGAAGCATTCCAGCGTGTACAGCACCCGACTGTCAACATGCGACAGGCGCAAGAGGGCAACACGCCTCCCCACCCCGCGGCCACAAGCGGGGACACGTTGGACGGGGAGGGCATCATCTGGCTGATTGATGGCGACACCGAGAAGGACCAGACGATGAAGAAGCACCTTCGGGACAACGCGGACGGCAACTACGTATTGATGGAGACTGCCTTCCACGACGAGGAGCTGGACCTTCACGACGGGCTCCAGGAGAGAACCCGATGGTATCACACCGTGAACCAGTGCAGCGCCATCGTAATCATCCCGAGGAGCTCGACCTGGACGGCAGACACAGACGTCGAAATGGCTCTGCGGGAGTCGACGGCTCCTTGGGGAGCCAAGTACCACTCGCAGTCCAAGATGCAAGCAATCGCAGCGGACAACGCCGAGCTGCGATTGGCCATCGATGTCACGGCGGAGGCCGCCAAGATGAAGATCCAAGGTGTTCTGATTTTGCCGCCGCGCCTCGCAGACCGCCCACATCCGAGCACGCTGGACGAGTTCCCTGCGCTGAGAGTGTCGCGGACGGAGAGCAGGAGGACGGTCTGCGCCAGCGGCATAGACCTGCAGGGCCAGGCGACCACGGAGCGGGAGCTGAGCGACCTCTCGAGTGGCGCTGTGGCCGCGCGCACCCGCCGCCTGGGCGCCAGCAGGGGCTCCAGTGCCGGACACCTCGGCGCACCTCGCGCGGCACAAGGCGCGGCAGCCGCGTGAGGGTGGCTGAGCCGGCCGCGCCGCGAGGCCCACCGGGGCTGCCCCCCCATGCTCGAGTCCGAACTCAGCCCCCCCCCCCCTCCCTCTGGCCCTTGGAGCCCCTCGAGTCCACCTCCCCCTTGGGGGCTGAGGTTCGGCGACCGCTCATCCCGCAGTGGTCGACGGCGCGTCGCCGCCGCGTCTCACCACCACCCAACCACGCATTCGGCTGGTTGCTGGCAGCAGGCTGCAGCTGGCTATCTGGGTGGCGGTGCGGCGCGGCCGCGACCAGGAGCACAGTACAAGGCCACGGGCCTTCCTCCCCCCTCCCGGGCCCTTGAGGTCCCTCCCCCCCTCCCCTCCTCGTGGGCCTGCGCGCGCCCCCCCCCCCCCCTCTCTTCTTCGCGCCCTGGCGGGCGCCCTCCCTCTTCGCGTCGGGCCCTGCCTCGGCCCCCCTTGGGTTTGCGCGTGGGTGCCTTGGGCTCGGGTTCCCCGCCTCCCCCTCCTCAGGGCCTTGGAGCCTCTTCTCCCCTCTCGCGGGGTCCCCGGGAGCCCCCCTGTTGCGTAGGCTGTCGCGGCGCCGCGCGACGCGGCGGCGCGGCCTGTGGAGGTGCTGGACACCGCGGCGCGCGCCATGGGGGGAGCGAGTGAGTGAGGAGGAGAAGGGGGTAGGAGTGAAGGTCCCGCGCATCTAGGATGAGGAGGAGGAGGAGGAGGAGAAGGAGGAGATGAAGGGGGAGGAGGAGGAGGAGGAGGAGGAGGAGGAGGAGGAGGAGGAGGAGGAGGAGGAGGAGGAGGAGGAGGAGGAGGAGGAGGAGGAGGAGTAGGAGGAGTAGGAGGAGGAGGAGGAGGAAGGGGAGGAGGAAGGGGAGGATAGGAGGAGGAAGGGGCGGAAGAAAACCTTTGGGCGAAGCGGAACGATGAAATTCTGAACGACTGAGGCCTGCGACAAAAACCCAAACGTGCTCTCCCACTGCTCCTGTTCCTCCTGTCCTACCTCCACCCAACCACCTCAAAAAGCATCATCAAAAGCATCATTCGGACACTCGCCCCACCTCTTTATGAATAAATGATCGGCGTGGCAGAACTCAGTGTACTGAAAGTGTCACCATGCTCCCCCTTCTCGTCTTCCACACAATCCGTCTTGCCACGATGACCAGACTTATGCCCATCGTCATGACTCATCCACCTCTGTATTCACCCCCATTCCAAGCTTTCAGAAGAGATCGCCACCTACACGGGGACGCAACACAAATTGGACGCGCAAACGATAGCTGTGGGAAGCGGAGCTGTCGGACACTGCGCACACCGCCTGGACCGCGACGCCATGAACTTGGTCGCGCAGCTCTTTGTGAAGCACCCCCTGGCTCGCCAGAGACCTGGGGCCCCCGAGCTCTGACGTACAGTGCATGCCCCCTGGGCCCGGCGAAGGCCCCCCATGGGGCTCGGAGGGAACTCCGCACACACTTCTCCAATGCGTTTTAGGTCTGGGGCGGCTGGCAGCGGAAATTGGGGAAGCCAGAAGGTACCGATACCGCTACTCCCCGGACCTCTCCTGGGGTGTCTTCTGCCCAGAATTTCGGGGCGAATCCGGCGGTGGCGACGGCCTCCCAGGAAGCCCCAAAAACGGGGAAGACGGGCGAACGGGGGTAGAGGTATGGGCACCCTTTCCTTCTCTGAGAAATCGCCTCCTCCACCTCCTCCTCCTCCTCCTCCACCTCCTCCTCCTCCTCCTCGGCCGCGGCCGGCGGCCGATCCACCGCGGCGGCCAGCCTGCGAGCCGGCCGAGCGGAAGCCGGCCGAGCGGCGGCCGAGAGCGGCCATGCCCGCTATAGAGCAGCCTGCGCCGGCTCCCACGCCGCCGCGCTGCCGCCCGTGCTGCCGGTGGTGCCGGCGCTGTCGAGGGCCTCGGGCACGGGCTCCAGCGGCGCGCCGAGGGCGGCGTCCCCGGGGAGCTGGGCGCGGGGGAAGGGTCTCGAGCTGCAACGCAAGTTTACCGTTTACCCAGGCATCCGGCGCCTCGGGAGAAAGTCGGGACGGAGTCTTTTGTCCTCGGGTCTTCGGCCTCTCGGGGCCCTTATATACCGGGCCTCGGGACCGCCAAAAACCGACCCGGGATGAAAAACCGGCCCCGGGGAAATGGTCGAGAGGTTTGGTTGGGGGGCGGAAAGATACGGATACGTGTTGTCCCCGGACTTCTCCTGGGGTGCGTTCTGACCAGAATTTCGAGGCGAATTCAGCGGTGACAACGAGGATTCCCCAGGAGGACCAGGAAAGGCCGAAAACGAAGGGGGACAACACGTATCCGTATCTTTCTCTCCCCCGATTTGGGGGCCCGCGTCTCGAAAAGATCGAGGCGCCAGATGTCTGGGTAGAAACGCCGCACGTCTGCGTCGGGTGCCGGACCGGCCGGAGAGAGCCCGCAGCGTCGCGCTGCTGATCTGACCCTCTTGGCCCTTGGTCGGAGTCCTCCTCCTCCTCGTCCTCGTCCTCCTCCTCCTCCTCCTCCTCCTCCTCCTCCTCCTCCGCCGATGCGCGTCCACGCTGGGATGGGCGCGAGGGGTGCTAAGGGGGGAAAAAAAATATGATCAGTGAACGCCAAGGTGGGCTCTATCGGGCCCGAACTGAAGTAAAAGTGCGTGACAAATGCGGCGGGACCCACCTAGACCAGATGGCAAAACCCCTTCAACCACTAGGAACATTTGTAAAACGGAGCCGGCCCCAGTAGTCGGAGGAGGGCCAGTCGAGACACCGGCGGCGCTCCTGGCGTTTTTTTTTAAATCTCCCAGAAGCTTCTCGTCGCCACGGCCGGATCCGCGTCGGAAAATGCGCCAGAACGGACCCCAGGAGTGATCCGACGACCAATTTTTATGAAGGGGCCCTGGGACACACAAACAAATACACACAAATAAAAAGATCCCAAATATTTTCCAATATTTTCTGGGTTTCTGTCTCCCCCCCATTTCCCATATTTTCCCATATGTTCTGGGGAATCGCAGATGAATTGTGTCTGTGTGTTTCTTTCCCTCCTGAACTTTGAACTGATTTGGGCCAGGCAGGAACACCGCCGCTGTCTCAACTGACCCTCCTCTGAGGGCCAACGGCGGCGTCAGGGGGGACGGCGGGGCGATTCGAAGCGCGCTGTTTTCGGTGCCAGGCGGTGTTGAAGGGGCCCCAGGACACACAAAAAAATACACACAAATAAAAAGATTCCCCATATTTCCTTATATGTTTTTTTAAAGGTTTTTTGTCATCCCTCCCATTTCCCATATTTTCCCATGTTTTCTGGGAATGGACGATTAATTGTGTGTGTGTGTTTCTTTGCCTCCTGAGGTGTTCCCAATCTCTGGGTGTTCCAGCAACTGCGCCGCGACAGGAGGCGTCACAGGCTGCCCAGATCATCCCGCCCGGCCTCCGTGGACCCAGGCCACGACTGGCACACTGACCTGGGCAAGGTTTCGCTAGCCCCTCGCAGCGCGATTCAGGTCCGCATCCGCGTCGTGACGGTCCCGGGGGCCTCGGGGTGGGCATCATGGCCGCCTCGCCACGGCCAACCAAGTCATTGCGCTTGCAGCGGGCCCACCCCATGCGTCGTATGGCTTTCCTGTGAATGATGCGGGGGTTGTTGCTCTTGTATACAGCCAAACATCCAAAGGCGAAGAAGGCACACCTGGTTCGAGAAGAGATGACAGCGGATGGGGTGACCATAAAAATGGTCGGAACGTGCATGATCTTCTCAAACCCGGAAATTACACATATTCTACTTTCTTGTTACCATAACAAGCGCGCAGAACGGCGAGCATCTGCCACGAAACAATTTCACATAACGCCAAACGTCGAAACACACGAACAAGGGTGCGCAAGCCGACGAGCGCAACATATGGAACACGTGAGAATGACATTGCAACTGGCACAAGAAAACGCACGCTGATTGGCTGCGGCTGCTTTGTCATCCTCAGGCATCGGCAGGTCACGTGGGATGTCGATGGTCCGAGAGCCAATCGGCTAAATGGCCCTTACACTTCCATCGTCTCAGCCTCAACATCAGCCAGCATATGAGAGGCCGGGGCCCACCTCGTTGGAACTTCCCTCAAAAGTATGCCCTTATGGGAGCCCGCTGCTGCTTCACGTTGGATCGCCTCACGCAGCCATACCAACTCCATGATCATACATTCCTCCTATGGCAGCTTCCTCGAGCCCTGGTGAAGCGCATCGCACAATGACTTGCGGCCTACCACGCGGGTGATCGGCAGCACCTGGATGTCGGCCAGCATCTCGCAGTGGGTCAGATCAAGGTCGGCATGCATCATTTCTAAATTGATCGATCTCGCGGGTTCCGCTACATCGAAGGCCTCCGCGAAGCGCATGGTCTCCGCGGCGAAGGTACTCCAAGCCACTCGCGGCAGAGCGCGCCTTCTCCAGTCCGCAACAATAGCCGTGCCTGGTCGGCCCTGTGCCGCAGCCCGTTCGCAGAGGTTCACGAGGTCGTCAGGGGGGGGGATGAACCTGCTCGCCCTGAGCCATGCGCTGGATGGCTTCATTCTCGATCATCGTTTGCCCCGAGGCAGCGCCGTGGTGGGCTTCGAGGCGCCGCGGCTTATCCACGCGCAGCTGCGCGACGCGGCGCGCCTCGTCGGCCGTCGACTGCAGCGCGGAGATCGCCTCATTGATGCCCGCATCGTCTTGGATGAATTGCGCGGCGCATTCTGCGTCCGCTGCGCAATGTGGGCACCGCCCGCGAGACGTCGGGCGTCGTCTCGCGAGCGTGCCAACCCAAGCTCTCCAATGAATCCCGTTTGTCGGCGACCTCGCGGACTCTGCACTCGAGGCTCGGGCCCGGCTGGCGCTTCCTGTCCATCTCGATGAGCTCGAGCCTGCTCTCGATGATCGTCGCCTGGTCGATGATCGTCGCCTGGTCGCCCTCTACTGAAACGACCTCCCGCCGAACACCGCGGGCACGCGTCGCCATTCGGACTCTCAGCCGTAGCACCTGGGACAGCCTGGCCACGAAAAGACCGTCGGCGTGGACGCAAACCAGGATGCTCAACCTGGCCTCTTCGTAGAATCCACGAAGAACGGTGGGGTCGAGCAGTGGCGGCATCACGTGGACAGCCTGTCCGTTTTCGTGCTTGCGAGCCGCCTCGATGAGACTTCGACGTAGGGAGCGCCGCCGCAGTCTGGGCGCGTCGGCCAGTCCGAAGATGCCTTCCGTGCACTTCATGAGGCAGCGCGGGCCCACGTTGGGCAACCCTTCCTGGGGCTGCGCCACGTAGAGCTCCCACGCGCGGCCGCGCTCCTCGCCCTGAACGAAGGCGCACTGAATGTCGCCCACCACGACGTCAAACTTGCAAGTAAGACGCCCCCACGGCCAGCTAATTGAGCACCGAATGTCCCGAGACGGTCGGTGCATCCGCGCGGAGTCCCACCACCCGGTCTGGATCGTTGCGTCCGCCACAGCGCAATCTCGCTTGTGGCTCGGGCGGAGCGCTCTTCGCACAAGCGTTCTCGCTGCGGCGCGGGAACCTCGACGTCGAGTGCCGTCTTGGGCGGGCTCTTTCACGCGCCTGCATGCTCTCTAGGAACTGCGCGCCGTCGTAGCTTCCCCACCGCTTCCACTGCAACGCTGCTGCTCCCGGATGGCGGTCGCGGGCATCGGGCTCCGCGGCATCTCCTTCTCGAGCGCCCGCCGCAAGAACCTCGCCACGTTCCCAACGCCTCTTGGCTATGGGCCCGAAACTGAAGATCGTGACATGCGCTGGCCGCCGCTGGCGGCCCCCGGGCGCCGCGCGGGAAACGGCCAGAAGACTTTCTGAGCCCGCGACTGGAGAGCTGCCTGCCGCTTTGCGAGGTCCTCCTTGGTGGAGGGCGCGCCATGCCCTGGAAGGTCTGGCGGAGGTGGCGTCTGTGTTTTCGCGCCGCTTGAGCGACGGCTCCGCCTGCAGCGGCGGCTCCTCCACGGAGCGCCCCCCCCCGTGCTCCGGCGTGACCTGGGCCCCCATGTGCCCCTGCAAGATATCTCCCAGGCCTTGTCCAGCCGCTGTTCGAGCGGCTGGGGCGGCTCTGCTCCGCGCGGCCGACGTCCTCGCCAGTCCTCAAACTCGGGCTGGTCGCCCTTCTCGTGCTGGCGAATCATCTCGTTCAACTCCTCAGTCGTGAGATCGTCGCCTCGGCCGGACCGCCAGGTCTCCTCGTCCTCGGCAGGGCGCGACTGCACGCGCGACACCTGCGCCGTTCGAGCAAGTGGGAAAGCCAGATACTAGAAGCCCCGGCAGGCCCGATGACCACCGCTGGCCCCCACCACTCGGGGAGCTCGGTCCCCTTCCACAGCCGCCGGCGGAACGGCCGGCCACAATTCTCGTAGTTGGGCCCTGCCACCCTCGGATTGTGGAGGGATGCTAGGCGCAGGGCCAGGCTAGACTGCAGCTCCACGAGCGCCGTCCTCGCCGCTGGGCGGATGGCCATCCCCGGGGCGAGTCGGTAGACGCGTGGCGCATGCTCTGGTCGGCGATCTGCGAGGGCCCGTCGATCGAGCCCGCCGACAAGATAGGAGAACGTCCGTAGGCTCACTGCGAGGGTGAGGAGCCACGCGCGCGCCTCATGCCATTCTCGGCCTGGCAGGCCCCCCAGACGGCGGTCTCGAGCTCGGCGCGCTCCGCGATCGACGCGCGCTCGGCCGCGCTGCTCGCCGCGAGCTTGAGCCAGCCGCCATGCCGCTTGGCGCAGCCATTCCCCCGGTGGGACTGTCCCGCAGTGGCCAGGGTCCTGACGCCCATGTTGTCCATCGCCTCTTGGAATTCGGTGGAAAACATCCAATCAGGCTCGGGTCGAAGAGCAACTGGAAGTCCCGCGGGCCAGGGCTCTCGGACAACATTGAACACCGTCTCGGGCTCGCGATTCTTGCGCGGGCAGGCGACGCGGCGCGTCGTCGAGGCCTCCACGATCCACATTGCCATGTGGATTCCGTGCGCGTCGCGTAGATATACGCCATCAGCTCCCAACTTGCCGTTGTAGCCGCCAGCGGGGGAGAGCCGAGAGACTGGGTGGAGTCTGGGCGCTGGCTCGGTCCCGTTGCAAGTCCCGCGCCTCGGGTGCTTGGCGCTTTGAACGAGAGCGTCCTCAGCGCCAGTCAATCCCGGGCCCGAGCCAAGTCGTCCTTCGACGGATGCTCGAGGCCCTGGTGGGGCCGCCTCAGCTGGGCCCGCGCGCTGCGCGCAAGCGCCCCCGTCCCCTCCCCGAAACGGATGGCGCGAGCCGCTATCGAATCTTTCTCGGAGGCGCCGTCGCTGCCATGGGCTTCCGCAAGCAGGCGCTGGACGCTCCGCTTGCAGCCTCCTCGGGCGCATCGACGATGAGAATGGAGAAGTAGTCGGTGTAGACATGGCTTCACTTGATCCCCTGCGGCGCGCCCATTAACTCATTGTCCCCGCGATCCCTCTGAAAAAGGCAGGCAGCAATGCCACTCGAAGACCTCGCGGCCGCGATCTCGGTTGGCTCCCGCGCGCGGGCATCCCGCGCGCGGGCATCGGTCCTGAACTCCGCGGCGCCCGCGAGGGCCCCGAGCCTCTTCCATGGCGTCTCGTTCCACGACAGCGCCATCCTGGGGCGCTCGATGACGGCCGCCCCGCCGGACTCGCGCTGCATCAAAAAGGGAAAGGCCGTCTCGACATGCTTCAGGGTGGGCAGCTCGCGCAGTCTTCCTCGACGCAGTCGTCGCCCGCCTCCGCAATGTCCAGGCTTAGCATGTAGCTCCAGATCATGCTTGGGTGCCCAGGACCGAGCAGTCGGGCTCGTGCTTCTTGGCGCGGCCGATGAGCTCTCGCGCGGTCTCGGGCATCTCGAAGTCGTCGCCGTGGGCAATGCCCCGCGGATGTCCGACGCGTTAGTCTCGGCGCTGCTTCGCGAGAACCCCTGGCCTTGCCGCCCCGGGCACCCGTGAAGTGGAACATCCGTTTGCCGCCGCTCCCCGCGAGCTGCGCTCTCTGCCCTCAGGGGCGGGCTGCTCGCCCCTGACTCCGCGCCGCGGCGAGCGATGGGGCCCGTCGCCTCTCCGACGCTCGCAGCGACGCGCGGCGCCGGCAAAGTCCCGGCAGTCCTGGCCGAAGGCCATGCAGGACCCCGCCCTTCATGCCCTTGCGCAGGTGCTTCTTCGCCGCGACGCGCTGGAATCCCTGGTCGGCGCGCTCCACCCGCTGCGCGCCCGGGCCGCGGTCGCTCGAGTCCTTCGCAAACGAGTCGGCGCCCGGGATCCTTCCCATATCGGGGCCCCGGTCGGCCGCCAACGCTGCCTGCTCCACTGCTGAATGACTTGCCGTCGCAGCGGTCGTCCAGCTGGAGCTGTCGCCAGCGCCGCCCAGGCCCGCGAGCGATGACGCACGCGGCGGGCCCCTCTTCCTCGCATTGGCCGCCTGCACTACCCTTGCCATCGGTGACGCGCCGGGAGCTGCCTGCGCCGCTGCAGCCGGCGGCCCCTGGCTCGACGCGACCGCCGCCGTCGACGCCGGCGCCCTCGCCCCCCGCAAGGTGCGCGCGGAGACGGCGCCAGTCGGCAGAAGTCGTTCGGCCGCGCCCCATGCCTTGACCCTTCTGCGCAGAGAGTCGACGGGGCCTCTTCCGAGTCGAAGCCCGCGGCCAAGCAGTAGGCGACCAACGAATCCTTCCGCCATTTTCTGAACCCTCGCGCGAGCTGTGCCCTTGCCGAATCCCGTCGGCGTATCGCCATGTCGGGTGGCTTCGTCGCTGGGATCGCCGCTCGCAGAGCTGCGTTGGTCTCCTGGCCCGACGTCCACCCTGGTGCTAGTGCCCAAATCATCTGGGACAGGCTTAACTCAGTAACGGATTTCTGGGTTGTCGATTTCAGGTCGCGACCGGATCCTGGTTTTGACGCCATCTCGAAAAAAATGACAAACGCCCTGCTCATGATCTCTGAATTTCGGCATTGGCAACCCGAATTTCGGCATCGATTGCGACGCAGAATTCGGCATCGTCGAACTCGAAATCCGGTAACGAACCAGGTGCGGATTTCGGCATTCCTGTTGCAAAATATCGGTGAGGACGGCGCAGGATTTCGGTGGCGACGAGACGCCGAAACCAAGCATCGCTGAACGCGAATCCAGTAACGAATTACCGGAATTTGCACGCTGATTCAACCGTGCACGCGTGACTCCTGATACCGGAATCAATCCCTGGAGTCCAGCTTTGGGCGGTCGCGGATGATCTGGGTAGGCAGCGCGACCAGCTCGGTCTTCTTCACTCGGCCACGCGCAAGAATGGCACAGGGCATGAGCGACCTCTGGTGCGCGGTTTTTCTCAGGATGCCGCGGGGGGGGGGCCGCACGCGAGCGCGCGAGGCGCCGCTGCCGCCTCGCGCCAGGCGACCGGGGGGCCCATTTGGGCCCGTGCCAAAGGTGACCCCGGCAAAAGGCCACGCTCGCGTCCATTCGCGAAAACTCACGCGGGCTAAAACCTCTGATTTTGGTCGAGACACCGTCACCCTGGAAACTATGCACCCCTGATGCGCGGGGGTCATGAATGCCCAGGCCTCGTTCGTCATGAGCTGGGTGAAGCGCTGCCGTGCTCGCAACGAAATGGCGCGCTCCTGCGCCGGGTTCCGCTGGGGCCCTGCCGGTTCCGTTTGTGGCGGCGAGAGCCATCTCCATGTTCGCGCGCTGGGCCAGCGTCTGGATGCTCTTGATCATGCCTCCTCGTGCTTGCTTATCGTCTTGACTTGCTTGATATCCATTTTCATGTGCTTGCTGCTCTCGTTGGTCCGGTTTGCCCGCGCGTTTCGGGGGCCACATGCGTTTCCCCCTTGTCCCGGGTCCGAGGGCCAACGCGATGGAACCGCATTTCTGGCGCGGCCTCTCGAGAATGACGCTGTCTGGTGCGACCCAGACTCCTTCGGGACATAGGAGAAGATTGATCAGCGGGCGCTGTGAGTCCGCTTCTGTGACTGGGACAGGCGGAGCACCCGTCTCGCTCGGAAAACTGCACGCGCTCGTCGTGGGATCGCCCCTGATACCCGGGCCCCTGGCCGCTGGTCGAGAGAGACGCAGCGGAAAGTCCCCAGGTGCGATGCCAGCCCGGAGGGCGCCGCGCGCGCGATGACCTATGCAAATCGGGATGAGGTCGGCGAAGGTACCCCAGACAGGCTCGTTCACGCCGCACCTGGAGCTATCCTGCTCGATCACGCACCTCAGGCCCCGGGCGAACCGCCTGATGGGCGCCGTCCACATCTTCTGCAAGATGTAGCCAATGACGCGGCGCGTGCAAACACGGTCGTAGATAGCGAAACGCGCGCTTCTTAATCTCCTCAGGAGACGCCAGTATGAACGCTGGGAAAAGATAGAAGCCTGAGGACCCGTTCGTCTTCGCCTACGGTGCCCTCTGACGGCTGGGTGGCCTGCGAGCCTTGTCCATCGGCGTAACGGTAGTCGTCGTGGCCTGGCGTGTCCACTCCTCAGCGCCAGAAGCATCATAGATGCTAGCCTGGGTTCAGTGTCGACGTAGAAGATCAGGTCTTGGGACGCTCGGGGCCGCCGTTTCAGCGTCCTCGCTAATCACAAGACTTGCAGACGGACGTCTTCTTCAGCTCGGCGATGTCATTCTTTTCTGCCGCCTGGGATGTCTCTGAACTCTGCGTGCAGCTGGTGGTGGTGGAAGCCGCGCTGTTTCTTGAAGTCTCGCATCTTGAACTTAGCCGTCGTGAACTTCGCCTTGAATAGGTCGCCCTGTCGACGGTTGCTGACCTTCCAGCCCGCAACGTACGCCTTCACCACGGCAACCATCTCCTCCGGGTCATCCTCGTCGACGTCCTCCGGATCCTCCTCGCCCTCGGGTTCGCCGAACGCCCCCATGCCTGGGAGGTCCGCGGAAACGCCGACGTTCGACAAGGAGGACTCCACCGCTCGGCGCCCCACTGGGTCCAAGTCGCGCAGGTAGTCTTGCAGTGGGCCGGCTATCTCGCGTGGCTCGGCGTGCATAGCTCGATGTGGTTCCAGACCCTTGGGGAGTCAGGGCTTGTCAAACTTCAGCTGCGGTCGGAAGGGTTCATGCGTTCTCGTCCGCGCGCGTTCGAACTCGAGAACATTGGGGCACATTCTTCCTGCTGCCGCCGCCATGCGTGTCATGTCGTAACCGC
>CAUYUJ010018993.1:581557-631557 GCA_963575745.1 Prorocentrum cordatum | reverse complement strand
TCGCCACGGTTGAAAGCGTCGTCGTCGTTGAACATGTCGCCGTCGTCGAAGACGGCGTCCAAGACGTCGTCGGGAACGTCGTCGTGGTCGTCGTCGTCGTCGTAGTCGTCGTCGTCGTCGTCGTCGTCGTCGTCGTCGTCATCGACGTCGTGGTCGTCGTCGTCGTCGTCGTTGTCGTCGTCATTGTCGCCGGCTTTTCCGTCCGTCGGTGTCCGTCGCCAAACACGTGATCATCGTAGGAGGGGAGTGGAGGAGGAGGAAGAGGAGGAGGAGGAGGAGAAAAAGGACGAGGAGGAGGAGGAGACAGACGCGGAGGATGAGAACGAGGAGGAGGATAACGAGGAGGAGGAGGAGGAGGAGGAGACGGAGGAGAAGGAGGAGGAGAAGGATAAGGAGGAGGAAAAGGAGGAGGAGGAGGAGAAGGAGGAGGAAGAGGAAGGGAGGAGGTGGAGAAAGACAATACTCGGGAGAAGGAGGGGCATGAGAACGAGAAGGATGCAGGCGACAACGATGCGCCAACGATGCTGCAATACACCCTGCCGTTCTGAGTGCACGTGTCATTACCCCTGCATGCGATCAATCCTCTGCGGGAAACACCCCTTGAAATATGAACGCCCGACGGGCATACCATTCTGGCGAGAGTTCCGTTCTAAAAAAAGAACTGCCCTACATCCGCTGAAACGTACGGGATGCGAACACCTAGGTTCATCTAAGCAAGGGTCCAAGGGCCCTGTTTTCAAATGGTGCCACCTCCACCTGTGCGGCTGCAACTTTACGCGGGACCTCCAGCTAACTTTGTTCGACGAAGTCTCAAGCGAGGGTACCAAGATTAACACAAATTGTGTTCCATCCTTGTAGCCCCTCCGCAATCGCAAATATCTGTCAGGAAGAACCGAGGAAGTCTCAAGTGAGAGCCCCGTTGTCACAGGGACTGGCTAGAACGAATGTCCCCAGCGCTAAGGCGAGGGCCACACTTCAAAAACGAGCGGTCGTCCATCCTTGCAGCTGCTGGGAGTCTCAATCTTGCAGGGCCACAAGCAGCGAAACAGGCAGTCTGAGGCGACATTCCCAGCCCGCTCTGAGGACTGGCGCGCCTAGTAGTGCAACAATGAAAGATTACTCGAGAGGAAGATGGACGGCGGAGGAAAAATGAAGTAGCAATCGGCGAAACGGAACCCACCTGCTTGTCAAAGGCATGCTATATAATGCAACCCGATCCGTCGCAGGTCGTCCCTGCTTTGGTCACTGTCCGCTGCGCAGGCGTGGGGCGCATGGCTCCAGCGCAGCAGCGTCAGAGAGGGCACATGCAGGCTGATGTTGGACGGGATATTCGGTAGGCGGGCTCGAGCGCCAGTGGATATGAGGGACAACTCTCTGGAAATACAACACACCCCTTGATAAATTTGAGGAGGGTAAGCAGGAGGAGAAAGAGGGCGCTCACACAAGGGGCAACGCCCCGAGATCGCAGACGACCCGACGTCTTCAAATCCGGCGGCCCCCAGTCGCTCGGCTCCTCTCCCGAGAGCGGCGCATCATCCCGAGCGTTAGTTCTCGGGAGGCCATCCCAGGGCCAGAGAGCGGCCCCCAGAGATCGAAGCTGCAGCACACGGTCAGACTTGAGACACACACGCACACACACACGCACACACACACACACACACACACACACACACACGCACGCACGCACGCACGCACGCACGCACGCACGCACGCACGCACGCACGCACGCACGCACGCACGCACGCACGCACGCACGCACGCACGCACGCACACGCACACGCACACACGCCACACACACACACACATAAAACGACGCGAAGATAGGGACAAAATCGGATCGGGATAACTCGAAATCTCTGAGAATCGGCCGGTTTGGAAGATGTATTGGGCGCCGCGGCCGCTCCAGAGCGGTCCGGAACGCTCTGAGAGCGCTCCGGAACGCTCTGGAGCGATTTATCCCGATCCTAGCCCTGTTTTCACACACTCTTTCCGTCGGCGGCTAGGCAGAGGAACTGCGCTGGCGGTGCGGCGTTGGAAGATGAACGGACGCGGACTCGGCCACAGTGCGTGAGGGGGGGGGAGGAAGCGCCGGGCGACGGCAGGAGGGAGGAGGGGTCCGGGCCCGACCCACACACACATGCTTTTTGCGTCGGCGGCTGGACAGAGGGCGACTGCTCCGGCGGATCGGCAACAGGGGACACGCTGTATGCAAATTAAGCCCGCATGAGCGGCGGATGAGGAGGAGCCCCGGCGCAACAAGGGGAGAGGAAGCCGGGCTCACTCCGGGCAGTCGCTGGCTGCGGAAGGGGAAGCGCCGACGGGGGGAACCAGCGTCGGCACTGACCTGCACTGAGCTGCGCTGAGCTGAAGCTGGGGGGGACTGCAACCCAGCAGACTGGGCGGCCAGCGGGAAAGAACCACAAGCGAATCAGAGACTCGACCCAGTGAACCAGTAGGCGCGGTCCCAGGGAAAAGCCATAGCGCCGAGACCTGGGGGTCTACGAGGCGCGGCGGGAGGCGAGAGGCAGAAGCGGGCAGCACACACACACACACACACACACACGCACACACACACACACACACACACGCGCGCGCGCACATGCACATAAACGAACACGCACATACACTCAGGCACGGTGGCGGGATGTGCCGAATGTATTGAAATGTGCACACATGTGTGTATCGGAGGTGAGGGGGTGAGATCGAACGGAGAGCCACCCTACCGGGAAATCGATTTCGGTTTCGTGTTCGTGCGTGCCGTGCGTGCGGGCGAGGCGAAGCTGCGTGGGCGGGCGAGGGGAAAGTCTCCTGTGGCTGAGGCGCGGCCGGACCAAATGATTCTCCACCGGGCGGCCGGTGGCGCGCGGTGTCCCGCCGGTGTCCCGGTGGTGTCCTTTGTGGCTGAGGCGCGGCTGGACCAAATGATTCTCCACCGGGCGGCCGGTGGCGCGCGGTGTCCCGCCGGTGCCCCGCCGGTGTCCCGTCGGTGTCCCGTCGGTGTCCCAATCATGATGTTGATGATGATTATGATGAAAATAGTGATGATGACGATGGTAATGATGATGATGATGATGTTGATGATGGCGATAAAGATAATGATGATGATGATGTTGATGATGTTGATGTTGATGATGCTGATGATGATGACGTCGATTGCGAGATCGATAGTGATATCGATGGTGATACCGGATGTGAGATCGATTGTGAGATCGATTGTGACATCGGTAGTGAAATCGATACTGAGACCGAATGTGGGCTTGATTATGAGATCGACTGTGAGATCGATAGTGCGATCGATAATGAGACCGAATGTGAGATCGATTGTGAAATCGATTGTGATAACGATAATGAAATCGATAGTGAGACCGATTGTGAGATCGAGTGTGATATCGATAACCGAATGCGAGATCGATTGTGAGATCGATTGTGATATCGATAGTGAAATCGATAGTGAGACCGAATGTGAGATCGATTGTGAGATCGACAGTGAGATCGATAGTGAAAACGAATGTGAAATCGATTGTGATATCGATCGTGAAATCGACAGTGAGACCGAATGGGGGATCGATAGTGAGATCGATAGTGAGATCGATAGTGAGACCGAATGTGAGATAGTGATATCGAGAGTGAGATCGATCGAGTGCGACGTTGGTCCCTCCCCCCCCTCACCTCCTTATCACCCGAAGGGTGGTCGTATAGGTATCGGAGGTGAGGGGGGTGAGATCGAAGTGGAACGGAGAGCCCCCCTACCGGGAAATCGATTTCGGTTTCGTGTTCGTGCGTGCCGTGCGGGCGAGGCGAAGCTGCGTGGGCGGGCGAGAGGAAAGTCTCCTGTGGCTGAGGCGCGGCCGGACCAAATGATTCTCCACCGGGCGGCCGGTGGCGCGCGGTGTCCCGCCGGTGTCCCACTCGGGGGCCGGTGGCGCGCGGTGTCCCGCCGGTGTCCCGTCGGTGTCCCGATGATGATGATGATGATGTTGATGATGATGATGTTGTTGTTGTCGATGTTGATGATGATGATGATGATGATGATGGTGATGGTGGTGATGATGATGGAGCCAGATGATGATGATGATGTTAATGGTGATGCTGTTGATGATGGTGGTGCCCCGATGGTGATGGTATTGATGATCTTGATGATGATCATCTGACTTGATGATGATGATGATGAAGATGATGATGGTGTCTCGATGGTGATGAAGATTATGGTGGTGCTGTTGATGATGATGGTGTCCCGATGATGATGTTGCTGTTCATGATGACGATGGTGCCCCGATGATGATGACGTTGGTGATGAGGATGATGATGGGGTGATGATGGTGATTTTGACGATGGTGGCCCAATGATGGTGATGAAGATGAGGATGTTGATGATGATGGTGTCCCGCTGATGTTGATGATGATGATGGTAATGATGATGGTGTCCCGATGTTGATGGTGTTCCGTTGATGTTGATGGTGATGGTGTTGATGATGATGATGTTGATGGTGGTGATGATGGTGTCCCAATGATGATGATGTTGTTGACGATGTTGATGATGATGATGGTGAGGGTGGTGATGATGATGGTGCCCCGATATGATGATGTTCATGATGGTGATGATGTTGATGATGATGATGGTGTCCCGATGCTGATGATGAGATGGTGATGGTGACGTTGATGATGATGGTGATGAGGTGATGGGGATGTTGGTGTCCCGATGATGCTGATGACGTTGCTGATGACGTTGATGACGATGATGGTGATGATGGTGACGATGAAGACGTTGATTGTGATATCGACTGTGATGTCGATAGTGATACCGATAGTTCGACCGAATGTGATATCGATTGTGAGATCGATAGTGGGATCGATTGTGAGATCGATCGTCAGATCGATTGTGATATCGATCGAATGAAGTAGATCGAGTGAGATCGATTGTGAGATCGATCGAGTGAGATCGATCCAACGAGACCGATAGTGGGATCGATAGCGAGATCGATAGTGAGACCGATCGAGTGAGACGTTGGTTCCTCCCCCCCCGCACCTCCTTATCACCCGAAGGGTGGCCGTATAGGTATATATATATATATATATACATATATATATATATATACATCCACATGTGCGGAAATGGATGTGGCTAACCTCATGGCGCGATTAAGAACCTTCTGTGTCGCCATTCGAACAGGAACGACAGAAAACGACTCGCGGGGAGGATTTACCAGAGCGGAATCTCTAGCACCGCACGAAGACACCAAGACACAAAACAATCTGATTATTTTTCCACCCTCCGCGACCGACATCAATAACTAGTTGGGGCTGACGTTAAGACCGCAAGAGCCTTGAACGCCCTGAACCTCCTTCTCCTCCTGGTCCTCCTCCTCCTCCTGCTCCTCCATCTCCTCCTCCTCCTCCTCCGCTCCTCCTCCTCCTCCTCCCTCCTCCTCCTCCTCCTCCTCCTCCTCCTCCTCCTCTCTCCTCCTCAGGTGCCAGGATAACGCTTCCGGGTGCTGGAGGCGTGATCCTTTCAACGGAAAGGGGGGGGGAGGCGGGGGGGGGGGGGACTGTCCTGAATCGCCTCATGAGGTTGAGTCTATGGTCGAGCCTCTCCAAGTCTGGAGAGATGGCCCCCCGTGGCGCACGCCCCCCCCCCCCCTCGCTGCAGCAGGAAGGGCAGCAGCAGCAGCAGCAGCAGCAGCAGCAGCAGCAGCAGCAGAGCAGCAGCAGCAGCAGCAGCAGCAGCAGCAGCAGCAGCAGAAGCGCACCCGCGCCGCGCCCTGAGGTGCCGGCCGGTGGCGGCGGGACCAGCCGCAGGAGGAAAGACACCCACCAAGGACGAGGAGCGCATTTGCTGTTATTCGCAGCGGTACTGGGCGTTTTGGGGGTAAGTTGTTTGGGGGGGGTGAGATTTTCCCAGGTTTTGGCATAGAGATGTTTTTAATGTTTTTTGGGTGGGTTTGAGTTTCCTGTTGAAGATGGATCAGAGATGTTGGTAGATTTTCTCGGTGGACCTCCTGTAGTGTCATTGCCGAATCTAAAGGAAGGGGGGGAAACGGGGGGGGCATCACGTGACGGCCCCCCCCCCGCCCAGATTGTGGTGCTGGGCGCACTGCGGCAGTGACGGGGAAGCACTGAGGGGAGGAGCGCTACATTATGGAAGGGGGGAGGGGGGGGGAGGGGGCATAACGCGCGTTATGGTTCAGCGGGTTTAACACAACACTCTTCAATAAGGCACAGGCGAGGTTATGTGATCCGATCATCAGCCGCTGCAACAGCGAGACTGTCAGCTGTGTGCAGACATCTGGCTTGCCACCCGTGTGCAGATACACGCCTGGCGCGTGGCTCAAATCGACAACTCCGCAGAACAGCCGAAAGAGTTGGATGATGAGGATGAGGAGGACGAGGAGTTTAACACGCGTGCTTTGGCGTGCGCAAGCGTGCCAGGGGTCTCGGCACCCTGCGCGGGCAACATGCATCCGCGATGCTGCGCAACACCCTGCCCGCCCCCAAGTCCCCTGCTCGTGAGAGCATACAGGCATCCTTTTCACAACTGGGAGCGGCCCCCGTGAAGAAGAAGCAGAGAGCTCCGCGTGGCGCTGCCATTCGGATGACAGCCCCGTGACATGAAGAGGAGCTGCCTTGTATCCTCCTTGCCACACGTAGTGCCAAGGAGACCACATAGCTCCAGAAGTGTCCAAAGAGATTTCCCTTTCGGAAAAAGATCCGTGCAAATGTTGCTCCACCGTTGCGCATACGGAAATGATTCTACTCATGTCTCCAGCGAGCGACCCATGTAGAAAATAGGCCGACCTCTATCTGCGCAACTGCTGCCAGATGTTGCGCTTCTGATCGGATGTGTGATGGAATGCGTGAGCGAACAACACTTCTTCAGAAAGGAACCACCCGCTATCCCAGCGGCAGCTGGAGACATCGAAGAGGTGTATGCGAAGATGTGCTTTTACAACTCGGCTTCGACGAGGAACATCCAGCAAAAGTGTTCGCCACATGTTGGAAACCACCCACCCTCCATCCTTGTAGCCGCTAAACATGCAAGACGGACGACTTTGCGCGGCTCTGTATTGAGATACTCAGATTATGAGCGTTCTACGCTATAAAGCCGAGCGCCCCCTTCGCCACGACGATACAGTTTGAAACGGAGCACCCCTTCATCTTTTTAACATTTGGTAATGTTCAAAAGCGAATGCGCGCGGGGGTGCACCGGTAACCAGAACTGGGAAACCACCCGCCCTGAATCCGTATAGCGGTCGGTTCTTCGAGCATCAGGGTAATAAGCGGTGACAAATTCCTATAGGCTACCACTACTGGCATATGTGGTCCTGCGACGAGGAAGACCCGTCGACAAAGAATGCAAATCCTTATACGGAGATGGCCGGATTCTCTCTGGAGGCCCCGAGAAGTCTTCAAAGGTCCTCCGAACGGAGGGAGGACTAGAGTAACCCCAAGATGTACCAAAAATGCGGCAGGAAAAGCTCCCGTCCCACGTCCCGTCCGCGTCAGCTTGCGCAAATATCCTCATTCCCTTCGCGAAGCGCCGCCTTGAAGTTGACGATCCTGGGGCCCGGTTGGGCCCTCCCCCCTGGGGCCTGGCATCGTCAACAAAAGCTCTGGATTCGTGATTCTGGCAGCCACCCGACAGGGTCTGGGCCGACTGCTGACATTACGTCGTCGGAGATCAAGCATGATCGATCGGCACCAAACCGGAAAATCTGATTCGGCGATGGACAATTTTCCCTTTAGAAAAACCTCCCTTTATTAACAAAAAGGCTAGGACCGAAACCGACGGACCTGGACCCGCAAACCTGACGGCCGCGACGCCCTCTCGCGTGCCGACAACGGCCCATTCGCCAATTGACGTGTCAGGGTCGGAGGTTTATCAACCTCCGACTGATCGAATCCGAATTCGTGTCAGATCGGGCTGCATCGGCATAGCATCGACATCGAATCGGATCCGCCGCGCCAGGATGCACAGCAGCCCCACGCAGGCATCGAGCCGCACCGGACCGTCGGAATCGGATCGGACCGAGTCGGCCAGGACCGATACCGAGTCGACTCGATCGGATCGACTTCGGTCCCCCTGGGCCGACGGATGAAATCAGGTCGTCGGAGATCGGGAAGGACCAAGGCCGGGCTCACGGCGATGGTGCTGAATGGAGATGTTTGGAACTCCATGGCAGGACATCACGAACCACTGTCTCCCACAATTCCAATCTGCGGATGGGTCGAGTGAAAACGGCACAGCGACTTGTAGACAAGCGCGAGCCAGGCCTTCCCAGTGTGAAATCGGAAACCCGGATAGCAGAGCGCCCGAAGGGTGTGGAAAGGCCTGGCGAAGAACTCTGGCAGGATCTGGATAGAAATTCCGAAGGACCTTCTGGAGAGCTTCCGGGCACGCGTATTGGGAACCGCTTAGAAAAGACTCCTCGGGACACGCTGCAAGGTCAAGCAAATCGCTCCGAGGATTTGTCCCGGAAGCCGGAACGACCTTTGGGGCTACCCTGCGGCTCCGGCTTCATCATATGAAGCCGTTTTAGGACTCCACGAGCTATCCGGAACGATACCGAATCTTCTGTTGCTCCCATCGCGCTTAAGGACCGCATCCCTGAAACAGTTTCGAGCACCCCGAGAAGTGCCGAAACGGTGTCGAACGAGTGTGTGCCCCAACGCCCGACGCGTGAAAACCCTCGAGCCTCGGTGCTTTCTCGGTGCTCGAAATTCTTTCTGGTGGTCAAGGCTAGGAGTAGGTTGGTACAGCAGGAGCCCGACCACAAGAACCCCTCCACAAGAAACCCAGCCCTGGAACACCAGGACGTCCATCGATTCTTGGTGTGCGAACGTCGCGCGTTCCATCGCAAATCATCGAAGCCCAAGAAGCCCAGGGCACCCTGGAGGCAAGCAAGGTGTAAGGTGTTTCCTGGCATGGGTTTCCACTGTACATCATAAACTGTAACCTACATCGCCGTTGGTCCGTCTACGGGGGGGGGGGACCCCCCTCATCCTGCTCCTCCTCCCCCCTCCTCCTCCTCCTTCTCCTCCTCCTCCTCATCCTCCTCCTCCTCATCCTCCTCCTCCTCCTCCTCCTCCTCCTCCTCCTCGCTCCTCCGCGGCCCGAGAGCGGGGGGAGGGCCTGGGCGGAGGCGAGCTTCGTCGCCAGCCTCGCCTGCGCGCGCGCGGCGAGTCCACGTCGGAGGCAGACGACCCGCCCCCAGGGAGTGCGGGGCAGCGCCAGGGGGGGGGGCGACTGGCATAGGGGGGGACGCATCGACCTGGAATCGGCGATGCGTCGCCGATGGGTCGGCGACAGGCCCCCGAGAGCGAATCCGCACCTTCCTGGGCGGGTTCCCATTGGCGATCAATCGGCGATTGGGGGTCGATGCATCCCCCCCTATGCCTGTCCCCCCCTATCGTTGCCCCTGACATCCCCACCCCCACTGGGCAAACATCGGTTCCGCTGGGCAATCTACCCCCCCCTCCAGGTGAGGACGGGTACTGCTTCCTTCGGGTTTCGGAGCGCCCATCCCCACCTACAAGGGGTACGCCGGGAAAGCAAGCAATATTAGCCTGCTCCGGTGGGGGTGGGGATGATTCCGACGATGTTGACTCACAGCACAAGACACAGACCCCCTCGAGTCATGAACAGAAGTCACGCCAGACGGTTTTCTGTCACGTCTGGCGGCCTCGAGGGTCCCTTGCAGGGCCTCGAGGCCGTAACAAGAACGACTCGGGATGACAACGTGGTCCCGAGCACTGGACGACGGAGGGGGAGGAGGGAGGAAGGAGGGAGGAGGAGGAGGAGGAGGAGGAGGAGGAGGAGAAGGAGAAGGAGGAGCAGGAGGAAGGAGAATTTCGGTGGCGTCGGGAGTCTGGGGAGCGCGCGCTCCCGCGCACCGCTTCGCGGCAAGACGCACGCTTCCCGATGCTGCGAGAAAAAAGTCTACCGCGTAGGTTGTTGAAGCGGGAGAGGATCAACTCAACCCACGGCGAGGGAGAAGGAGGACGAGGGATATGCGGCTGGGCGGGGGCAGGAGAAGCAGGAGGAGAAGGAGGAGGACGGGGCGAGCGAGGAACACCCCTAGGATGGAATACCATGGGGCTCCGAGAGGCGCAGGGGCTGGAAAGCACCCCGACGCTAACAAACCGTGGGGACCCGCCGGGAACCGACCGACGCACAGACCGTCAGCTTTTCTTTGGGAACGAGCGTATATGAAGGGGCCCCAGGACACACAAATAAAGATACACAAATAAAAATATTCCCCATATTTTCCCATATCTTTGGGGTTTCTGTCTCCCCCCCCACTTCCCATATTTCCCCATATTTTCTGGGGAATCGACGATTCTTTTTGTCTGTGTGTTTCTTTCCCTCCTGAGTATACCCAGCTGGTACCGCTGCTCCACGGACCTCGCCTGGATCGCGCTCTGTCCAAGATCTCGAGGCGAATCCGGCCGCGGCGACGAGGGAAGGGTAGCGGTTGCATGGTCCCCCCCGGGGCCGCAGGCGACCCGAGGAGGAGATGGAGGAGGAGGAGGAGGAGGAGGAGGAGGAGGAGGAGGAGGAGGAGGAGGAGGAGGAGGAGGGGGAGGAGGAGGAGGAGGAGGAAGGAGAAGGAGAGGAGGAGGAGGATGAGGAGGAGGAGGAGGAGGAGGAGGAGGATCGAGGATCGAGGATCGAGGAGGATCGAAGATCGAGGACCGAGGGAGAGCGAGGGCGAGAGAGAGAGAGAGAGCGAGAGCGCGAGCGCGAGCGCGCTGGTGTTCGCCTAAGAGCGGGGCCTCCATACGAAGACTTCGACCAAGAGCATCCCCCTGAGCACCTGGCGTCCTAACTGTTTCGGGCAGAGCAGTTCCGCCGAGCGTCGGGCCCTGAGACCATCACATGGGCGACTTCGGAAACCCTGAACCACAAAGCATTGCTATCTCTTGGAGGCACAGTTTCTACTTCCGCCGCCTTCCGCCAGCTTTTGCCGGCGGAGGCGGCCTCGTTTTACTTCCGCCGACCCTCCGCCGCCCTTCAGCGGCCTTCCGCCGCGGCAGAGATGACAACTCCGTCGATCCTAGGAGGCAAGGTCATTTCTGGAACGCCTCACATGTCGATCTGGCCCGCAAAAATGGCGCAGCAAGATAGGGTGCAGGACTCAGGTGGTGATCTTTTGCAGTACCCCTACATTGTTTCGCGCCGCCAGATCTTACAGGGACTGCCAGAACCCTGGTTCATCAAGGCTGGGAGCGGTCAGGGGTAACTACCGACCCGCGCGTCGGGATCCCGAACTGGAGTTGCCCAAGACCAGAGTTCCCCCCGATGATTCACTCGGGCGCCCAACCACTCTTAGGTCGGGCATGTCCCCCTAGAGGCGGATCTCTTGCGAAACAAAAAGAGCCGTCAAAACAGATTCAACACGGATCAGACACAGTCACATAAACAAAAAGTCGTCCCCGGACAGTTTTTCATTATTTTTGACTGCTCCTCCTCCTCCTCCTCCTTCTCCTCCTCCTCCTCCTCCTTCTCCTCCTCCTCCTCCTCCTGCTCCTCCTGCAGAGGGACAGGCCCGACTTAAAACCACTCCCAGGGATCGGGGCCGTGGTCGCTCCTGCTTCGCGCGGCGCCGAGGGGGCCCGCGGCGGAGCTGCCCCGGGCCGAAGCTCCCCCGGCTGGTTAACCACGGGCGTGCCGCACGGAGGAGCCGAGGGGGGCCGCTCGGAAGCTGGGCGAAGGCTGGCAACTCCGTGGCTGCGAAAACGAAGGGGAACTGGGACACACAAATAAATACACACAAATAAAAGGATTCCCCATATTTTCCCATAGTTTCGGGTTTTTTGTCTTCCCCCCCACTTCCCATATTTTCCTATATTTTCTGGGGAATCGCCGATTAATTGTGTCTGTCTGTTTCCTTCCCTCCTGCGAAAACCTTGGACGCCCGAAATGGGCACGGAAAGAAGGAGTACAATGCCCAACAACAGATGCTGTCCCGAACCGACAGCGGCCGCTGTTGGGCGGGCGGCCTCCTGTCTCAAAAGGACACAGGCCGCGGCGGCGCGGACAGCGAGTCCTGTTAAAAATGAACAGGAACTGCTGTTGGGCACTGTACCCATTCTTTCCGTACCCATTTCGCTCGTGCAGAAAAGCGGTCGTCCCGGAGGAAACCAACAGCTTCCCGGAAGGAAGCCCAGCGCACTATAGCAGGTAGAGCAGAGCTGCTTCTCGGAAGAGAAAAAAAAACACAGTGCCCCGGAGCTCCGTGTTAGCAGCCACGGGGTTTGCCAGCCTTCGCCCGGCCGCGGAGCAGCGGGTGGGCCAGAGGCGCGCGGCCACCGCGCCGGAGCGGCGCGCTCGCACGCGCCAGAGGGGCCCGACGCCCGACCCCTCGGGCCCCCCGGGGCGGAACATGCTACCTCAGCCGCCGTGAGGGGGAAACGGATGGGCTTGTTTTCCACCACCACCACCATAAGGTGGAGGGGGAGGGAGTCCTCCTCCTCCTCCTCCACCTCCTCCTCCTCCTCCTCCTCCTCCACCTCCTCCTCCTCCTCCTCCTCCTCCTCCTCCTCCTCGTCCTCGTCCTCCTCCTCCTCCTCCTCCTCCTCCTGTCCTCCTCCTCCTTCGTCCTCCTCCTCCTTCGTCCTCCTCCTCTTCCTCCTCCTCCTCCTCCTCCTCCTCCTCCTTGTCCTCCTCCTCCTTCCCCCTGCCCATGGTGGTGGTGGAAAACAGACACATCAAAAAACATCTCGGCGGGCGGCTGCCGAAGAACTGCCAGGCCTGCGGACAGCAACGGAGGAGGCGGCACGCCGACGGGCTCCCGACGGCGGCGTGCAGCCTGTGCCCCTCTGCCCTTGCAGCATCCTTCGCCCCTCCCCCCCCTCCGCAGGTGGCCAAGGGTGGCCCTGGAGGGGGAGGGGGAGGGGACGGGGAGGAGGGGGAGGAGGAGGAGGAGGAGGAGGAGGAGGAGGAGGAGGAGGAGGAGAAGGAGAAGGAGGAGGAGGGAGGCCCCCTCGTGCAAAAGCGTCCTACAGGAGCTCGAACCAAAACACGACGGGAGGTTTTCGCCCGTGTTCGGCCGCCAGAGGCCCACGGCGGGCCCTCGGGCCTTGCGAGGAACTACTCCAGGTGAACAGCCAGCTTTTGGGAACGGGTCGTGAATTCTGGAGGCCCCGTATGTAACCAGCCTCGAACGTATCCCTATTCCTAAAATGGGCGAGCAAAAAGCGAGGAGAATCTTAGGGATAGGGAATCCTAAGATATCGGCATCGAGGTGAGGTGATGTCAAACATAGGGATAGGGATATGTTTCGAACTGGCAAGTATGGAACAGATCAAGGCACCGGATGTCTGGGGGAAAGACCCCCCGCGTCTGGCCAGAGTACCCACGAGGAGTGCCAGGAGGGCCTCCCAGGTACCCCCACATGAAGCGGACGGCTGATGGCACCCTGGGCCAATCCTGAGGTTCGCCGTCGCGGAGAAGTTACGCCATTGGCAGAAATAACGCACCTGCACACTTGGAGCACATGTCTGCAGCATGTCTCCAGCGGGATCGAGAGGTGTGAGTCCCCGGGGGCCGAAACAGGGCGAGATCGCCCAGCGAGAACGAATTGCGGCGCCGGGACCTCAAGGATGAACACCTCCTTGGCCAATCCAGGGAAAGAACGTCTGGAGACCTCGACCAATGGATCCTCGAACTCCGCCGAGCTGCTCGATCGCTGCCGATCGTCAAGGGCCTGAGGACTTCTGCTGCGAGGCGCGAGTGCTTCTGCGAAGCCCCGCCGCCTTCCGAAAAGGAGGGCCTCCTCTGCCGTCCCCACCGGCCGCGGCGTCGACCTAAGGGCTTCGCGACTCTTCTCCAATCCACCGGCGTGGGTGAAGCCGAATGAGACGGGGTGAGTCCAGACAGATTGAGGTGCATACCTCCAGAGATCAGCAGGGAAATGGGGAGCAACTCGCGGAAGCGCCGGCGCGAGTCGAGGGGCAGCAGGAGTCCCCAAGCTCCTGACGAGAAGAAGGCTTAGGCGGCGGCCCTTGGCTCTCTTGTCATAGCTCAAGGTCTCCACCGGCCGTGCGGGACGAGGCAGGCAGCCCGCGAGCGCTCTCGGCGAGGCGCGGCTGCTGGAGCACATGCCGAGGCTGGAAGCCCGCCGACGACCAACGAAAACGCACGACACCCCCCCCCATGGATAGGGGGCCACATGCGAACCCTACCCCTACCCCCTCAGAAATCGTGGGGGGCAGGGGTGGGGTTCGCATGTGGCCCCCCACTGGAAATCCTTCCCCCCCCCCCCCCGGGCACCGCCGATCCGGAGAGCTGCTCTTGCCCGTCCGCCCCCCGTGTCCTTCGCGTTCCGGAGCTCGTCGTAGGTGCCGATGAGCTCGCGGAGCACGGAGTCCTGCGGCTTCGCGCGCGGAGCACCCGCCACTCAGGCCTCTCTCGTCCATCCTCCTGGTCCTCCTTCTCCTCCTCCCCTCCCACTCTTCTCCTCCCTCCTCTCTGCTTTTCTTCTCCTCCTCCTCCTCCTCTCCTCCTCCTCCTCCTCCTCCTCCTCCTCCTCCCTCCTCCTCCTCCTCCTCCTCCTCCCTCCCTCCTCCTCTCCTCTCTCCTCCTCTCCTCTCCTCTCCTCCTCCTCCGTCTCCTCTCCTCCTCCTCCGTCTCCTCTCCTCCGTCCTCTCCTCCTCCTCCTCCTCCTTGTTTTCCTCCTCCTTTTCCTCTCCCTCTTTGTTCTCCTCTTCCTCCTCCCCTCCTCCTCCTTCTCCTCCTCCTCGTCCTCCTTCTGCTTCCCCCACTCTTACCCCTCCTCGTGCTTCTTCTGCGCGTCCTACCCTCCACCTCCCCCTCGCCCTCCTCTCCCTCCCTTTCTCCCCCTTTGGGCGGTGCACCGGTAACTGTCTGCGTGAGCCTTCGCGCCTGCAAGCTCCAACTCTCCTCCTCCTCCTCCTCCTCTCCTCCTCCTCCTCCTCCTCTTTCTCTTCTTGCTCCCGTCACCTCTGCTCCTACAGTTGCTCCTCCTCTTCCTGACCCTCCTCCTGCCCCCCGACGACCCTTCCTCCTGCGCCGTCCTGCCCCTCCAACTCTTCCTCCTCATCCTCGACCTCATCCTCCAAACCAATCCTCCAACTCATTCTCCTCTTCCTCCTCATCCTCCAACTCATTCTCATCCTCCAACTCTTCCTCCTCATCCTCCAACTCTTCCTCCTCATCCTCCAACTCTTCCTCCTCCCCTGGCCGCCACCACCCGCCGCCCAGCGGGACGGGAGGGGAGGCAGCCTGCTGGGCGGACGGTGCGGGCAGACGCAGCCACTGGATCGCAGAACCAAGATACACACCTTGAGTGTCCTCGACCTGCTGATCGTCCCACGAGGGGCCTCGAAGACAGGTGCATCTTCATGGATTCGTGTAGTGGCTGATGTGCATATTCTCCAGGGGGGATGGAGGAGAAGGGGGTGGAAAGGTAAAGGCCGACCACCACCCCCTCCTCCTCTTTCACCTCTCTTTCTTATAGACTTCCTTATCCTCCCGCCTCCGAATCCTGCCCCTGCCCCCTTTCCTCCTCATCCTGCTCTCTCCCTCTTCCTGAACCGTTCTGCATCCTCCTCCTCCACGCTTTCTCTTCGTACTTCTCCTCCTCCTCCTCCAGCTCCTCCTCTCTCCTCCTCATCCTTCCCCTCGCATCGTCACCCCCCGGCGGGATGGATGGAGTGTGGCAAAAGACGGGCACGGCCGAAAGACACGCATCCTCCTCCTGCGCCCCCTCGAGAACGCATCCTTAGACCCCTCCTCGACGTCGTCGTCGTCGGCCTCGGCGTCGGCTTCGGCGTCGTCGGCGCCATCGTCGTCGGCGTCGGCAGCGTCGGCGGCGAAGTCGTTGGCGTCGGCGTCGGCGTCGTCGTCGTCGTCTTCGGCGTCGTCGTCGGCGTCATCGTCGCCGGCGTCGTCGTGGGTGTGGTCGTCGGCGTCGTCGCCATCGTCGTCATCGTCGTCGTCGACGTCGTCGTCGTCGGAGACGTCGCCGGCGTTGTCGGCGTCGTCGACGTCGGCGTCGGCGTGATCGGCGTCGGCGGCGGCGTCGTCGTCGAGGTCACCCTCGTCGTTGTCGACGGCGTTGGCGTCGTCGGCGTCGAGGGCGTCGTCCTCGTCGGCGTCGTCGTCGTTGTCGTCGTCGGCGTCGTCGGCGTCGTCGTCGGCGTCGGCGTCGACGTCGGTATCGTCGGCGTCATCGCGGGGCGTCGAATTGGTCGTAGTCGTCGATGTCGGCATCGTCGGCGTCGGCGTAATCGGCGTCGTCGGCGTAGTTGTCGACGGAGGCGTCGGCGTCGTCGTCGTCGGCGTCGGCGTCGACGCCGCCGTCGTCGTCGGCGTCGTCGGTGTCGTCGTCGTCGGTGTCGTCGTGGTCGTCGGCGTCGGCGTCGTCGGCGTCGGTGTCGGAGTCGGCGTCGGCATCGTCGGCGTCGTCGTCGTCGGCGTCGGGGTCGTAGTCGGCGTCGGCGTCGTCGTCGTCGTGGTCGTCGTCGGCGTCGTCGTCGGCGTCGGCGTCGTCGGCGACGGCGTCGTTGTCGTCGTCGTTGCCGTCAGCGTCGACGCTGTCCGCGTCGTCGGCGTCGTCGCCGGCCCCGGCGTCGGCGTCGTCGGCGTCGTCGCAAGTCTGGCGTCGGCGTCGTCGGCGTCGTCGTCGGTCTCGGCGTCGTCGTCGTCGACGGCGGCGTCGTCGGCGACATCCGCTTGGGCGTCGTCGGCAATGGCGTCGGCGGCGTCGGCGTCGGCGACGTCCGCGTCGGCGTCGTCGGCGTCGTCGTCGGCCTCGGCGCCGTCGTCGTCGACGTCGCCGTTGTCGTCGTCGGCGTCGGGTCGCCGCCGCCGTCGTCGTCGTCGTCGTCGTCCTCGTCGTCGACGTCGGCGTCGTCGGCGTCGTCGTCGTCGTTAGCGTCGTCGGCGTCGTCGTAATCGGCGTCGTCGGCGTCGGCGTGGTCTGAGACGTCATCGACGTCGGTATCGTCGGCGTCGTCGGCGTCGGCGTCTTCGGCGTCGTCGGCGTCGTCGTGATCTGGCATCATCGGCGTAGGCGTCGTCGTCGTCGGCGTCGTCGGCGTCAGCGTCGTCGGCGTCGTCGTCGCCGTCGTCGCCGTCGGCGTCAAGGTCAGCGGCGGCGTGGGTGTCGTCGTCGTCTGCGTCGTCGTCGTCGTCGTTGTCGTCGTCGGCGTCGTCGGCGTCGGCGTCGGCGTCGGAGTCGTCGGCGACGTCCGCGTCGGCGTCGTCGGCGTCGGCGTCGGCGGCGTCGGCGTCGTCGGCCCCGGCGTCGGCGTCGTCGGCGTCGTCGTCGTCGTCGTCGACGTCGGCGGCGGCCTCTGCGTCGTCGTCGTCGGCGCCGGCGTCGTCGGCGACGTCCGCGTCCGCGTCGTCGGCGTTGGCGTCGTCGCCGACGTCGTCGTGGGGCGTCGTCGTGATCATCGGCGTCGCCGTCGTTGTTGTCGTCATTGGCGTCGGCGTCGTCGTCATTGTCGTCGGCGTCGACGTCGTCGGCGTCGTCGTCGGCGTCGGCGCGCCTGCGTCGATGGTTTCTTCGGCGTCGGATCGTCGGCATCGTCGTCGTTGGCGTCGTCGTTGTCGGCGTCGTCGGCGTCGTCGTCGTCGGCGTCGTCGTCGTCGGCGTCGGCATCGTCATCGTCGTCGTCAGCGTCGTCTTCGTCGACACCGTCGTCGGCGTCGGCATTGGCGTCGGCGTCGTCGGTGTCGTCGTCTGCGTTGTCGTGGTCGTCGGCGTCATCGTCGGCGTCGTCGGCATCTGAGTCGGCGGCGTCGACGTCGGCGTCGTCGTCATCGTCATCGCCGGCGTCGTCGTCGTCGTCGGCGTCGTCGCCGTCATCGTCGTCGGCGTCGTCGTCGTCGACGTCGGCGTCGTCGTCCGCGTCGTCGGCGTCGGCCTCGGCGTCGTCGGCGTTGCCGTCTACGGCGTCGTCGGCGTCGTAGTCGTCGGCCTCGGCGTCGTCGCCGTTGGCGGCGGCCTCGGCGTCGTTTTCGTCGGCGCCTGCGTCGTCGGCGTCGTCGTCATCTGCGTCGTCGGCGTCGGCGTCGTCGGCGACGATATCGTCGGCGTCGTCGGCGTCGGACGCGGCGTCGTCGGCGACGTCCGCGTCGGCGTCGTCGGCGTCCGCCTCGGCGTCGTCGGCGACGTCGTCTGCGGCGTCGATCGCGTCGTCGTCGGCGGCCTCGGCGTCGTCGTCGTCGGCGTCGTCGTCGACGGCGTCGTCGTCGGCGTCGTCGGCGTCGTCGTCGGCGTCGTCGTGGCCGTCGTCGTCGTCGTCGGCATCGTCGGGGTCGGCGTCATCTGCGTCGTCGGCGTCGTCGGCGTTGCCGTCGGCGTCGTCGTCGTCGGCGGCGGCCTCGGCGTCGTCGGTGTCGTCGGCGACGTCCGCGTCGGCGTCGTTGGCGTCGGCGTCGTCGGCGGCGTCCTCGTGGGCGTCGTCGGCGTCGTCGTCGGCGTCGGTGTCGTCCGTCGGCGTCGTCGGGGGCCTCGGCGCCGACGTCGTCGTCGTCGTCGTCGGCGTCGTCGACGTCGTCGTTTGGCGTCGTCGTCGTCGTCGATGTCGTCGTCGTCGTCGGTGTCGGCGTCGGCGTCGACGTCGTGGTTGTCGTTTGCGTCGTCGTGGTCGTCGTCGTCGGCGTCGTCGGCGTCGGCGTCGTCGGCGTCGTCGTCGTCGTCGTCGTCGGCGTCGTCGTCGTCGTCGTCGGCGTCGTCGGCGTCAGCGGCGTCGCTGGCAACGTCCCCGTCGTCGTCGTGCACGCCGTGAAGGTCACCAGCGACGTCGTCGTCGTCGTCGGCGTCGTGGTCGTCGTCGGCGTCGGCGACGTCGTCGGCGCCGGCGTCGTCGGCGACGTCCGCGTCGGCGCCGGCGTCGGCGTCGTCGGCGACGCCCTCGTGGGCGCCGTCGGCGTCGACGGCGACGTCGTCGGCGTCGTCGGCGTCGCCGTCGCGGACCTCGGCGTCGTCGGCGTCGTCGTCGGCGTCGTCGCGTGCGGCGTCGTCGGCGTCGTCGTCGTCGTCGCGGACCTCGGCGTCGGCGGCGTCGTCGTCGTCGGCGTCGTCGTCGCCAGCGTCGTCGGCGGGGGGCGCTCCTCCATGCGCCTCCGCGGGGGCGCCGCTCTCCCGCGAGCGCGCGCCCGGGGTGCCCCCGGGCGGCGAGGGCCCGCCTCGGGCCAGGACGCCTGCTGCCGCGCGCGAGGGGGAGTAGGAGGAGGAGGGAGGAGGAGGAGGAGGAGGAGGAGGAGGAGGAGGAGGAGGAGGAGGAGGAGAGAGGAGGAGGAGGAGGAGGAGGAGGGATGATAAGGAGGAGGAGGAGGAGGGAGGAGGGGGGAGGGAGGAGGAGGAGGAGGAGGAAAGATAAGGAGGAGGAGGAGGGAGGAGGGGGGAGGGAGGAGGGAGGAGGTAAGGTGGAGGAGGAGGCGGAGGAGGAGGAGGGAGGAGGGGAATAAGGAGGAGGAGGAGGAAGGAGGAGGGGGGAGGGAGAGGGATGAGGGAGGAGGAGGGAGGAGGGAGGAGGAGGAGGAGGAGGAGGAGGAGGAGGAGGAGGAGGAGGAGGAGGAGGAGGAGGAGGAGAGGAGAGAGGAGGAGGAGGAGGAGGAGGGGGAGGAGGACCGGGACGCTGGGCCAAAAGATGTCGTACAGTCTGGGGAAGGGGAGGAGGCCAGAGAACAAGTCCAAGGTCTCGCCGGGAGCTTTCCTACGAGTGAGCAGGGGCGTGTGCATGTGCTCGGAGTGCACTTCCAGAGCGAGGAGTGCGCCATGGAGGACACTGGCGACCTCGGGTGGGAACCTCAATTCGTCGACCTCCTCCGCCGCGGGAGGTTGCTTGCCGTCCTGGCACGTGGCCGCCCTATCTGGCACGTGGAGAGCTCCGACTTGGGAAAGGGGGGACTTCCACTCAAAGGCTTTGGGTTGTGGATGCCATGACAACGTACACCCTAACAATCCTATCATGTGATTAAAAATGCGTTGGAAATGTTTGAAATATGTTCTAAACAAGTTTTAAACATGTTTCTTACATGTTGAAAGCATGCTATAAAACATGTTTAGACATCTGGGAACGATTTGGCAACGCGCTTCCTCTCCATGGATCGTCGTCCAAAGGCTTAGGGACGCTGAAACCCCACGGGGAGAAGGCACCCTGATGCCGAAAAAGAGGGGACGAGTTTTTCAGGCGAGCGTTGCTTTGCGTGTAACCACTCGGATGATGCGCGAATGTTGGCTCGTGGGCGTGCCCGCAATTATGACGCAACCTGCTCCACATCGGGGGCGCGCAAACATGGATTAGCCATGCATGGATCTGGCGAGCGGCCGCCAGATCCATGGATCGGGGGAGCTGCCCTCCCAGAATGCGGCCGGCGCCGCCTCGTTCGGAGGGCGGAACTCAGCGATTCCCCTATGGAAATAGGACCCGTCGCCAATCCACGCCCCCTTCATCCATGCTGAGAGAGCAGAACATCCACCCCCATGATGAGCACCCCGGCAGGCGAAGCCGTTTAGCAAACGCACCCATGGAAGGAGTCGAACAGGGCAGGGCTGTTCAGTAAACGCCCGAAGCCGCTTAGTAAACGCCAACGGTCCGGTCCAGGTGATTGTTTCCCCTCTCGATTGATAGGGTGCCACATGCGAACCCTACCCCTGCCCCCCACGATTCCTGAGGGGGGGGTAGGGGTAGGGTTCGCATGTGGCCCCCCATAAACGCCAATGGTCCGGTCCGGGTGGTTGTTTCCTCTCTCGATTGGTCCACACTTGCGATCGCCCGACCGCAGTGGCACGGTCGCCATGCCCCCTCGCGCTGGGCGCTCTCGGACACCGAGCGCGCCTCCCGGGCGCTGGGCACGCGGAGGCCCGCGCGGTGGGCGCGTGCACGCCGGGAGAGCCAGGAGGACCGACCGGGGTCGATCCCAGCCGTGAGGTGCCCGACGATTTGTTTTTTGTTGTTCCTCAAGGCCTCCATGCACAAATGGCTCCACAGCGTGAGACAGAAGACCAGCGGGCAACCCGGGGATGTCACACGAGACATCGCCAAGAGCTCACGCACTAGAGGAGGTGCCCGACGATGGGGCGACTGGACCACTTCTGAATATGAACCAGGCTGACTCTGGCCTGGGGTCCACGTACATACGAAGAAGAAGAAGACTGCACAGAAATCGGTCTCGATACAGTTGGACATCATGGTGATGCAATTCACGCCAAAATGGGCCGACTGGTGCAAGAGCACCCTTCCCGATTTCGACGCCATCGCGCCGGGGGCCACGTCGGCCTCGCGATGGGGAGGCGGGGTCCAGAGTCGGACAAGGGGGCCAGAAGACGAGGAGCCCCAGGACCTCTTCGCCGTCATCGCGAAGGCGCTGATAAGCGACGGCCTGCTCCCCAGAATCGCCTTTGAGGGCCGGGAGCTCGACCAGGATGTCGAGCATGTTTCTCTCCTTCCAAGCCCGACGTGTAGGGGCGTTGGCGGGGCGTGCCTGCGGCCGCAGTCGTTGGCTGTTGGGTTCTCGCCGCCGCGGCCGGACCTGGCTCGTTGGGGCCGGGACCTCGGCTGTCGCCTGTCGGTCGTGCTGTCCTTCCTTTCCCTGTCTTCTCTGTACATGGGCTGCATGTTCCTTTGCGCTGACTTCCTATGTAGACATACATGTGTATATATATATATATATATATATATATGAAATGCTGGCTTACATATATATATATATATATGTATCCATATGTAGAGATACATGAAGAAATTGGTATACGCCTATGTCGATAGACACGTAATTATAATAGGTAGGTTGTGAGTTGCATACGTGGGTACATCTGCATACATATGTGCATATATATATGTATGTATACACATATGCACCTATATGTAGATAAGCACACATCTGTATTGACACGTATGTATATATATGTATGATTTTTGTTATACAGATGTACATAGACATGAGCAACGACGATAATGTTTGTTCATGCGTTCATGCATGCAGTTGCAGAACCATTTGTGCATGTTGACCTTTATCTTTATACATAGTTTCGCTTACATTGCATACTCATTTCACCGAACATATATACATATATATATATATATATATACACCGGTGTACGGCTAGATCGGTATAAACATATACGTACATACACACTCCTGCACGTATACAAATGTGTACATGGGTATGTGCATGTATTGGTATTTGCACACCCATACTTCTACATTGATGTTAACACATGCGTATGCAGGCATGTATACATACACAGCCATCGTTATATATAACCGTATGAATATATGGATATGTATATGAACGTATTTGCCGACCAGTGTACACAACCATATATGGCAGCAAATACATAGAGGTACATCGGTCGATATACATACACATGCATATTTACATATATATATATATATATAAAATATATATATGTCGGTAGATGCGGAGGCAAACGCGGAGAAAGAGGACGAGGACCACCAGAAGGAGGAACACGACGACGAAGACAACAAGACAATGGAATGCTGACGAGGAGGACGACGCGGGGGGGGGTGGGGGTAGGATGAGGTGGAGAAGGAAGGGGAGGGGCAGGAGGATGAGGAGGAAAACGAGGAGGAGGAAGAAAACGAGGAGGGGATGATGACGATGGGGAGGACGAAGGGGGGGAAGGATGTGGAGGAGGGGGAGGGGCAGGAGGAGAAGGAGGAGGAGGAGGAAGAGGATCAAAGCGCTAAGGTTTACAAGCGGGCGGGTCGGGATTTGACATTCCTTCGAGATCATCGAGAGGGCTGGCTGAAAGGAAACCGACATATTCTTGAGAGGGGGGGGAGAGGGGAAGGAGGGAGGAGGAGGAGGAGGAGGAAGAGGAAGAGGAACGTGCCGTCCGCATATCTGGACGTGATTGGAAGGCGGCACGAGCGCGCATGGCCCAGAGTGGGCACACATCTGGAAGCAGAGGAAATCATGAAGAGCAATCTCGATGGCGGCGATTCTTTGCACGCGCGGTGCGACAGCCACTCGACACCGACCACGGGACGCACGCGGGCACCACAGAGCACCGAGCGTAAGGCACCACACAGAACCCGACCAGAGGGCACCGACCCGGGCAGGCCGGCTGCGACCCCACGGACAGGGCACCAGCGAGGGGGCCAACCATCTGGGCACCTAGCGCACCTGGGCACCAGCGGCGGGGTGCCGACCAGAAGCGGCCGACTGCGACACAGAGGGCCAGTTCCTTGGAGGCCAGAAGATATATGAACCCCTACATCCATACAGTCACTGCTTGGGAGACAGACCGAGCTGGAAGGGGAACGTGACGTGGACCTCGAGACGCGGCATCAGGAAAGACAAGCACAGGGAGCAACCGTGAGGAGCAACGGCCCTCCTTCGCCCTGGCAATGTCCACCGACGTACGCCACAGGAAATCCTGGCAGGTTGGACAGCGGCGGCAGCGAATCTCCCTCGCCTCCTCCTCCTTTTCCTCCTCCTCTTCCTCCTCCTCCTCCTCCTCTTCCTCCTCCTGCCCCTCCTCCTCCTGCCCCTCCCCCTCCCCCCCTCCCCCTCCTCCCCCTCCCGCCTCTCCTCCTCCTCCCCCCCGCCTCCTCCTTTTACGCCTGCTCCTCCTGTCGTCCTCCTTTTCCCCCTCCTGCCGTCCTCCTCCTCTTCCTCCTCCTCCTCCTCCTCCTCCCCTTCGGGTGCGGCGAAGAAGGGGGGGGGGATCATGAAGAAGCGGCGAAGAAGGGGGGGGGTCATGAAGAAGCGGCGAACAAGGGAGGGGGGTCATGAAGACGCGGCGAAGAAACGGGGGGGTCATGAAGAGGGGGCCTTGCGCAGCGTGGCCCGAGGCGCGTGCGCGGACAAGGGGCGGGCGGGCATGGAACCAGACCCGGGGGCCAGATCATCTGAGAGACCCCGTGGCCCTGGCAATGATACACACACGCACCCGGTCCTCACGCCCTCACCGACGCCCGGTAGCCTCGGCCCATGGCGACTGAGCCTCCCGCGCGCGCTGGTCGGCATACCCCCCAGCAGGGACAGGTGGCGGGACACAATCTTCAGGATGCTCGAACAATCCAATGGGGAAGACCAACCAATCGGGATCCGTCGGGGCAAATGCGGCAGCGCTCTCGGCGAGGTCCGATTCCACGATCTCTGACCGAAGACCGCCAACGGAGAGGCAGCACCAAGGCCTATGAAACGCGCTGTCGTCGCCGCCGCAGAGCGGGTAGGAAATGTCCTCCAGAAGGTATCCGGTCCCTTGAGCACGCGGGCCTGTCCAGCAGACGGTGCGGGCAGAGGCTCGAACGCAACCCTTCTAGAAAGCATCCCATATTTTTTGTCAATTGGGTTTCTGGATGAAAGTGCCCACGCAAACCCGAAAGCCTTCTGGAAGCCCGTGGAATCCCCCAGACCGCCTCTGAAGTTGCCTGGGCACTCTTCCCCGAGAAACATCTTCAGGAGACGAGGGCTGGCGATGGTGACGCCTATTTCCAAGCACCGGTTATTCCCGCGCGCGGCAAAGTCTGGCATGCGCCAGCCCATGCGATGCAGAGACGCGCGGGCAGCAGGAAGAGGACCATAGACTTTCCGCCATGGAGGGACTTCGCCTGCAAATGCTGCCTCCCGAACCTTGCGGAGCGTGCTGAAGCGGACGGCGAAGGGGTGCTGCTTGGCCTGATTCAGCCACAGCTCCTTGGCATGCCTTTAAAATGTCGCAACGCTGGCGCAGTAGCGCGGGTCATGTTCCAGGATAGTTGGAGACGCGAGGCCGCTGGAACCAGCTGTTGGTTTGACGCACTTGCTGAACGCACGCCTTAAGGCCTGAAGCTCCCCGTCGGACGCCCCGCGGACGTCGGGCCCGAGATTGGCTCCACAAAGCGGACCTGAGATGAAGATATTCCTGGCATGGTAGCCCGAGGCCTTCTTGGCCTTCGCGAACCTCCGGACGCGAGCTTTCAGGGCCCCCATCCTCTGAAAGTGCGCATTACTCATGTCTCCTGTGCGACGGGCCTTGCCAGTCGCGTCGCCCCCGCCGAGGTCGACGGCAGCCTCCGCGGCGGTCTCGCCGCCGAAGACTCCAAGATAGGACTCTCGCTCGGGCGCGGGTTCGAGGCTGCAGCTGCAGCCTTCTCCTCGGCAACTGAGCAGCGCGTGTCTTGCTGGGCGGCAATCGTGACCGGGTGGGAGAACTCCGTCAAATCCTAACTCGCAACCACCTCACCTCGCTACTTACCGACGAGATACCGTAATCGCCGATGTAGATGTCGAGCGAAGCCGAGCGAAGTCGAGCCGAAATCCCCCCCGCCGAAATCTTGCAAGGCCAACTGGAGAACGCTGGGGCGATGCGGCAGAATTCCCGTCTGATCGATGCGGGGCCGAAGGGCGCTCAAGACCTCCAGGCAGTCGTCGGACATGCCGCTGTAGCGTTGTGTAGAGAAGCCGTCGACGCCGATCGCGGCGCGGGGTGGGCGTGACGCGCCGAATCTGCAGATGTCGAAACGGGGGATGCGGGGAAACGGGCTCGAATAATTCAATTCAGGACGGCAGTCGGTCGGGTTCGCTTTCGGCGCGCCACAACTTCGAGAACTCGGCAGATTCAGGGCGCAAGAGCGAGACCGGGTTGGAAACGGGATGCCCGCGCCGCGAGAAGGTGCAGGTAGCTTTCCAGGGCTGACACTCTCGAATCAATTTGCGAGCCCCCCTCCTTCCTCTGCTGGCCCCCTCCAAGAGCCAGGCTCTCCAAGCCTCGATGCTGCCGTGCCGAGCCGAGTCGGCGATCTTGACGAAGCTAGACGCTGGCTCGTCGAGGACGCGCTGGCCCTCGCGTGGACCCAACTGCGCGCCGAAGGAAAACTCTTGAGGAACGCCGGCATCGAAACGCACGAGTCCTGGATTTCCCCGAGGTGGTCAGGAACCGTGGCAGGAAGGGCCAAGAGGCGAATCTCATGGGGTCCTGGTCTTTTTCCAATGGTAATGCCACTGAGGCAAGCTCGCAACTCTCGAACCAGCCACCTGTGGGCGTCGGGCGCGGGGTTGCGCTCCTTACCCCTGCGGGGGTATATGTTCCCGGCCTGAGAGCCGCGCTTCTGGCGCCGTGCCGAGAGGGATCCACGCGACGGGCAAGAGCAACTTCTTTCTCAACCAAGATCGCCCACCGGGAATGGAACATGTTAACATACCTCTGGATATATTTACGTTTCGGGTGTCCGTCTACCAGGCATTGACCATGCAGGGCACAATCGGGGCACCCCTCGGGGCCAGGGAACTCACTGCGGGGCCCGGCGGGGATTTCGGCGGGCCAGTTGGGGGGCGCAGCGAAACCGAGGGCCAAGAGTTCCCCGGGCCTAACTGGCGCGTGAGTCTCGATGCTCGAGTCTGCGCAAGCCGTCACATCCCGCTTTTTTGACTCGCGGACAGAAGGCGAAGGGCGCGGCCGCCGGCGCCCCAGCGCGGTGCCGACTTAATCGGGCACCTTGGGCAGCTGCGCGATGCGGCGCGCAGCCAAGGAAGCGAATTCGGCCTAGCTGCCCCCAGCGCAGCGAGGGTTCCCGAGGAGAAGCAGAGCCTGCCCGAGCGCTGGGAGGCGGTCGTGCCACCCCGGGCACGCGCCGCCCATCATGGCCGCCGCGGTCTCGGCGCAGCCGCCACAGCGCAGGCAGCAGACTCGGCCGGGCCCCTGCGCGGGGGAGTGGGGCCACCACGAGCGCCCCGCAAAGGTGGCAAGCATTGCCCCGGTGCTGACGGGCTCATCGCCGTCATGCCAGCGCGGCCGGGGGGCTGGCGGCGCCGCGCGGCCAGCTGGGGCGGGGCCAGCCGGGGCGGGCGCCGGGCGCGCCCGAGCCCCGCGGCGGACCGCGCGCCGGCTGCGGCGCTGGCGCCTTGGCACTGCGGCCAGGGCCGCCCTCTGGGCAGCTGCCTGCACCCGCTGCGCTGCTTCTAGCAGTTCGAGCTCCCTGCGGCGGGCGCGCGCCACCTGGCGCGGCGGGGCCCGCTGCGCAGCCGCGGCGCCAGCGTTGCCGTCGGCCGCGGCGTTGCCGAGGCGGCCCCGCTCAGCCACCCCGAGGCGCCGCGTCTCCGCCGGCGTCTTGTGGGCGGCTACCCAGCGGGCCCGGAGCCGCCCGCTCCGCGCGGCACATGCAAGCTGCTGCCACAGGTCGGCGTGCTCCCAGTCCCGCGGATCTGCGCTGGCCTCGAGCTGCGCGCACGCCCGCGCGACATACTGGCTGTCCGAGGCGAGGTCAATTGGGCCGCCGACCACACGAACCGCCGCCACCGCGGCCGTGACCTCGGCCCGCTGCGCGGCTTGCAGCCCGTCGACCAGGCCGGCGAGGTTCGGGGCTGCCAGCCGCCACATCCCGCACATACATGCACAAACCAGGAGAGACAATGAACTCACCAAACTGGATGCAGCGCCCCGAAAGTGACATGTAGTGTCCGAAATAGCTGCAATATCTGCCGGCACCCTCTCAAAGAACTCGCTGCCCTTGAGGATCTCTGGAGCGATGTTGGAATCGCCTCCTGCAAGATAGCTGCCTGAAAACGGGGAGATAGCACTGCCGATGCCAGCGAGGATGGACCTGTTGCGAGCAGAGAGACCCTCGCTGACACGCAAGTAGCAGCTGGAGATTAGGGTTGGACTCCCAGCAGGAATGTGAACGATGCCTGCTGCTCTGTCATCAATACTGTATGACCAGATTCTGGAGCGTGGAAACCAGAGAAACTCCGTTCTAAATTTGTTTTTCCTCCGCTGGCTCCCCCACCTTCCCTTCAGTAGCTGGACAGAACAACTATTCCACCCATGAGACTCACGCCATCTCGAGGCTTCGTCACACTGCACCTTAATAGATCGTCGGTGTTCCTGCAGTAACACTACATGCAAGCTCGTGGCTTCCAACACAGAGAGAGCCGAAGACCAAGCAGTCACGTTGACAGTCTCGAAAGAGAGGGGAGCACTAGCCTCTGGGGGGCTGGCTGGGAGGGGGGGCAAACGAGTTGACTGAGTTAGGAGGAGCTTTACATTGGCCAGGGGGCCACTTAAATCGATGCTTGACCTGGGGGGGATATTGAAACCCAGCCCCTGCCACCTTGCAACCTCCGGCGGGCGGCTGCGAGCGATCACTCGGTGACACGGGGCACCTTGTTTTGCTGATCTCCCACACGGTCCTGGAATCGCTCCTTAGCTGAGAGCTGCGTGCCTTTGCCTTTGCTGCTCGCGCAGCTTTTGGCAGGAGGCGCAGGGTCAGTGCCCGATGGGGGCGGCATCGGAGGAAGGTGCAAAACCTTTCTCAGAAAGCTCCTCGGGCTTCGTATCCTTTCGCATCCTGACCGCCCGTGCCGTGGGCGTTGGAGTCGTTGTCCTTGCGCTTCTTGGCCATGCGCGGGACATGCACAGCGTGGGACCTCTGCAACTCATCTGCCTGCTTGATGATGTCCCCGAAGAGGGTCGTGACCAGATCCGCGACCCCGTTGTTGAGGTCCTGGCAGCGCTGCTCGAGTTGGGCGAGGTCCTCGGCGGCAAGCCCGCAGTCGTCAGCAGCGCGAGCGTCGAACAGCGCGGTTGACCACACCACCTCGAGCAGCGGAGTCGAGCCTGTGACCGGGTCACGCAAGCTGATGGAGAGGACCTGCTGCTGCTGCTGCTGTTGCTGCTGCGGGTCGGAGAAGGGGCCAGTCTGCTTGTGAAGGTCGGCGACCTGCCTCTTGTGGTTGGCCTCCTCCGTCTCGAGCTGGGTGTGAATGTCTTGGAGATTGGCGCTGTTGCACTCGATCCACGCCTGACACTTCTCCAGCTGGTCCAGTTCATTGCAAAGATGGCGCTCCAGTTGAAGACACTTGTTGTGGGCGGCGGACAGCTGCTGCTCGAAAGGTGGCGTTCGCACTTGACTGCGGCAGACGAAGATTGAACTTTGCCCTGTACAGCTCGAAGGATGTCGGGATCGCCCACCAACTTAGCTCTCTCCTCAAGCTGAAGCGACGCGCTTGAAGACTGGGCGCCACGGACTGCTTGTGAACTGCCTTGGGCGGAAAAAGCATCTTTCGGTGCCGCACCACTGGACCGCGGTACACGGCAATGTTTTCAGAACCGCCATGCGCCGAGATTGCGGGCGCAACCGCACTTGTCGCGTGTCCGCTTGGCATGCCACACCCCTTCGTTGCGAGCCCACTGCCGGAGAGGCCCGCCAGCAGGATCCGACGCCATCCAGGGGCGGCGCCCTGCCATCGCAAGCCACTGGGCTCGCCGACGCGAGCCGTTCCGAAGAGTACTTGTCGGTAGCCGAGGCCAAAAGTGCCTGCGCCAGAACGGCTTCAGAGGAACAAGTTTTATAAACGGATAAGCGTGTGGAGGTCCGCGCGGGGCCTTCGGATCGGCGGTGGACCCCCTCCGTCGCCACTCATTGGGGTCGGAGTGCTTCGCCTCCCTCTCTGGACAGAATTGAAGGGGCCATGGGACACACAAATAAATACACACAAATAAAAATATCCCCCATATTGTCCCAGATGTTCTGGGTTTTTGTCTTCCCCCCACTTCCCATATTTTCCTGGGACTGGACGATTAATTGTGTCTGTGTTTTTTCTCCTCCTGATAAATTCTTATGCCGCCGTTTCGCTCTCCGACCGCCGAGGCGCAGCCGCAGCCGACCGAGCCGCCGAGACGCCCTGCCACAGGCCCGCTGCACCGAGCCTGGCGCGCGCCAGGGCGGTCGCAGGGGGCGGCGGGAAGGCTGCGGCAGCTACGGGGGCAGTGCGGGCTACCTACCAGACCACCCCAACCCGAAGACCCGAATTTGACTCGAATTTCGGGGGGGGGGGGGGGGGGTACGGGTTCCATGTGTTTTTCCAACGTTCACCGACCCCCCCCCCACTGGAAATCGAGGATACATTTGGACCTTCGGGTTGGGTTGGGGTGGTTTGGTGGGTGGTGAAGTGCAGGCCAGGAGTCGGCGGCGAGCGAAAGTCAGATGGGGAAGGCCTTCTCAGAAGGTGGCGGGGCTTCTCAGAAGCCCTCGCGCTGGCCGAGAAGCTTCCTCTGTCTGCGGGGGCGGCTCAGAAGACTTTCCAGGAGGCTGGGGGGACTCCCGAGCATTCTGAGAAGGCCCGCCCCTTCTCACTTCTCCCCCCCGGGCTCGCGTCCGAGAGAGGACATCGGCAGCGGCGGGAGCGGAGGCGGCGGTGGTGATTCATCCATCCATCGATGGATCGAACGATCGTTCGATCGATATGCTCGCTCGAGCTGGTCGATGGGTCGAACGATGGATCGATCGATCGAACGCTGCATCGATGGATCGAGCAGATGGAGCCGATTGGTGGATCGACCACTCGAGCCGGTCGATGGATCGATCACTCGGCAGTGATCGATCGGCCGACCGAGCCGATCGATGGATCGACCAGTATCGATCGAACGAACGATCAAGCAAATCCCTGCATCTGTCGACCACTAACGCTTTCGACCGATCGCTCGATGAGAGCCGTCCACCTCCTCCTCATCCTTCCTTCTCCTCCCCCTCCTCCACCTCCTCCTCCTGCTCGTTTCTGCTCCTCCTCCTCCTTCTCCTCGCTCCTCCTCCTCCTCCTCCCCCTCCTCCTCCTCCTCCTCCTCCTCCTCCTCCTCCTCCTCTTCCTCCTCCGAGTTTGGCGGCGAGCACAAAGGGGTATAGGGGAGAGGGGAAGGCTGCTTAGGAAGAGGCTGCTTCTCAGAAGGCGACAGCCTTGCATCTCTACAGACAGGGCCCGCGACTTCTGAGAAGCCTTCCCACTCCCCCTGCCCACCTCGCTGCGCGCAGCCGACGAATGCAGAGTGCAGCGCAGGCCCTCACACCGGGCGCGGCGTCCTTATCTCGGTCGCACAGTGGCGACAGCGGAGGGAGACAGTGATAGAGCCATCGATCGAGCTTACCTAGGAACCACGCGTATATGATAAGATGGTCGGCTGCACGCCAGAGCGACCCTGGGCAAGAGTGATCCTTGGTACGCGGAGGAGGTGGCGCAAGGTGGCCAATTCCAAACGCGCAAGCAGCCGCTATTGCATCGCGCCAACGATCTGGCGGACCCCGATGAGCCCGCACCAAAGGTCACTCCGGCGAAGGGGTCACTCTTGCGTGTAGTCGATGGGTACCTGGGCCCTGCCACATGGAGCCAAGGGGCAACGTATATAGTATCGTGTTCTCGCCGGTTCTCCAGGCGAGAAGCGGTGGAACAAGTCTGTGTGTATATATATATATACACACATATATACACATATATATACATATATATATATATGTATACATGTTCTGTGTGTGTGGGCCGCCAGTTGCCACTGAGTGGTGGTCGAACAAAACTCAAAGCATGCACCTGCATCGACCGATCGATCCCTGCATCGATGGATCGCTGCCGCCTCCCGACCCATCGATCGATCCGAGCCGAAGGCCCCCCCCCGTTCGCGGCGTCCTTCTCTCGGTCGCCCCAGCCGCCTCGCCCCGCGCCCGCCTCGCGCCACTCCCATGCGCAGCTCGACCTGGCGTGGCCGGCGCGATGCGCAGAACCTCCTCGGAAAGGCCCCATACCCGTGGAAGGCTTTCTTGAGAGGCCTCTCTGGAGAGGCCTCTCTTCGGATGCTCTTCCCTGGGATGCTGGCGCTGCATTTTTTTCACAACGGCCGTGTTCGCCCGCTTTCGCGCCCGGGGCCCATGGGTCCTCAGGCACACAGATCGGATCTGTGAGGAGGAGGAGGAGGAGGAGGAGGAGGAGGGGGAGGAGGAGGAGGAGGAGGGGGAGGAGAAGGAGGAGGAGGAGGAAGGAAGGCGAGGAGGAGGAGGAGGAGGAGGAGGAGGAGGAGGAGGAGGAGGAGGAGGAGGAGGAGAGGAGGACGGGAGGAGGAGGAGGAGGAGGAGTAGGAGGAGGAGAAGGGGGGAGAAGGAAAAGGAGGAGGAGGAGGCGGCGGAGGAAGGGGAGGAGGAAGAGGAGAAGGGGGAAAAAGGAAAAAAAGGGAGGAGGCGGAGGAGGAAGGGGAGGAGGAGGAAGAGGCTAGGGTAGGGGCTATGATCAGCAGAGGCCTGCTTCGGGGGCCCGCGCGGAGCGCCCTCCAAGAGGCCCTCGCCGAGGTTCCTCGGAGGCCCTCGCCTCTGGAGGTCCTCTGAAGCCCCCGCCCTGCCTCGTCCAAGCGGTCCGCCCAACGGCATAAAACCGTGTTTGGAATTGTTGGGCCTGGGTCAAAAATTGGTGGTCATCATCAACACCATCATCATCACGTCCCTCATCATCATCAGCAGCAGCAACATCATCATCATCCGCATCATCATCCGCATCAGCAACACCGGCACCATCCACATCATCACCGTCATCATCAGAATCATCATCATCAGCGTCATCATCATCAACGTCATCATCACCATCACCAACATCATCATCATCGTTTTCGGTATCGTCATCATCATCCTTTTCCGCGTTAGCGACATCATCGCCAACATCCTCAAAACCCCCCTCATATTCATCATCATGGTCACCATCATCCGTGCAATTCGACATCATCACCAAATACAACACAACCGGTACCATCATGCCCGTCATCATCATCAGCGTCATCAACATCACCAACATCGGCATCATCAACAACATCGTTCTCATCACCACCTTCAAACATCATTACCGCAATCAGCGCCACCATCATCACCGCCATGGTGGCAATAATCATCCTCATCATCAGCACCACCATCGCTTTGATGATCAAGATCATCACCATCATCAAAACAATGACCATTATGAGCGAAATCATCCGTATCATCATCATCCTCGTCGTCACCGTCACCATCCTCATCACCATCTACATCCGCATCACCGTCTTCATTATCACCCCCATCGTCATCACCATCGTCAGGAACATCACCATCATCATCATGAGCATGATCATCATCATCGTCATCAACATCGTCAACATCATGGCCATCGTCATCGTCATTGTCATCCAGATCCTCGTCGTCCTCCTCGACCTCCTCGCCCCCCTCATCCTCCTTCGCACAGTCGTCACCAGCACCATCTTTATCACAAACAGCAACAACAGCATATAAGTCACCATCCTCTTCCTCCTCCCCATCAGCATAAACATCGTCTTCATAATCATCATCACAATCACCCGCATCATCATCATTTGAACGACATGATAGCCAATAAAGAAGGACACGATTGCGCATGCCAAACTTGCAAAAGGCAAGGCTCGTCGCAGAGAGCTGTGACTCGCGAGCGCCGCTCGGTGCGTGGCGCCTGCGAGGGTGATTGCGCAGCGACGCCTGGCGGCATGCGGGGGTACCTTAATCGTGAAATCCAACCGCCACGAGATCTTCGGCCGCATTCGGCATAGAACGGCGCAGGGTCGGCAAGCTGCCCCAGCAGCTACTCGCCCCCCTTCCGAGCTGGGCGCGGCAATGCGGGCAGGGGCGGCGCGCGTGGCTGGCCGAAATCCACCGCTAACAAATGTGATCGGCGTCTCGTTCGCACACTGGTCGTCTCGAGCCAAGTGCCCACTTCGTCCTCGAGCCAGCCCGCTGACGCCACCCCTTTGCGGTGAATCGCCGCGTCCGCGGCCCGCAAGGCCGTCTGCGTGACGGGCCGCCCCTCCCAGCTGGGGGCGCCGACTATGACCTTGCTCTCCTGTGAACCGCAGCAGCTCTCTAAGCGCATGAAACTCACGGCGCTCTCCAGGTCGGCTTTGTCGATGTCGGGCTCCGCCCCCGCCTCTGCTGGGCAGCGCTTCAACCGGTGCGTCTTGATGTCGTTCTTCGCCGCGCCGCCAATGTCGCGCATCGCCAGGCCCTCTAAGGCCGCCAGGGCTAAGCTGGCTGCGGGGGGGCGGATATCCTTCATCCTCTTATTGCCATCGGCCCCCTGCGTTCGAAGGGAATCGGGCAATCCCCTGTGCCCCTCGAGCTCCTCGGTGATCTTGATCGCCATGTTGCGACTCGTCGGCATCGTGCGTGTCTATCGAGACGGAGGAGGCGAGCCTGTTCTTGCGCGCCGTCTGCAGCGCGAGTTTGAGCGTCGCCTGGAGCAGCGCCAATGGGTTTTTTGCCCTTGCTGCTCCACGTCCTAACATGATGCCCGCCTCGGCGGGCTCTCCGCCCGCCGCGGCGCTTCGGCTTCCTGCGTCGGTCGCCGCCCTCCTCGCCCTCGCCCTCCATGGCCGCGTCGCCCCTCTCGGCCGTTGCCGCTGCCCCTCGAGGCGGTGGCGGGCCCGTGGGCCTGGGCACGGCCGCTGGCGGCGCTCCCTCGGCCCCCCCCGAGCTCGGCCCAAATCCTCGCGAGGCCTGGGGGGAGGAGCTCAGGAGGTGGCGCCGCGCTGCCCCCGCGGGGGGCAGGGCCTTCGCCTTCGCCGCGCCCGCCACGCCCTCCGGCATCCTCGTGTTGGGGCGCGGCAGGTAGTAGAGGTAGCGTCGGGATCGCCGCTGCCAATCGCGCCCGCGCTGGGGCTGAGGCCGTCGCGCTTGCAATCGACGTTGCTCTCGAGGCACCGGCGCTGACTGGCTTCGCTCGAGCAGGGGCCTTCGCGCGAGCTGGCAGTCGAAATCGGTCAGCAGCGCGTCTCGGTTCGCGCCTGGCCGCCGATGCGTCCTCGGCAGCTCGCGGGGGGCGCAGAAGGGCGGCGCCGCGGCAGGCCCGCTCGAATGTTGAGCGGCGGTGCCAACGACCCCCCCTGCGATAAATAGCCTCGAGCAACGAACCCGATGGAGACGGAGGACTGCGGGTAGTCACGCGTTGCCGTTGCTTCTCAAGCTCATAAGATTCAGGCATTCATGCAGAATCCGCCTGGTGCTCAGCTATAGGGCATGCCGTGCGCGTGGAAAGTGTCTATGGATATACATGATGCGTGAGTTCCGCGAAACAGCGACCATGCACCCGTGATCGTCGCAAGCGCCGGACAGCGTGATCTACGTTTGCTATCACCAGTGATCCTTCAGCTTTGCTATCAATTTGATCGTTCACCCATTGTCGCATAAAATACCTAGACGAAGACCACGCCCAGGGGGCCCGCGTCCGAAAGGGAGAAGGGATCCACCGTCGCTATCGGTCCCAGCCTGCTGATGCTGGGGGCGGGACGGCCTCGGAGATCGCGTTTCCTTCGGGGAGGTGGGGGGGGGGGGGGGCGACTGGCGCGCCCAGAGGCCTGCGCGTAGCACCCGCATGTCACATGGAATAAAAGCGTCACGAATGTCGTCGTCGACCCAAAGTTTTTGTTTCAATCGTCCTCGGTTGAATTGGCGCGCGCATGGGTGGGCGCGCGCGTCGATCTCGCCCAGCTCATTGAGGGTGGAGACAGACGCAGGTCGGTTGCTCGCGGCCGCCTGCATCTCAAAATCACATCTTCCCCCCCCAAAAGAAACGCGGGGAACTGGCCGTGGTGGCCCGCCATCTGAGACGCCGCACTAAAAGTTAGATAGCGGTATGGGCCACTTGCCACGCTTGAAAGATCAGGAGCGTTGTCATCGGTCCATGATGGCCATCAGGGCCCTGCAGATGCGCAGCTCCCTTGAGCATGGCTCGTAGTTGTCTGCGAGCGTGCAGTGTAGTCGGCGCACCTCACGGGGGCGCAACATGTAGCTCTCGGGGCCAGACCAGACGGGGCCCATGACGTTCGACCGGAACGACAACCTTCTGTCTGTTCTTCCACAAAGCCCCTTCGAGAACCAGTTGTCGCACCCAACCGACTCCGCCCTATGATGCCTGATATGATGCGTTCGTGTAGCTCACGTTGAGAATGAAAATGCACGCGCGTAGACCCTCCCAATTGCATGAGTTCTTTGACCACCGTGCCCGAGATACGTCGCTCAACTTCTCGAATGGCCGCTCGGCTGGCTGGGCTGACAAAAGGCGTCCTGCTTGCTAATGTTATGTGCATGCCCCCCCGCGTTGTAGTGCTCGGGATAAGCTAGCGTTGTCGACCTCATCTCGCAGAAAGGCCTGGTCCGCGGTCCCGTCGGGGACCCGGATAATCTTAAATAAGTCGTCGATGAAGACACCCAAGTGCCCAGGGAGAGCCTGCTCGGCGAATGGGTAGAACCACTGGAACAGGCCCCCCCGGCACTTAAGCCATCGCCTGCTCCCGCTCCTCCACGACTGAATAAAATGATTGCACGAAAAGCTGAGGTTCGTTTGGATCCCCCAGCATTCCTCATGTGCCTGGCCGAAGTGCGAGGGGCGCGGTGCTGCTCCAGCTGCGGATGGAACTGTTCGCCGTCGCATCGCACCGTGCGCGCAGCAAAAAGCCGGGCATGACCACCCATGTCGAAGGCACTGCTCATGGCATAGCTCTTGGCCAGAAAAAATGCGTGCTGCTCTCAGCTTCCAGATCATCAGTTTCGCGATTCGCATGAGAGCTTCGCATCTTCTGGAATCAATGCCTCCGTAGGCCCACGATGGTGCATCGTACCAGGATCCATACTTACTCACTCTGATTCAAGGGAAGGGCGCCAGAAATGATCGGAACAGTGAAGTTGCCGTACACACTGATGTATATTTGCGACAGGGCGTCCTGTTGGGACCTTGCCTTTCCTGCCGATCACGATGGCGTGGTTTGTGTCGGCTCGAGCTGGCAGCTCCGCGGTGTGTCGCACATGTCCCAACCGCGTAACAAACGCCGATGCAACTTTGTAGCACGTGCGATCGTCCAATTGGACCTGCCGTCGATCAGGTCGACGAAGCTCTTCCGCCAGCGGCTACATCTGAATGTTGTGTCCCATCTCCGGACCTGTGCAATTTGGTCCAGGTTGTGGAAGAAACCTCGGCGTGAGCATCATGATCGTCCGCTCGATAGGCCAGGCCCAGGGTGGGTTGTATATTCGTCGCTTGTCGCGCCAGGGGCGTTTCTGAATCATCTGTATTCGGCTGGCTTCCTCGAGGTCCTCGATAGTGGGAACGCTGGCGCGGTCGCCAATCGATTGCAGTGTGCGTCGTCGACGCACATGCTAGAATAAGTCTTGGTCGCCGTCATCCCACCGTTGGTCGCATCTGCTGTCAGTGCCTGTTCGTGCTCGTTTGCCGAAGGTCGCGTGGTCCCGCTCGACGGCCAGCTCGATGGTACGTCCAATGTGAAAGCCGTGGTAACTCGCGCGAAGCCCATGCTTGTCGAGTGCCGTTGTGGTGGCTCACGCGCCACCAATGGTTCATCCATGTTTCATGGTCTCGTAGTCTGGCTTGGAAGTCACGAGCCACTCGTGAGTTGAAAGTCGAGCCTCTCTGGCGCGCCTGGGCGCGCTGGCGTAGTAGCCGGAGTCGCTCCATTTGAGTTTGTCTGCGCCAGTGTGGTCTACTACTGACTACCTGCCAAACCACCCCAACCCAACCAGAAAACCCGAATTTCGGGTTTGGGGGGGTACGGGTTCCACGCCTGTTTTGTCGATGTTTCCCGACCCCCCCCCACTAGAAATCGAGGGTAAATCTGAGCCTTCGGGTTGGGTTTGGGTGGTTTGGTGGGTGGTGATCTACAGCCTTCACGAGAATAGTATTGTTCTGCCGCCGTGCGTATCAGGTACGTAAGTATTGCTGCATTCCTCGTAAGAAGCTGGTCCATTTTTGCCATTCGAATTATTATCATCATCGTCATCATCTTGTTTGGCACCATCATGGCTGGAAATGTTGGATCGCGTGTCGCCCTGGCGGCCCAAGCATAGCGTGTCGTTCCACTCCACGGAGCGGGGTGCTCAGAAAAGGCTCGGGACGTTGACGCTGTGGGGCGCGGAAACGGGTAGCATTCCGCGCCGAAGCGTGGTGGACCAGAGCCAGCGGAACGACACGCTAAGCCAATGCCCTGACCTTCCATGGGGGGAGGGGGCGAAGAAACGCACACCCTTCGTGAGCCATCCGGGCGTCAGGAAGCCCACTTACTTGAAGACCCGCCCAAAACTATCTCAAACTAGACATCGAACAACTGCACTACACTTTCGCAAGGGATGTAACATAGTTTGAAAATAGTCGCACAATGGATTTTACAAGTACTCCAAAACCATTTCATCTGTATTCCATAATCACATGTTGCAAACTGCTATATAACTATATCCTGCCGAAAATGGGAAAAATCGTCCCCATACTATTTGTTCATAATTTTGTTTGAATGTTCCTCCTGTGGGAGGACATGCCCGGCTGAATTTGGTCGACCCAAACGGGGGTCCAGCCGAAAAGTGGTGGTGCAAAATATTTGGAGCAATCGTGTTGCAAATGCATTGTGCCGGGGAATACTATTGTATTGTATTGCGACAAATCTATTGCACGCGGGAGTCCAGCAATACATCTGGGCCGCGGAACGTATTGCACACCCCAAATGTATTCCCACAGATCTGTTGCACAAGATCTACTGCACCGCCCTTTGTCGCCGGACCTCATTTTGGGCCAACCCGACTTACGACTTGGGCTGTTCTTCGATTTGGAGGCCCGAAATGTGTACGTAGCACCCCGCAGTTGCGGATAAAAGCGAGGGGGCGGCGGGAACGTCGGCAGTCTGCGAGGCGTTGAAGGAGCACGCCGCAGGCGCAACAATTTTCAAGCTATACAACGAGCTCGCCGCAGGCGCCGAATTTTTTTGCTAAGACAATGTAAGGGGTCGCGGGTTGGGTCGCAAGTTAGTCGCGGGTGGGTCGATGGTGGGTCGTGGGTGGGTCGCGGGCCGGGTCGCGGGTGGGTCGCGGGCCGGGTCGCGGGTGGGGTCGCGGGGTGGGTCGCGGGGTGGGTCGCGAGGTGGGTCGCGGGCCGGGTCGCGGGGGGGACGACGACAACAACAACAATCATTTTAAGACTGTTCGCTCTTATCTGCCCGAATGCCCATTAACGCGTATTTCCCAAACCCTCGATGTCCGCCCTCTTCGTCTTCGATCGTGCCCCTTTTGGGGGGTATACCATTCTTCCCTGCAGGCCGGGCCCTGGCAAGCGGCGGGGCGGCCGCGGACCGTCGGCCTGGCCAGCGGCAGCGCTGATCGGCGGCAACCTGACCCCAACAGGGGAACGACCACGACGACGACGACGTCGACGACGTCGACGTCGACGACGACGACGGCGACGACGACGACGGCGACGACGAGCGAAACCGAAAGCGATAGAGAGAACGACAGCAGGGCCACGAAGTAAAATGCGGGGCCACAGGAGGCAACGACGGGGCCACTGAGGGTAGCAACTGGGCCACGTAGGACAGCGAGGGGGCCACGAAGGGCGACAGCGGGGCCACGAAAGGCATGCACATGGGGCCACGATGGTTGCGAACGAGCGGGGGCCACGAAGGGCATACGTATATTGGGCCGCGAAAGGCAAGGGCGGGGCCACTGAAGGCAGCAACGGGGCAACGAAGGGCAGCGACGGGGCCACAAAGGGCGACAGCGTGGCCACGAAGGGCATGCATATGGGGCCACGATGGGCGCGAACGAGCGGGGGCCACGAAAGGCATACATATATGGGGCCACGAAGGACGAAGGGCAGCGAGGGGGCCACGCCGGGCTGCAACGGGGCCACGAATGGCAGCGAGGGGGCCACGAAGGGCTGCAAAGGGGCCGCGAAGGGCAGCGAGGGGCTGCAACGGGGCCACGGTAGCGAGGGATCCACGACGGGCAGCAACGGGGCCACGAAGGGCAGCGAGGGGGCCACGAAGGAGTGCAACGGGGCCACGAAGGGCAGCGAGGGGGCCACAAAGGGCTGCAACGGGGCCACGATGGGCAGCGAGAGGGCCACGAAGGGCTGCAACGGGGCCACGAAGGGCAGCGAGGGGGCCACGTAGGGCTGCAACGGGGCCACGAAGGGCAGCGAGGGGGCCACGAAAGGGTGCAACGGGGCCACGAAAGGCAGCGAGGGGGCCACGAAGGGCTGCAACGGGTCCACGAAGGGCAGCGAGGGGGTTACGAAGGGCTGCAACGGGGCGACGAAGGGTAGCGAGCGGGCCACGAAGGGCTGCATCGGGGCCACGAAGGGCAGCGAGGGGGCCACGAAGGGCAGCAACGTGGCCACGAAGGGCAGCGAGGGGGCCACGAAGGTGTGCAACGGGGCTACGAAGGGCAGCGAGGGAACCACGGGCAGCGAGGGGGCCACGAATGGCAGCGAGGGGGCCACGAAGGTCTGCTACGGGGCCACGAAGGGCAGCGAGATCCCGATTCCTAAATCATCTGTGAGGGGGTCCTAAGCGTGAGCGCGACTCCTGGGTGCCTGAATGTCGGGGGCGCGGCGTTTGAGCAAATTGCAGGAAATTCAAACGCAAGGGCGCTATTCCTGAGTAAGTTCCAAGCGAATCTCCAACGAGAGCGCGACACCAGAGCGCCGAGAGAACGATTCCAGGAGAAATGAAAACGAAGTCCCAAGCGACAGCGCGATTCCTAAATAAAATGTGAAGTCTCAGGCGGCAGCGGGGGTCCGGGCTAAATTGTGAGGCAGGAGCCGTTGTTGTTGTAACCTGGCGGCCAGGCAGGGGCCCAGGTTGAGCCTCAAGGCTTTCCCTGATATAAAACAGGGAGCGAGCCCCGGGAGAGTCACTTCAATGGGAAAAATACACTGCGCACCGGCGGGGGGTGGGATCCACAAGAAATATTTTCCAGAAGTGAAAATTCAACAACAACAACAACAACAACAACAACAACAACAACAACAACAACAACAACAACAACAACAACAACAACAACAATCACTTTACCCGAACGCTCAGTGTTCTCACCAGTGCCAGGGTTTTCATGCGACGCCAGCCAATACCCCCACTTTGTGGGGGGGCAGTGCAAGCTCTACCAAATATCCACACGACTCTTCGCCACCACCCACACCCAGCTTCCCGCCCTATGACGTTCGGACACTTCACTTCGTGGCCTGCGGACGACCGTGGCTACTACACTGGCGTGGAGTACACACCCACAGAAGTTGTTGAGCCTACGTTCGTACACCCACAGAAGTTCTTAAGCCTTGTTAACCCACAGAAGTTGTTAAGCCTTCCACAGAACATCCGAGGGCGCAACCTATGGCGCAACCGCAAGGGATTGTGGCCCCTGGCAGGCGCGCGAACCCCGTTGCAAGAGCGTGCGAAAGTAGCTCGCGCGAGCTCATGTAACATAAATGTTGGAAAACCATTGGTTTTTTTTAGGATTCGGACAGCGCGCGCGGGTAGAAATTTTGAAAAGTCGTGCAGGTGTTTTTCGAAGACCTACGGTGCGATTCGTGTGATTTTATGATGCGCGGTGCTAAAATTCGTAAGAAGCCCAATGGTTTTTGGAGATTTCGGCGTGCGCGCGCGAAGAAAAAACGAATGTGTCCCGCATGGTATTATTTGACAGGGATGATGGCCCTGGCAGGTGCGCAACCGTTGTTGCAGAAGTTCGAAAAAGTTGCTCGCAAAAGCCCCTTTGACAGAAATGTTTAAAAAGTGTTGGGTTTCCTACGAATCCGCAAGAGCGCGCGGGATGAGATTTTGACATTTTTTTGTTGAAAACCATTGGTTTTTTGATGTTTTTATGTTAAAATCGCTCCGAACACTAAGCTTTTGGAAGGATTTCGTCTTGCGCGCGCGAATGTCCACTTACCTTATTTTTTGCAAGGGATTCTTGAAATTTGATTATATTAGAACAAGAAATGTCATTTTATAGTGTTTTTTGCAAGGGAAAACGGATTACAACAAAACAACCGGATCTGATGACATCGTTTTACCTGAGGCTTCCTCACGAAAATGATGAAAATGTAGCTGCGGCCTAGGCGGCGCAGGGGGGGCGCGCACCAGGGGTCCCAACCCTAATTATGTCTTTAGAATTAATTATAATGTAGTGTCAACAACAACCACACTAACACACACAACAGAACAACAACAACCACAACAACAACAACAACATTCACAACAACAACAACAACCACAACCCAACCACAACCACACAACAACAACAACAACAACACAACCATCAACAACACACCACAACAACAACAAACCCATATCATAATCCTCACCACGATCCGAGCCCGCGCCCAGGGACAATGAATGACCGTTCGGCCCCCTCACTCTGACGAAGACAATGGGCATAACGCCCAGCAGCGAATGTTGTCCAACACCGACAGAGGCCGCTGTGGGGCAGGCGGCTGTTTGCCTTCAGTGAACAACATCCGCGGCGGCGCGGACAGCGAGGCCTGTTCAGAACGGACAGGAACTGTTGTTGAGCATTGTACCCGTTCTTTCCGTACCCATACTTCGATCGTCCCGATCCGAAGACGCCCCCGGCGGCCCAGGACCCAGCGCCCCGAGCTGCCTCGTCGCTGGTCCGGCTCGGTTCGCTTCGCTTCCTCCCGGGGCGCGCGCTGGCCAGAGCTCGCAGGGCTCTTCGGGGCGGTGGCCTTCGGCACCTCGGAGGGGGCCCCGGGACACACCAAGAGAGAGACGCAAATCCCAGGATGCCCCATGTGTTTCCATGCTTGCTGGGTTTGTGTCTCCCCCGCTGCCCATCCTGTCCCCGACTTTTACCGTGGGATCGACGGTTCAGTGTCTGAGTGTGCTTTCTCCCCCCCCCCCTGAACCTCCTCCTCCTCCTCCTCCTCCTCCTCCGACCACCTGCCGCACTCGTGCCACCAGCGCGCCCAGCGCTCTGCGCCGTCGCCGCCGCCGCCGCTGGCGGCGGCGGCGGGGCGGACGCGCCGTTTTGCACGGGGGCGCGCCCCGGCGGACAGGCTCGCTCCCATGGAAACAGCACGACGGGAGGTCTCTGGCCGCCTTCCACCTCGGGGCCCGACGAGGGCCCCGGGACCGAACACAAAAAGCCTCGGGAGGAACCGCCAGCCCGGGGGAAAGGTCAGAACACAGCCTACTGGGCCCTGGAAACGACGTACAAGGCCGGTTTTTCACTGGTTCCCTTTTGATGCCGGTTCCGGCTCTGGCTCCAATCCCAGAGCCGTTCTTGTTGCCGTTTCTGGTCGCCGTCTTTTTTCCCGTTTCCTTTTTCAAGGGGGGAATCACACAGATGTAGACTAAGGCGAAAAACCGTAGCAAAAAAAAAAAAAAAAACAAAAAATAAAGAAAAAAAAAACAAAAAAAAAATAGACAAAAAACAGCACGAAAGAAAAACAAAAATTTCAAAAAATATTAAAAAAACAAGAAACTCCCCAAATAGCAAATGAAACCAATAAAACCAAGAAAACTTAAACCAAAAAACACTTTTCGGAAACGGTGCCCTGCCGTTTCCGGGGCCTACTAAAGGACACAGTGCTTGGCTCAAGATGTCCATCCTGCCGCACTGGGCTCCGCAGCTGCCACTCGTGCGAGTACGGTCTGAGGGTTCGGCCCAGAGCAGCGTCGGGGTTCCTGAGACCTCGCCCGCGCGATCCCCACCAAGGAACGCGAGGCGGGATCCCCAGAGAACGCCGGCACACTTTGTGCCTGGCGGCCGCTGCAGCCGTCACTCGTCGAAGACGCACGAGATACCCAGGGAGCACTGGCACAATTTGGGCGCGGCCGCCGCGGCACTAGGAACAAGGAAAAGCGGCACCACCACCATCAGGGACCCTCAGCGGGAGGAGCCAGGAGAACTCCCACTGGTGGTGTGGCCTCCCCCTCTCGCTCGAGATATCCCCGATCCCCAGCTCGGAAAGGCATCGTGGCTCTCCTCGCTGGGGGTGCACCCCGCTGGTGGTGGTGGTGGTGGTGGTGGTGGTGGTGGTGGTGGTGGTGGTGGTGGTGGTGTTGGTGGTGAGTGGTGGTGATGGTGGTGGTGGGTGGTGGTGTGGTGGTGGTGGCGGGCGGGCGGGCGGGCGGGCGGGCGGGCGGGCGGGCGGGCGGGCGGGCGGGCGGTTGGGTGGGCGGGTGGGTGGTGGTGGTGGTGGTGGTGGTGTCGCTGCTCCTTCCCACGAGGTATATGCAGCGTGCGCGAGGCGGGTCGGGCGCTCTCCCCTGCCCGATGGGGCACAACGACCCCCCCGAGATCCTGAAGCCCAAGCTCTTCGCGCCGGGCACTCCCGCCAAGTCTCGGGCCCCGGGGCCCCCACGGACCAGTCTGGCTCGACGCGTGGCGCAGCGAGGTGGGGCCGAGGGCTCCCGTAGCGACGACTCGCGAGGTGCCTCGACTCTGCTCGCGCCCTCGGATCTCAGGGAACATCGGACGCCTGGCCACGTAGCGGCGGGGCAGCGGCGGCCCAGAGATCCGACGTCGTGCCTCCTTCCATGCGGGGTCCCCGGAAGGCTCGGCCCCACTGCCCAGGACCCGTTCTCCCTCCCGAGTGGTCCTTGGGCGGTCCAGGGGGGGCCCAGCGAGACGCGCCCGCCTCGACCTTTGCCATGCGTGGGGTCTCCGGAGGAGCAGGGCGGCCGGCCGAGCGACGACCACGGGGGCTCATCCCACCAGCTGCGCTCGTGCCACCAGCGCGCCCAGCGCCCGTCCCACTGGGCCGCGCCCCAGCGGCCCGCGCCCTCCCAGCGCGCCCAGCCCTCGCCGCGGGAGCCCCTCGGCTTGGCCGTGTCGCCTGCCGCCCGCGGGGCGGACTCGCCGTCGCAGCCCCTGAGATCCGACGGCGCGAAAAAATAGGGACATCGCGAAAAATACCCACTGGAGCCCTAGACCCAATCTTGCCCCCCCGTCCGCCCACTCCTCCTCCGCCTCCGCATCCCCCTTTCTCATCCTGCTCCTCCTCCTGCTCCTGCTCCTGCTCCTGCTCCTCCTGCTCCTCCTGCTCCTCCTCCTCCTCCTCCTCCTCTTCCTCCTCCTCCTCCTCTTCCTCCTCCTCCCACTCGCCTCCTCCTCCTCCTCCTCCTGCTCCTCCTCCTCTTCCTCCTCCTCCTACTCGCCTCCTCCTCCTCCTGCTCCTCCTCCTCTTCCTCCTCCTCCTCCCCTAAGTCCAACGGCCAACGGCGCGAGCACAATCGGGACACCGCGAAAACTCACCACTGAGGCGCTACACCCTATCTGTCTGCGCCATGTTTCGAGCCAGACCGATCTGTGAGGAAACCTGAAGAAAACGCCCAACTCGACGAGAAAATTGAAACGCCAAGATCTCAGGGGCCGCCGCCGCCGCGGCCACCGTCACCGCCGCGGCCGCCCTCGTTACGGTCGTTGTCGGCGGCGGCGTCGTCGGTATCGTCGTCGTCGGCGGCGGCGGCGTGGTGGTGGTGGTGGTGGTCGACGTCGTCGTGGTGGTGGTGGTGGTGGTGGTCGTGGTCGTGGTCGTGGTCGTGGTCGTGGTAGTCGTCGTCGTCGTCGTCGTCGTCGTCGTCGTCGTCGTCGTCGTCGTCGTCGTCGTCGTCGTCGTCGTCGTCGTCGTCATCGTCGTCTCCGTCGTCGCCGTCGTCGTCGTCGTCGTGGTCGTCGTCGTCGTCGTTGTCGTCGTCGTCGTCATCGTCGTCGTCGTCTTCGTCGTCGTCGTCAGCATCGTCGTCGTCGTCGCCGTCGTCGTCGTCGTCGTCGCCGTCGCCGCCGTCGCCGCCGCCGTCGTCGTCGTCGTCGTCGTCGTCGTCGTCGGCACCCCGCTGGGCCAGGCCGGCCGACGTCCGCGGGCGGCCTCGTCGTCCGCGGCTGCCGGCGTATTCGTCGTCTTCGCACCCCGTCGCCCTCGACCAGTGGGGGGGGCCACCCCTCGGTATGGGCGGCCTGCTTCTTGGCCGCACGGTTGTCGTCGTCGTTGTCATCGTCGGCATCGTCGTCGGCGTCGTCGTCGGCGTCCTCGTCGTCGTCGACGGCTTCGTCGGCATCGTCGTCGACGTCGTCGTCGTGGTGGTGGCCGCGGGGGGGGGGGCAGAGCGTCTCCATCGGGGAGTGTAGTGACCTAGACTGGTTTTCTTGATGAAGGGGGAAGGCGACCACCAAGCTGCGCCCAGCTCGGCCTCGACCCCTGTGCGAATCACAAAGTCGCCAACCAAACTGGGAACACCACACGAGTCGACCTGCGTTAGGAAAGGGCATGCGCTGAACCGTGTATAAATGCCCCAGAGTTTGTCCCAACATCTGCCCCAATGTGGCCGAAACTGACGCCCGAATTGTTCCGAACGCGTCAGAGTGAGACCGAAATCCGTGATTCGAGACCAAAGCTGTTTGTCAACCTCGGTCGCGCTGCGTTTTCGGTCACAAGCTCGGTCATGTTTCCGGTCAACGATTTGGTCTGGTCGCTTGAATTTTCAGCCGATAGGAGCCGGGCGCCATGAGGGCTCTCTCTGTCTCTCTCTGGGCCCTGTTGGGGTTCAGTTGGGCCGTATTGGGCGCCTCTGGGGCCCTCTTGGGACTTTCTTTGACCGTTTTGAGGCCCTCTTGGGGGCTCTTTGGGTTGTATTGGAGCGTTCTTGTTGGTCTCTTAAGCCGTCTTGGACTCCAGAACAGGCGACGCGCCTGCCATCGCGGAGGGCGCCTCCTCACAATGCTTGGGGCTCCTTTATCCCCAGGCCCCCGACGTCAAGACTTTTGTTCACAGCGGCGAGCCCTGGAGGTCTCGACCCATTCCCCGGGATTGGTTTCTCGTCCCGAATCGTGTTTTGACGGTCCGGAGGCCCGGTATGGGCTCCCAGAAGCCGAAAATAGCGCAAAACCTTTCGTCGTGATTTTCGAGGCGACCCAGCATCGCGCCTCTCGCTGCGAGAGGCGAGGAGCGCGGATGGTCGTCGTGCCCAGAAGTCCCATGGAACTCCAAGTATGAGGTCGCAACCCATCGGGCCCCACCGTCCACCGCATGGGGTCCCTAAAGGGGCCAAGGGACACACAAAGAAATAGACACAGATCCCAGGATTCTCCATATTTTGCCACATGTTCTGGGTCTTCGTCTTCCCCCCCGCTTCCAATATTTTTTCCTGGGAGTCGACGATTAATCGTGTTTGTGTGTGTTTTCCCCTCTTGACCAGATTCTCACCCAGAGGGTACAGGGTAGCGAATGTAGGGCAGAGGTCCACTGAGAAAACGGCGGCTCTCCCACCAGGCCCAATCCGCCCGAAATCGCCCCCCCGACCCTGCCAAGGTCCATCCTGATCCGTCCAGTCTTTCGAGGCGGATCCAGCAGTGGCTGCGAGAAGCCCTGCCCAAGGAGGGTGTGATAACTCCAGGGAGGGCAGCCGCAGGGAAAAGGAGAAGTGAGAGCACCAAGACAACCGATGTCTTGATCATGTAGGCCCCGACCTTTTCACCAGGGCAGACTTACCGTCCGGGGTAGAAACTTGACGATCCCGTTGCGGCGCGAAGGCCCCCCGATGCCGAGGACGGTGTACAGCAACCCGTCGCAATTGTCTCACCACCCGAGCATATCTGGGGAGGAAGGAGGAGGAGGAGGAGAAGGAGGAGGAGGAGGAGGAGGAGGGGGGGAAGGAGGAGGAGGAGGAGGAGATGAGGAGGAGGAGGAGGAGGAGGAGGAGGCGACCTAGGAGGAGGAGAGGAGGAAGGAGAGATCGAGGATGAGGAGGAGGAGGAAGAGGAGAACAAGGAGGAGGAGGGGGGAGGAGAACAGGAGGAGAGGAGGAGGAAAACGAAGAAGGAGGAGGAGAGAAGGATGAGGCGTGCCGGAACGCAAGGCGGATCGAGTAGAGATGCATGGAGAGGAGAAGTGAATAAGGGTTGGGGGGGGTGCGATCCACGGACGACTGCATTGAAGACGGGCTCCCGCCCACACTGTCCCGGCCCGGGCTGCCCAAGTGCTGGCGCGCCGGCGGCTGCCCATGGACTACCTCTGATGTCCGCCCACCCGGGCCGTGGCCTTCGGTCTACCCTCGCCGACGACGACGACGACGACGACGACGACGACGATACTGACGACGACGACGATCACGACGACGATCACGACGACGATCACGACGACGACCACGACGACGACGACGACGACGACGACAACAACCGAGCTCTACTCCAGTCCCCTGTCTTGGCACAGACTGGGGGGCCTGCGAACACGATATTCCCTCTTCTGTACATGTGCCTGCGTTCGCGTTCCAGGGCTGCACGGGAGTGAGTCCACAGACGCCATGTGCGGACACACTCCCGCCCGTATCATAGCCGCCGGCAACACATGGCCGCACCAACACCATTACATCTACACGGGCCCTCACGCACAGGAGGAGGAGAGGAATTCGTTACTACGTGCTCCGTCCCCGCTACGTAAGCTTCAGCCAGCCTCTGCCCAGATTCCACTGGAATCCGCCTGGTATCCTTTTGACCAAGACCTTCCACGAGCCCTCCAATGGCTCGCAACGAGCCCTCCATGGGACTTCCCAGGAAGATCTGGGGAAGATCTAGGAAGATCTAGGGAAGATCTAAAGGAAGATCGGGGGGGGGAGATCGGGGGAGATGAAGAAGACGGTCTGGAGGAAGATCTGGAAGAAGATCCAGAAGATCCTGAGAACGATCAGGAATAAGATGCCAGCGTTAAGAAACTGGGCCATTTTTTTCGCTACCGAAACTTAAGAAATGTTGGGACCCAGCTTGGCGGGAGGGAGTTTCTTAACAGAAGATATAAGTGTAGTACTGCATGTCCTCCTTGGAGGCGCGCGTCCGATCCGAACATGTGGCACACCCCTCGTGCAGCATTACCATTCCCCAGGCGGCGTTACCAGAAAGCGCACGCCACGACGCGTACACTACAAGATCTTTCTGTGCGCGCGTCGCCACTGTGGGCGGGGGGGGGGCGACGCGAACATAGTGTTTTAGTATTCTGAGCATCGTTTATCCGATTCCTATCCCCCATCGGCGTGGCCTGGGCCCCACTGGCCGATTTACCCCCCTGGATGGGGACATCGGCCGTTCCCTTCGGGTTTCGAGGGGTGCCTCCCCAACTGGTGGGGGTCTCGAAAGGGATGAGGACGGGGATGGGTCGGTTAAAGGATACCGACCGTCGAAATCTGAAGGGGCCCTGGGACACACAAATAAATACACACAAATAAAAAGATGCCCCATATTTTCCGATATGTTCTGTGCTTCTGTCTTCCCCCCCACTGCCGCTATCTTCCCGCACTTTCCGTGGAATCGACGAGTAATTGTGTCTGTGTGATTTTTCCCCTCCTGAAAATCGAGTCGTGGCCAGGGCGTCGCCGATCAAAAAGCACCCCCGGCAGCTGCCAGCAGCTCGCCGGCCACTGGCCCCCACCCAGGCAACTTGCCGATATCTTACAATAGTGTGCTCTGGATATAGCAAATCAGACGTGAAAACAAAAAAACAAAACCATACACCAACAAAGGGAAAAAAAAAGTTACAAGCAACGCACAAAACTTAAATGAGAAGTCAAGCACCAAAGTGGAAAGAAGATCAAAAACACAACACAAAAGAAAAAACAATGCAGCCGGCGCGCGTGGTGGTCCACATCGGGAAAGGCAACGGCACAGGAGACTGCCGCGGCTGTGACTGACGGGCCTGTTGTCACCCCACCACCACCACCACGCACAAGGGGTTTTTGTTGATGGGGAGGGGGTCCTCCTCCTCCTCCTCCTCCTCCTCCTCCTCCTCCTCCTCCCCCTCCTCCTCCTCCTCTTCGTCCTCCTCCTCCTCCTCCTCCTCCTCCACCTCCCTCCCCCCTCCAACTGATGGTGGTGGTGGTGGAAAGCAGGCCCATCAATGACTACCAGGTTGACAGCACAGCGATGGGAGCAGCCACCCCCCACCAGACCGACATGTGACCGCAACCGACAGCAGCACGAGGGAACCGCTACCCCAGGGGACAACCCAAGCGCGTTCCGGCCGTCGGCGTGATCGTCGCAGACTAAGACTACGACGCCTCCCCACGCAGCTGTGCGGGCCCACGGCACGGGCCAACCTACCTCAGCGGCGCCACTGCGCAGCTTACCTCCCGAAACCTCGGGCTAAGAGGCGAACGTCACCATCATGCCCAGACAGGGCCTACGGAGGCATGTCAGTCAGTCACTCTCTCTCCCTACCAATTTTGCTTTCAAGCGACTGGCATCCACCAGCTGTCCCCATATCTACGCATGGCCTTTGAAATCCAGCGACCCTGTCGGCGTGTGCGAGAGGCTGTTTCGTTTGACTCGCCGTCTTCGTCGTCGCCATCGTCGTCGACGTCGCCGTCGTCGTCGTCGTCGCCGTCGTCGTCGTCGTCGCCGCCGCCGCCGCCGCCGTCGCCGCTCCCCCTTTTCCCTGGGCGCTCCTCCTTTAAGCGCGCCAACCAAACGAAACAAGCTAAGTGAAAG